>VDFB02047230.1:496326579-496383637 GCA_007258455.2 Sequoia sempervirens | reverse complement strand
GAACTCGGCTTTTGACTAGGAAAATCCATGAGGGAGCTTGCTCGAGGGTTCTGTTGTTCTTTTATTGTGCACAGGGTAAGCTATTTATTTTAGCTTCTATGATTTTTCACCTTTGTTCATTCTGGCCTTGAGGCCGCGGCTAACACAGTATCTAATGCATTTATTTTTCCTCTTTGTGCTTACTTTAAAGAGCTCGAGTCGTGGCTTAGACTCTTTGTATTTACCTTTGTGTTCTTTGGCTTCACTGGCCGCCCATGCAAGGTCGAACTAGATACTTTGCTTGGATCTTTGAGACTTCAATATGGGTCTGGCTGCGACTATAAGCATTCTCCTACAGACTTGAAGTGGTGAGTTATGTTTAAAATATATAATCTCTCCTTTAGAGAGCTCGATCACCTTCACTTAAGATTCAATGGCCATGTACAAGCCGCCACATATGTATTATAGAAAGCATTATTTAGAGATTTTGGGCTTGACCCAAAACAAGAAATCCACCTTCTTGTATATTTGAAGAGATATCCGCATATGGGTAACATGACAAGTTGAATAAAATTGTATTTTCTCCATTTTGAAGCCTAACCCACCAAGGGAAATTCACATTTTATGTTTTTGCTATTTTATGTAAAAACCCCATATGGGTTAGCTCTGAATGTCACAATTTATGTGTTTAAAACCAAACTCCAAATGCGAGTACTCTATATATTCATTTTTATTCAGTTTATAAGCTCGCCTTGATTGATCATGGCATTCTTTGGCATTCTGTAACTTGTTCACTGAACCCCTCAAGGGTGAATTGAAAATTGTAATATGCAGAGTTGTGTTTTGAAACTCCATTGTGGGCTTTCTGGAAAAGACCCTGTGTAGTCAAGCAAAAATCTGGCTTTTCTTTTGTTACTCTGAAACCTTAATCTTCTCCATATGAGTATTTGAAATTTAACGAAATCAAGAAAACACAGAGTATTCGAGAGCATTTTCTGTTTGCTATCCATCCCAACCATGGGAACACTGTATAAGGCTTGTATTTTGACAAAACCCCACCTAGGTGTCTATTATTCTGAAAACATACATCTCTTTTGTATTGCATTGAAAACCCTTACATGGATTTACAAGATTCTAAAAAATATCATGAAAACACACTTGTAAGATTCAGATTTGGAAGCATTTCCTATCGTATTCCTTTGATTTCATTATGCCTGAAACTTTCGCATATCCGTATCTGTTTAAAAGTCCCTCCAGTGCCTTCTGCTTACACTTCAAGCATCATCGACATGTTATGTTTTGAACTCTCATGCTTTTGTACACTTGCTTATGCTGGAAATGGATCTTGTGTATCTGAATCTTTGCCAAATCTGTTCATGTCTATTTTGCTTGATATTTGTAACTCTTTGAAGATATAAAAGAATAAATCTCTCCCATGCAAACTCGTTTGTGATGTGAAAAGTCTACAATTTCAATAATTGTGTAAAACGTGAACCTCTTTTAGCATTCAATTTTTTTGACATTCAACATATAAGTGTTTGGAAACTTAGAAAATCTATGCCATCCCATTACACAGGTATACCACCATATGATAAAACTAAAAGCTTGTTTAAAACCCTCTTATATCTGCATTTTGCTTGCAACTCGTAGAGTTATCCCCGTACTCCTACATTTGTCTCTTTATGAAGAAAAGAACCATAGGTTCATGAATGCTGGAATTGTATATGCTATTTGCATTACTTAAATATTGACTTCATGCTGCTTTCCTTTGCACTTAGAATTGTTCCTTTTTGGATTCCTTCACTTTACCATACAACAACATTTGCTTTCTGTTCTTGGACTTTATGTAGAGATTTTAAATTGAAACATTGTAATATTATGGACTACATCTTACCTGATTTCTTCAATGCATAATTAACACCTCCGAGACACCTTTGTTATGCTTGCTCTTTCCTCATCATTCTGGAATGATCATTTCATATTGCATCCCCTAATGCTGCATTGTATCATCAGTCAAACTGGAACTAATCGTTCCTTTATTACTTGAATGCATTGTTCGTTATTTCACACTATTTGGGATTCAACCTGACACTCTTCATGCATTTTTATGCTCCACTTAATAAATTGTTCTTTAAATTTGTTCTCTTCCATGATGAAAATCAAAACAAATCCCTTCACTAAGGCATAATGTATGCCTGTTCACTGTCCTTGGATGTGAAAAGAACACTGATGAACTGAACCTTGCATGACATATATGATCATGATGAACAAATAACACAGAACGTGAACTATACAACAATGTTTGATATAAATGGTACTCAGTTGAATTAATTGAGCGAGTTAAACTCACTGTTCACCTGTAGCTTTCAGAGAACATTAACCTGATCGTTATGAATTCACAGTTGGTTTAATATCTTGATAGATAATTCTATTTTACTCTTTTAGTTGCATATCATTTCTTTTGATGAATATGATGATGTAATCTTTAAATCAGCCCATTTATAATGAATAGGGCAGCATGCCGGCTCTACCCTTGTGGGAGCCTGTTTTCCTCCGCATGCTTGTTTTTCAAATAATGATTAGCTTCGTGAATTTACCTATACCTGCACAAGGAAACAAACAATGTTAGCATAAAACATAGAATATGATGATCATGTTGATGTTTCTCCTTCAGCTCATTACTTCCGTACTCATTTGATTGTTTCAATGTATGATTAATAGTAGGTTGCACTATTGTTGGTGACTCATATAGGTTTCCTCATAATCAGAGCCTCTGACATCCCCCTCTTTTCTCTTACAGGTCGACGGAACTCGAGAAGACAAAGGTGCACCATTCATCGTCAACCATCGGCCAAAACAAGAAATGATGATTATGTCGTTTACTTATGTGATTTTCCTTTCGCATCTTCCAAAGTGTAGTGTACTATTAATGGTGCATTGTGATAGTCACATCCACGGCTTGTGTGGATATTTGATTTCATCTTTATGCTTTTCATTTTAAAAAGAAAATGCATTAAATGCAATGTTGTAATATCATTCTGATTCTTTCAATCAAATGAAGCCTTGTAAATATGAATCTTTTCATGAAATAAATGAAAGCATTTAAAATGCTCTGTTGTTTATATGCTCAATTTTTTACTTCATTTAATTCTGGAACATCTGAATAGCATTCTGAAAATTCTGATTCTTCCCTTAAATGCATCACTGTCACTTAATGAACAATGAACATGATGTAAAACTAACACTTGAACATAATTGGCAATTTCACCTTAAGATAAAATAATGTTTAGCCAGCTCCACCAATCGAGCTGTGGTGAAAAATTGGTAACAGTGCAAACATGTATTGTCTTGCCATTGGTGGCACTTGTGCTACAGGAATAGGATTTCCTAGTGATAGAACTATAGAGCTGAGAACTGGAGGTGTTGATTTTGACCTCCCTGGTAAGTTGAACAATCTTCTTGTTATCCTACCCCTTCTTCAAGGCAGAGATAGCTGTAGGTACTCGAATGGAGAAAAACTTGATCTAGTCTGTATTTTTCTCATGTGTAGGCTACACTAAATCTGCATGCAAAATTAGAAACGAAGTCGCCAGGTATTTGTAAAGAACCTCCAAAAGGCTGAATAAAAACTACTGGATACACCAAACAGTAATTTAAAAATTGAAGCTTTCTCTGAAATCAACTTTTAGAGTCCCACCGGGCGTGCCAAAAAATATTTGCACCCTGTTGAATATGGCATACTAATGAATACAAATAAGTTGTCATTCACATAGTATCCATAATATATATTATATGTATGTACACACCCTCTAATAAGCATGAATGCTTATGTGTTTATATATATATATATTTATATATACATGTATTTATCCAAACATACATATGCATATTGTTCATAAAGTATATTATTCTCATTTGATCAATAAGAGCACATATTCATATGGATCTTCTTCTATTTCTTGAATAACATATGTCTAAATCAGTCCCTACTTAATATAATACTATAATATATATATATATCTATCTGGGCACATAGATACATGAATGCATACATTCAAGTTATCATTCTCATTGAATAATATGCATGTATACATACATATATATACACTTCTCAAATAAACGTTAATGCTTACGTATGTATACATATATATATATATATATGTGTGTGTGTGTACAAACTTATATATATATTATATGACAACATGATATTTAAATGATTCATTCAATATACCAAATAATATAATAGATAGCAATTACATAGTAATAATATATGTATACACCTAAAATCGGTCAAGATACTTAATTAATTATATACCAGTTGTTTAATTAATAAATATCTTACTTCATCTACTTATAAATAAATTCTAAATTGATTTATATAGTTCACTCTTTCTAAATTTTACCATCTTAAACCACATTCTTCTATTTTAATTAAATAAACAAATTCACATAGTTTGTTTTATTTAATTAATAATCTTTTCACTAAATTTAAATAACAAATTTGAATTTAGGCACATGTCTACAACTTTTCCTCTTGCCACCTCACCAAGTGTCACATGAATTTAAATATGTCTAATATTTAAATTGCATTATCCTCAACCAATTCCAAAACAAACTTTGGACACTTGGCTCTTTCACACACTTTATTCCTTCATACACTTGGTATGTTGCCTTTGGTCAAGGGAACATCCTCCATGATTCTCTCTAACTTCTTCCATCTCCACCGTTCATCTCTCATAGTGAAATCTTGACTGTTGATTGCTACTACATCACAATATGCCTTGGAATTCTTATAAATACAAGTCCATTTTACAACATTAAGGGAACCAATCAATCCATCTTTGAGCAAAGTCATTCTGCAGAAATCACATTTGAGCATTTAGAGCAATTTAACATTTAGCATTTGAGCATTGTAGTATCCTTTTTTAATTTAGAATCATGTCTTATTTTATAGCTGCATTTTAGTTATCATATTAGTTCATATACAACATTTGCATCATAGAATTTAACATCATTATCATAGTATAATCTCCATTTTATACATCAACATCATAATCTTAGCATCATTATCATCTGTAGATAAATCACGTAGGAATTAGATTCTTGCATTTTGAATAGCACCTCATTTCTCAAGTTGTCATTCTAACAATCATAGTGCATACACAAATTTGAGAGCCAACACGATTTAATGAATCCTTGAGAATAGAGAAAAATGGAATGATTTTAGAGATTTTTTTTGTTTTAATTTGGTTAATTCTGTGGTTAAATTATCTAATCTAAGACATCTCATTGGTTTTGTGTGTTTGATTATTGATTTACTAACTCCCACAATTCACACATTACATTTTTGGTGTCCACCATGGGGCCTAGCCCCATTTTTAATGTTTTCTGGAAAAGTTATTTTGTAGATTTTGGACGTGAACTTCTTTTAGTGTGACCATGAGTTATTTTGGTGCATACAACAAGTCTTTTAGCGCATCAGATTCCTGTTACAACACATACAAAAATTCTTTTAGCACATCAGGTGACTGTTATGACGCATATGAAACATATTTTAGCGCATCGGATGAATGTTATGGAACATGCAAAAACTATTTTGGCACATCTGAGGACTGTTACAACACATCCATAGTTTCTTTCAGCACATCTGACTCATACTTTGGCACATTCGGGGAGTCTCTTAGCACATCTGATTGTTATTTTAAAGAATGCATTAGTTTTTCTAGCGCATAGAATAGTTCTTTTGGCACATTGAGTAGTTCTTTTAGCACATAGGAGTAGTCTTTTAGTGCATCTAATGACTATTTTAGCGCATTTGGTTTATTTTTCAAAATTTCAAAATCCTGAGAACTAATTGATGTTTTTTGTGTTGCAGGTGCATAATACGTTGACTAAAGACAATTTTATGCAACTACTAATGATGTATGCAGTGGTTGGAGTTTTTTTAATGCTTTCTTTTGATTAAGATAGGATCTAGCTTAATTAAAAGGTTAATTGAACCTCTTTTCTACTATGCTTGAAGTGATAGGCCTATGCTCTCCCCATAACTGGGTGATCAAAATGCTAGAACCGCTATTTATGCTTTGTTAACACCTTTAGAAGGCCTACCGTAGTGGGAAAAAGTACTCACCCTACGAGAACGACCTAAGTGGGAACAACTAAAGCCAAGTTTTCCAACCCATTATAATCAAACGCGAATTCGGGGAAAGTCTACAATTCGACAGTAGTGTGCAAGTTAACCATCCCCAAAGCCTTTGTTCTAAAGGTTGGGAGGTCTCCTGAGGGAGTTTATCCTTTTCCACACTGAACATAAACCCTTATTATGAACCTTAGTGTAGAAGCCAACTGAGTCAGTCTCCAAACGCTTCTAATATCACAATGCAAGGGGAGGGAAGCATCTACCCCCAAGATACTCACCATATAACCATCAGGGATCATTGGCCAAAAGCGGAGGATTAAGCTTTTGTTAAGACCCAAGAAAGGAAAAAAATGGGTGCCCTCTAGGGGGTGACAGGGCTGTGTGAGCTGACATGGTTCTAAGATGTGGGTTGTGGTATTTTAAGTGACCCTTGAGAATAGAAAAGTGCTTGTGTTGTCCTCTGTTGTTTTATACCTGTATAAATCGAAGGAATCAAACCAGATTCTTGAATACATACTCAATGTTTAGTTCCTAGGTGGAAACAATTGTTTGACAACTTGTTGTCGTGTTTGAAGTCATAATTCAAGAAAATCATCCATTTAAACACTTAATTCCCATAACTTGCAAACTGGAAACCAAGAAAAATCCATTGTTCATCATATTACAACATAGAAACTCTTAGATTCAAAGCATAACAAACATACAGACTGTCAAAAAAACTGAAAACTTCTAGTTTAGTACATTCATTCTCTATTTTAGTGCATCTATGTAGTCTTTTAGCGCATCCAAAACCTGTTTTAGCACACCCACTTCTAGAATACCCTATCAAAATCACATACTTAGGGGAATTCTAGCACATCCCTGGCTTTTTCTAGCACATATAGTCTGTTTTCGAGCACATCTAAGTCATCATTCAACACATTGAGTCTAGATTTTAGTGCATACATTGTTTGTTCTAGTGCATTCACAACATCTTTTAGTGCATTCATTCACTGTTCTAGAGCATCTAGTATATTTCCCAACGCATTTGGTCTATTTAGTAGCGCATCCATGAAATCTTTCAACACATCTAGTTTGTTTTATAGTGCATGCATGCAATATTTTAGCGCATTCATCCTCTATTTTAGCACATCTGTGTAGTCCTTTAGTGCATCTAGGCTCTATTTTAGTGCATCTAGTAAATCAAAAAACAAAGAGCTATTTTCATCCCCTGTTCGTCAGTTTGAACTAGAATTAGGGATCTTTTCCAACACAGAATCATTCCTCAGGTACAACAGAGTCTAAAACTTATTGAAATTGACATTTACAAGTGGGATTCTTCAAACCAAACCAAGATCTAACACCTTAAAGTGCCTAAATCATCAAACCTATCACACCTTTGATTATTAAGCTGAGTTTCATCATCAGGATTTGTCATCATTTCATCACGAAAAAAAGCTATATAATCAAATTAAACTTAGTCTCATCAATATAATTTTTCATTCTATTTGAGTTAGTTTTCATCCTTGGCACTCCTCCAAACAAAAAAAAAAGTTTAGTCAACGTATAACACTTGTATGCCCGTTCAAACGAGATTAGAAAATTAGAAACTCAAAGAAAAAGAACTTGAAACTCAAGACACAATGGTTGAAGGTGAAGAAAATCCTTTTCATAATATCCACAACACTGAAGGTGAGGAAATAACTGAGGAAGAGATCCAACATGCTGAACAAGATCCAAATTTCCAAAAGTTCCTAGAAAATATTTTTGAAAGGGATGGGGAAAAATGCTTCCTAATGCTAGCTAAACAAGGTGTCAAATTTCCTAATGACTTTGATGTTAATCAATTGAAAGCACCTCTTAAAAATCCTGAAAATGATTCACAAAAGACATAACAAGTGACTGCATTAACTCATCAAATGAAAAACCTCCAACAACAGATTCTTGACATGCAAAGGGGAACATCAAAATGGTACTTGCTACAAGACATTTGTCCATAGTACCCTTTTGATCAAAATATTAACATGATTCCTTTTCCAAAACATTGTGAATTCCAAAAGTATGGAAAATACAATGGTAAAATAGATCCAATAGATCATGTGAGGGAATTTAGAACCATGAGTCTTGAATTTGCACACGAAGAAACTTACTTGATGAGATTGTTTCCACGAAGCTGAGGTGGACAATGCCTTGAATGGTTCTCCAAACTTGCACCACTAATTAGAACCTTTGAAGAATTGGTTAACAAATTCATCACCCAATACTCCTATAACATCCAACATGAGATAACAATGAAATACCTTTGTAATGCAAAAGAAAAGAAGGGTGAATCATTCCTCACATTTTTGCAAACATGGAGAAGGTTTTTTGCAAGATATTCTCGTCCCATACTAGAAAAAGAAAAGATGGAAATACTTATTGACAACCTAAGTGATGAGATGAGTTACAGAATGGAATTACAATGTCCACCTACCTTCGAGAAAATGGTTGAGAATGGGATCAAAATCAAAGAAGCTTTGGTCAAAAGAGGAGTCATAAAAATTTACAATGAAAACAACTCATCAAGCTCCTCCAAAAATTACAACAGTGGTGATAAACCAAAGTTTTGGCAAAGAAAAAAAAATGCTGGTAACAATGATGCCTCAACTAAAACACAAAATGCAAAACTAGTATTTAATTTGACAGTAGCTACCTACAAAACTAATCAGAAAAACTATCCAATTGACAATCAAAACAACAACCAAAACACCACCCAAAACAACAATCCAAGCAATGCTAAAACCAAAGCACCACCATATCGAACATCCTCAAATTGAAGAAGGTTCACACCTTTGGGACAATCATTGGAATCAACATTAAAGGAGCTTCTTGTAACCAAGGTTATAACATTACCCGAGGCAAGGAATTGGGAGCCACAAGTTAAACCTTCTTGGTGGAATTATGCTCATTTTTGTGGCTTTCACATAAACAAAGGACATAAAACCAATGTCTGCATGTAATTGAAACATTTGATACAAGACTTGATTGATAATAAGACAATATTTGTAGAAGGACCTCAAACAAACAATGATCATGAAGCATTCAAGAATCCTTTTCCAAACTACAAAAAAGGGGGAATCTTCTTCATCCAACACCAAAGGAAAAAATGTAAACTATGTCTATGATTCCATGGTTTTTCATATTGAGGTAGTTGATGGTCAAACACATGACAAAAAAGACTTTATTGCAGTTGATAATTCAATTAATGACATCACAATTGAGCATGGACAAAGCACTATTACAGTTGAAACTCATCACCATGACAACAATATCCAATCACATCAAATCAATGACATTGTGCCAATAAATCTAATCACAAACATTGCTAGAAGTGACAACCAAATTAATTTCATTAAAATCAGAGAGAAACAAGATGATCAATCCATCAATGCAACCACAAGAGGGAAAACTAAGGTAAAATTGAAAGGGGTTGGCTCTTCTACATCCAAAGCAATTGTTTCTGTCCCTACAACTCACTACAACATTGTTGATCAATTATAGAAAATACTAGCTCAAATATCCATATTGGAACTCCTCAAGGTTTCACCAACTCATAAGGAGATTCTAGAACAAGCTCTAGTAGCCACCATTGTACCAAATGATCTAGAAGTTTTCCAATTCCAAGCTATGGTGTGACACTTGATCGCACCTCATTGCTTATCATTTTCTGAACATGATGATGTATCCATCAACCATCCACATAATGTTTCCCTTCACATTCAGGTTTTAATCCACAAACACTTGGTTAAACGTGTTCTAATAGATGGTGGAGTTGGCCTAAATATTTGTACTTTGAAACTCATCCGTGCATTGGGATATTCTAAAAATGTTGTTGATGCTAGAAGAAAAATCACAATCAAATCCTATGATGATGAAGAGAGATCTTTCCAAGGACTAATTGTGCTACCAATTCAAGTGGGACCGGTTGTAAAAGAAATAATCTTCCAAGTGCTGGACAAAGATTTGACATACAATATACTCTTGGGATGTCCTTGAATACATGAGATGCAAGAAGTGCCATGAACATATCACCAGTGCTTGAAATTCCCTTTCCATGGACAAGAGATTACCATTTCGGCTAATTCCAACAATCCACAATATTGCAACACACTGAAATGAACCCAAGACACCTTTGTGCCACATAACATGGAAGCCATTACTCCTAGTTCATCAAACAAGGAAGGTCAAATCAGTTCTTCATCAAATCAGCTTGAGGAAAAAGTTTAGTCAAGAGACAAAGGTATCAGTGATTCCACTCCATCAAACCAAGAGAGACAATTAAGTTCTTTATCAAAACAAATTGAAAAGATCTAGTTGAAAGAAAAAGGCATGGGGGAATAATCAATTGAGCAATCATTATGTCTTTCGCAGTTGCTATCTTCTCCTAAATCATATGGGTAGCCATCACATGAAAACAACAATGATCACAACCAACCATGATCTTTGAAGGAAGATTTGTAAAAGAAGGCACCTTAGTAGAAGAGTCTAAAGACAAGGATGTCCTAAATTGGTTGTACAAAGAGGAAGAACAATCACAAGTATCAACGTCCCATGTACAAACAGAGCAATATGGAAAAGGATTTTCTATCCTAGAGAAAATGGGATATGAAGGAAGTGGTCCTGTTGGCAAGAGAAAAGAAGGAATCATAGAACCAATACAACCTACCATAACCAATTCAAAGGACAAAACAAGAATAGGATATAGGGAAGAATCAAAAGAAGAAACCTAACAAAAGGGTGTTGAAAGAATCCTTCAATTGAGAGATAGCTTTGAAACATATTCCAATGAGTATGAATGGTATTCCCTCTCTGAAGAGTCTTGTCATGATAAAGAAATTGATTTGATAAAAAAATATACACCAACACGTATGGAGGGACAGAGCTCAGGGTCTAGACCACTTGAAATTGGATCATTGCACATTGATGACTCAAGTGAAGATGATCATACTTCAAGCGAGATAGATACTTCAGAAGGGAGTAACATTATATACCTCAATATTGCTATTGGACACTTTGACAACATTTCCATCATGACACTTACCCCTTTTGACCTTAGCCAATCTAACGATTCCTTGCCATTGGTACACCCTTGACTGATTGACTGGGACCAAAACGAGCTGCTTGACATTCCTATCTTTCAAAACGGTGATGCCATTGTGAACTTCCTTTGTTCTAACAATCCCAAAACATGTTCCACCAACGAATCTCATAACAAAGCTCCAAACAAGGGGAGTGCCAAATCTTCCAGCTACAAAATTAATATAAAAAATAGATCTAATGGTGAAAACCATTTAATGGTAGTATTAGATCAAGAAAAAGTAAAAATAAAGAGCGCATCTCAAGGTGAAAACCTCTCTGAGGCACCAAGAGATGGAAGATTTAAAACTCTTCCCAAACACTATCATGAGATATCTTTAGTGCTGATTGAACCTACACAATCCATCAACATTGGTACACCTAAAACAACGAAGACCCTACATCTAGCAACATCCATGACAGAGGAAGAAAAACCAAGCTTCGCTAAGTTATTTGAAGAGAGACAAGTCAACTTTTCTTGGTCTTACGCTAACATGCCAGGCATAGATCCAAAGCTTATCATGCATCATTTATCACTACCACTTGGAGTAAAGCCAGTGAAACAGAAGTTGAGTAAAATGCATCTGCACTTTGCCCTATTGGTGAAAGTTGAATTGAAGAAACTCCTAGATGTAGGATTTATCTGTCCAATAGATTATGCTGAATGGATCTCCAACATTGTACTAGTTTCAAAACCAGACAAAAGCTTCGAGATATGTACGGATTTCAAAGATCTCAACAGGGCGTGTCCACAAGATGATTTTCCACTGCCTAACATTGACATCATTGTACATCTGATGACTGGATATGAAATGATCTCACTCATGGAAGAATTTCTAGGTTATAATCAGATCAAAATAGCACTAGAGGACCGGGAGAAAACTAATTTCACATGTCCACGAGGATCTTTCTATTGGAATGTCATGCCTTTTGGGTTGAAGAATGTCAGGGCTACATGTCAAAGAGCAATGACCACCATCTTCCATGACATGATGCCACATTTATGGAGGATTACGCAGAAGACTTGTTGGAAAAACCATACACAAGAGAAGGTCATCTAGAAATCCTAGAAAAAATCTTCACCAGGTTGGAGAAATTAAATGTGAGACTAAATCCCAAGAAATGTGTATTTGGCGTGACATCAGCTAAACTTTTGGGATATATTGTATCAGCTAAAGGCATTGAGGTGGACCTTATGAAAGTCAAATCCATCATGGAGATTCATCCTAAAACATCAATCAACTTAGATCTTTGTAGGGACGATTCCAATCTATCAAGAGGTTGAGTGCACAATTGGAAGATAAAAATCATCCATTCAATCACTTGCTACACAAGAATGTTTCTTTCAAATGGGATGAAAATATGAATCAAATTTTAATCAATTGAAACAATATCTGATGTCACCACCCATACTGGTACCGCCAACTGAAGGAAGACCTTTATTACTCTACATTGCAACAACAAAGGTATCTTTGGGTGTTCTACTAGCACAGGAAGATTCTGCGGCAAAGGAAAGGGCTATTTATTACATTAGCAGAACCTTGAATGACTATGAGATCAATTAAACATTCATCAAAAAAGCATGTCTGGTGGTAGTATTGCTACTCAACAACTAAGACAATACATGTTAACCCACACCATTAGACTCATAGAAAAAATTGATCCATTGAAGTACCTACTCAGTAAAGCTGCCGTGACAGGAAGACTAGAGAAATGGGTAATGATATTGAGTGAGTTTGATATCTAGTATGTGGACAAGAAAGTGATCAAAGGTCAAGCCATAGCCGATCGACTAGTTGAAGCACCATTACCAGATGATCATCCCATGAGCATTGCGTTTCTAGATGTCGACGTCCTTACAATGTCAACGCAACAGTGGATGCTATACTTTGATGGCTCTTACACACAACATGGATTAGGTGCAGGAATCTTGTTTGTCACGCCACAAGGACACACCATTCCAAAGTCCTACAGATTAATGTTTCCTTGTACCAACAACACAGCTAAGTATGAAGCATTGATCATTGGTATCAAGACAAATGTGGAGGGGAAAATCACAGAGTTACATGTCTATGGAGATTCTCAATTGATCATAAATCAGGTGAATGATGATTACCAGAAAAAGATGATAAATTGATGCCATATAAAAGAATGGTTGATGAATTTAAAAAGTAATTTGTTGAGATCAAATTTGAGAAAATTCCTAGAGGCGACAACAAAGTTGATGATGCTATGGAAACCATTGTTTCTCTCCTTCAGATACCTGAAAAATGAGCTCATTATGAGTTCATGGTGGAACAAATGTTAGACCCTTCCTACGATAACCCTGAATCCCAAGTCATATACAATCTAGTTGAAGTTGATGCTTCTATCTACAATAAGATCTACACATACCTAAAAGAAAACACTCTACCACTAGATCTATCTCGAAATCATAAATGAAACTTTATTTGAAAAGCAACTCACCATACATTAATAGCCGATGTACTTTATTGATGAGGTCTTGATGGTACTCTCCTTCGGTGTCTAGAACATAACGAAGCTAAAACTGCTTTATGCAAGGTTCATGAAGGTATATGTGGCACACATTCAAGTGGCTTAACTCTCGCTAAGAAAATCCTATGTTTGGGGTATTACTGGCCAAATATGGAAAAGGAGTCTTTTCAATATGTTAAGAAGTGCCAAAAATTTGAAATCCATGGAAACCTAATACATGCACCAGCATAAGAGTTGCAACCTTTTGCATCAATATGGACTTTTTGTCTATGGGGATTGGATCTTGTAGGTAAAATACATCCATCATCATCCAATGGACACAAATTCATCATCACAACCACAAAGTACTTTACAAAGTGGATCAAAGCTATCCCCTTGACCACCATCATAGGAAAACAAATTGCATCCTTCATCCTGAATTATATCATCTGTCAGTATGGCATTCCTCAATCCATTATCACGAATAATGGTAGACCTTTCAAGAATCAGGATGTCCAAGAACTTTGTGAGAGGTTTCATATCAAGCATCGATTTTCTACACCTTACTATCCTCAAGGAAGTGACCAAGTAGAGGCCTCAAACAAAACCATCCTGAAAATCTTGAAGAAAATAATCAACAATGCTGGACGTGATTCACACATTCAATCGAACCCAACCTTGTGGGCATACAAAACTAGTATTCATATCCCAACAAGAGAAACACCTTACACTCTTGTATATGGATCAGAAGCCATTCTACCTATTGAGGTTGAAATACCATCACTCCGTGTGTCACTAAAAGGAATCATTTTAGATGAGGATTATAGAATATCCAGGTTACAAGAGTTGGATCTATTGGATGAGCATCATCAAAAAGTAGTTGATCACCTGAAAGCCTATCAATAGAGGATGTATCAAAGTTACAGTCATAGAGTAAAACCAAGAACCTTTCAGGTGGCTGACTTGGTCTTGAAAGAAAATCCCTGTAATCAACAAGATAGAGAGAAGGGGGAAATTTGAACCAAACTAGCTAGATTCCTTTGTAGTAATATCAATCTTTGGATCAGGAGCATATCAGTTTTCCACACCTAAAGGTGATCTCTTCGGCGAGCCCATCAACAACTTGCATCTCAAGAAATTATACACCTAACTCATCCAGTGCATCGATAAAAGTCCTGAAAAAATACAAAAACATAAGAAAAAGTCCTTAAAAAATGGTTACCTTGATGAAAACTTGGAAAAAGGGCGTCTTGGTAATAACAAAAAAAACAAAAAACAAAAAAAGCAAAAAAATTGAAAAATACAAAAAAAGTGAAAAAATAAAAATCATAAAAAGTCTAAAAAAGTGCAATAAAAACAAGTAGTGAAAACCTGTCAACAGGAACTATTTGAGCATGCCGACCATTCACTTTTACCATCATTCTACCTATCATTGGAAAGCTTCATGTACATATCTTGGCATCACAGTTGTGTCTCACCCTAGACTGGGGGAAAATAAACTTTGAGCTTAAATCAATAGACAAACAGTAGTCAGACAACACAACAAACACGACGATCATAGTGCAAAACCCAACATTGAACATTAAGCACAATCATGAACACATCAACCATCAAAAAAAAAGTTCAACCACATTAATCAAATCAAAGAAAACTTTAAATGGATGATATTCCTTCTGTATCATGGCTTTATAACTGTGGCATGAATGTTCAATTGTTGTACTTTGATTTTTTTTATCATATCTCTGGAGCACCTCAATGATGCATTGAACTAGAGCAGCTAGGAAGGAGTATGATTTTTCTTCATCTGTTGTTTGTGAGTTGATCACTACTACTATGCAAATTGTCATGGGACATGCTCTACAAAGTATCATTGATGTCATTCTAAATTTGTATAAGAAAATGGTTAACTCTTGTCTGTTTACACGAGAAATGCGCAGGTCATTTTGGTTCAATGATACCTAGATGCTTGTGTTAACTTGCAATATCAAAAATAATGAAAGTAGTACTCAGGTCATCATGGTCTAAATTATACCATCGATTTTTGTACTCACTTTCAACATTTTAAAGGATTAATGATGATAAAAAGCACGATGAATCGACTGTTATGATGACAACCTTTTCATATTAGATTTGCATGATTACGTTAGACTACATTCATGTTAGTTTTTGCATCTGTATTTAGGGGCTTTCCAAGGCTGAATTTTTTTTCACGATGATGTTATCTCTATTATTAATGGATTGAGTGCACTTGACATTAACAAAAAACACATCATTCTCATATAGTTGCATAATCAGTTGCATCATCATTTGCATACATTAGAAAGCATTTTCATATCATTTATACATTCTCACATCATTCATCCATCCATGCATTACATTATAATATCCACATCAGAAAACACAAAAATAAGTGCATCGCATCTCACTTGCATAATCAAAATCATTTCATCTATTATTAATGGATTAAGAAAATGGTCCATTAAGAAGATTGAAAGACATATCCAACATAGTAAGATTTCCAAGAAGAAAAAGTCGCTGAGGAACATCACTGGTAAGCAGGTTTTCCTGTAAAGATATAATGCCATTGTTATGAACATCTAAAACCAGTAGTGAAGATAGGTTTGCTAGGATGAAAACTTGTAAATTTGTTATTACTCAAATCCAAGACTGAAAAAGGACTAACTAGATCAGCATAATCATTACATGAATGTATATAAACATCACACATCATTTGCATAAACAAATCCATATCACATATCATAAAACATCATCCATAAGGCATATAGAATCATCAATCATGCATTATCATATCATCATTGTATATATATACATCACATAATCATCATCTAAGCACCACATAAGCATAATATAAACATCATAAACACGTAGAACTATGCACCATCATACGATCATTCCATCCATCCATTCATTTGTGCATTAACATTATCATACATTCATCCATTCATTGCATCACATTTCATTGGCATAATAAGATCCATCACATGTATCGTATACGCATCATCCATAAAGCATATAGAATCATCATTGCATACATACATAATCATTATATAAGCATCACATAGGCATCATATGAACATCATCATCACATAGAAATAAAATGCATCCATTATAGGCATCCATCATAAATCATAGATAATCATTGCCGCATATCATATAACCTCAAAATCATAATGTCAAAGTGTAGAAAGATATCCAAAGGTATAAAGAGATACATCAATTTAAAAAATGGCAGTATATCAATATGTCCCAACTAAACCAAGAAGTATACATCAATGTCAAAAATATGTCATCACATCGGAGCTATGTCGTGCTCCCCCCAGATGGTGCCGACATCATTGGACCAGTGCCTCCCCCACCAGATGGACCTGCACCAGGATCTCTTGGATCTCTTGGAAGCGGCTATGTCACACCTCTACTAGTGGTCTGAGAATGGGTCCTACTTGACCTAGACTATGCATAACTCTCCCAATGCTCTGGAGGAACCACCTCATGATATCTCAACTTTTAGAACTCGGCCTCTTGGGTGGTGCGCCATACCTCTTGGAAGTAGTTCGCTATACCCGTACCCTCTGCGGCTCTTTGTGGTCTCTCATCAATGCCCTCTACCTGATTAACCCATAGTCTCAAAATATCCCTATAGGATGTAAGTTTAGCAATCTGCCCCTGCATTTGTGCCTATGCCTGACCTAGGCTTGTGCTTGTGTTTGGATCTATCCCTGTGTTTGTGCAAGCAAAGCCTGCACCTGTGCAAGATGACCCTGTAGTGTCTGAACCTACACTTGTAACACAACTATCTATGTTTGTTGCTACTACAAGGGTAACCTAATCTCCACATGTTGTTGGGCTACCACTACCAATGATCACCTCTTCTGAGGCACTTTGAAGTCTCAAACATCAAAAGCTGGACCTCCACCACCCTCATCTCCTCCACCGCCATCACCTCCATCTCCATCTTCACGCTTGTTGTGCAGTTTTCGCACACACGCCCCACTGGGAGTGGGGACCCTCTCTTTTTTTGGTGTCTTTGACCTTTGATTTTATTGGATTTATCATTTTAGGGTCCTGACATGTTGGTCTTGCTGGCTTTGCCCTTGCCCTGAGGTTGCAATTGATTGAAATTGAGTTTTTGGCCAAATCCGGGTTTTCACCTGGATCCGGGATTTTCCGTCTCCGGCGGATTCTTCCGTCCCTGGTTCCTTGTCTGTTTCTGGCCAGATTCTCCGATTCCGGGTTTTTGCCTGACTTCGGGATTTTCCGGTCCTATCGGATTTTCCCGGATTCTATCAAAATCCCGGTCTTCATTATTTCCCCGGTTTTTGCATTTCCGCGAAGTCTGTGTTTCCGCGCATTCTGGGATTTTCCGAAATTCCGCTTGGGGCTCGGGTTTCCGGACTTGTCAGAAACGTCTTTTCGCGCATTAATGGCTAAGGTACCTTGGCTCAGACGAGTATAAGGTCGGATTTAGGGCATTTTTTGATTCATTCCAACTTCATTGCTTCCTTGTTTTCTGCTTTGGCGATTCAGGACTTTCAATTGAGCTTTGAGGTTTGATCTTGGTTTGTTTGCGCGGGAATTGCTTGAGTGTTGCTGCCAGTATCGCGTTGCTTGGATGTGTTTGTCGCGTGGTTGACTTTCTGAGCTCGGATTTTCGCTTGCTTTGATCCATGGTATGTATCTATTGCCCTTCCGTTTGCTTGCGTAATGATTTGGGGTTTTCTTGTGATTGGGTATTGTTAAATTTGGGGTCGGCCCTTGATTTGGTTTTGGTTCCGTGTTAATTGAGTCGGGGTTGGACCCGTTTTATTTGTCGAACCCATCCCCCGTGCCCTATGAGCTCCATTTGTCCGCTCGACTGCATAATTATCCTTTGGACGGCGTTCTGGATCGGGCTGCTTGTTTGTTTTGGGCGCGAAGTGTGTTATCGTGCGAGATTAGGGTTTCCTTGGTGTCTCGGCTAGAACAATGATTTCATCTTATGCTTGAGCGACTTTTCTCCCGTGTTATGTTGGCTTCCCGTCCTATGAGGATTAGAGGGCTTTTAGGTAAATCCTGAACCGATATTTTTATCCCTAAAAGCTTGCTCTGGTTTTAATGGCGGAAATTCAATCGTTTGCTCTAGGGCATCATATTTTTGGCACGGGGATTCCTTCTTTTAAGAGCTTTTGGGAGTTGGATCCTTTGCGTACTTGAGGTTGTTGATCATCGTCAGTTTTAGGATCCTTCGAGCTTAGGTAGTGGATATCCCGGGGTTGTTCAAGTTTTGGTGCACGTTTTGCCGTTTTTCGGGTTTCCGAGGCCGTCGCAGAATTTCCTCGCTCCCGGATTTTCCTGGTTTGGGCTTATTCCGCGGACTGAGTTAATTTCCGGTGCGTTTTATGCTGTCCGTGAAAATCCGTTCCATCCGGTTTTTTTCGGATTTCCTTTCTGATTGCGTTCTTTTGTATATTTCGATGATAGGATTGAGGGAATGATTATTCATGCTTATTTCTTGTTGCCAATGAGTGATTTAACGATTATCCTTTGATGTTTCCGAGCGTATTAATGGTTTATATGTCTAATAGTGTTTTGGCAGCAGGAATCCGTCTGGGTCGGATTTCTCTGAATTCCGCCCCGACGGTATTTTTCCGGTTTACACAATTTTCTCGGATTATTTGATTTCTCCGGATCCCGAAAGACTGGCAGTTAGCAATGGATTTTAATGGATTTATATGATGTGTGCTAACCCTTGAGATTGATATGAGCTTAATATTTGGATTTTAATGGTAATTCTTGAATGTGCAGGCTGAATCAAGCAAGGCTACTGCTGGGAAGTCCAAAGGTGGTGCCGGGGCATCTTCAGTTTCTGAGACAGAAAGGTTAAGATTGGACATGAAAAGTCAGGTTCCAGAGAGCAGGATATCCTTTGTGTGGGCTGATGTGTCCGACACCAATGTGGGAGCATGGCGATATGAAGAGTTTAAGCAGAGAACAGCCGAGAAAGACCAGTCGGCATTGAGGCAAGGGATGATGAACTCAGGATTGGTGCATGTGGCAGGGTTCCCTCCAGCAGTCCAGTGCTACGAGCTGATTTTGGAGTGTGCTAGACAGTACGCTTTTGACACACAGATGGTGGTTAGCACTGAGGGACGAGTGTTGGCAAACTTCAGTCCAGCCTCCATTGCCCGAGCCTTCAGCATGCCGGATCTCCCCTCGGTCTGTGCCTTAAACATTGACACTGCTCGTACATACTATGAGAATGAGCCAGTTAAGGCTCAACAGCTTATCAACTCATGGCTTGAGAAGCCCAAGTCTCACCACTCCAAATTGCCCAAGCAGTTGCACAGGGTGAAGTTCAGGCCGGATATCTATGATGCTATTACACTGTTGAGCAGGGTGGCCGGGCTTAAAACTGCCAGAGTATTGGAAAGTTGGATGGTTCACGTGATCACCAAGATGAGTCAGGGAACAAATTATCACTGGGCAGGACTTATCAGTGCAGAAATAGATAAACAATTAAGGAATGTTTTGGAGGGAAAGAAATTCACCATGTCCTCCTATGTCATATATGTACTGGCCATCTCCTACCCCTACAAGGGACTGACTCCGGTGGGAACCATTGGGCAGGATATTATCTATGAAGTCTACCCGGAATTGCACCTCGGACACAGAGATTATAGGAGGGCCAATGATGCCTTCACTATGCACATTACCCGGACCCTTCAGAATGCGGAGCACATCAGATTGTCCGATGGGGCTAAATGGTTGATTAAGAATTACGGGGCCTGGTTCATCCAGTTCCCCACTTTCACTTATCTCCGGATTGATGGATGCCCCGTTGCTCCCTACAGATTGCCCAGGTATCCCACTGACCACATTGTGCTGCTAGAGGTCGTGAGACAAATTTGTGAGTTCGATGCAGTGGTGAAGAGGGAGAAGCATAAGACTGGCTTTGGAGGTGACTTCCCTCTTGGGATTGGCGTGGGGGAAATGTGCCCGTCCATCCAATCAGCTCACACTGCAGGTGAGGAATTGGCCGCCTATGGATTCTCTTTCCATTCAAAGAGAATGAATTTTGACATCACCGGGGAGGCACAGAAAAGAGCTACCCGGGAATACAGGCATAAGGAGGAATTAGAAGATTACCGGGTCAACATCAGGGATGACCTTGATGCGAGGAAGAAAAGGTATTCCCGACTGCCTGTAGAGGCCATTAGACAGTATAATGTGAAGCTGATTCCGGATCAGCTGGATGATGATGAAAAACTGGTCCAGGACCATGTTTATGAGCCCATTAAGGACAGGTCAGTGGCAGATATTGATTGGAATGAGCCTGAGGTGACAGAGTTGGAAGACTTGATGGCTCCAGTGCTAAGATTTACTTTGTCTTGGATAAAGCATGAAGTCTAGGTGTTAGAGAGTGCCAAGGTACCTTGTACCTTCGATTTGATGGGGAATCTCAACCCCATGTCCACTTCTGAAGAATCCGAGGAAGAGGACCCCAAAGGGAAAGCAGCTAAAACCTCCCCTTTCAAGATCAAGGTCAGAGGTCCTAAGGGGACTCAACCTGCAGCAAAAAGGAAGCCAATTGGTAAATGCAGGTGGAAGACCCTGACTATCAGCAAGTCCTCGGACGAGGAGAGGCAGAGAAAGTTGAAGAGGAGGATGTTCCTCCACCGCCCAAGAAGGCCAGAACTGCAAGGGTTGCCAAGAAGAAAGGCCAAACTACTTCGGAGGATGAACCTCCAGTTGTGGATGTGGAAAGCTCCGGGGGTGAAAAGACCAGAGTATACACCAGAAGATCTAGAACTCCTTCCCCAAAGGATGCTGCTCAGTCAAAAGACTCTTCTCCAATATTGCTAGCTGAAAAACAGGACAAGCCTGTTTCTCCTCCACAGAGCATACTAGAACCGGAGAATCCGGATGAGCAGGAAATCAGCGGAGAGGCAGAACCGTTCAAAGAAGGAACATTATTCAGTGAGGCTGCCGAGCCCGAGGTGGAAATAGAGGAAAGGCACACTTCTCCCTTGGTGCAGTACGAGGATTCTCCGGAGAGTGAGAAAGGCCGCAGATCACAGGAACCAGAGGAAAGCCTACCTGCTCGGACTCCATCCCCGGTGCATCTGGAGTTGGAACTTGAAGAGGCTGAGCTAGGTGAGCAACCTCCGGAGAAAGAAGATGACAAGGCAATAGCCAAAGAGGAAGTCAAGGTAACAGCTGCAGAAGGAGAGAAAGCCACAGGGGACCCGGGAGAAACCAGAGCAGAAGGAATCCGGACAGACCCCGTAGCCCCGGATTGGCTGGAGAAAGAGATTACAAAGAAGAAGCAGGTGATAGTAGAAGACACTCCTCTTGACTGGGATGTAATGTTATCTCAAATCGGTAAAGGGAAGAAGAAGAAGGCTGCAAAGGTGATTTCTCGGGTAGAAAGAGATGAAGTGCATAACCGAGTGGTTCACATTGCCACCCCTGCTACAGACAAAATGAGAGATGAGGTGACAGGCCAGGATTACAACGTCCAAACCATTAACCTTGGGCCGGCCTCCTTAGAGCAGGATATTGAGGAATTTGAGGGGTCAAGTGCCGTAATTGTTGACAGACTGAAAAAGGAGACCCAGTCAAAATGAGAACTGAAAAGAGAGAATGAAAGGTTGAGGAAATGCCTGGAAGAGGTCATGAAGCCTCTACAGTCTCTCCATCCGTCCTCCTCTACTACTCTGGGATTTCTACCAAAGGAGACAATCTCCGGCATTGAAAAGATGAAGGCTTCTGCACAGGCTGCCGTCGACTAGTTGATGAGTGTTCAGGCACAAGGGGATGAAGCTATCAAAGAGATCCTGTCTGTGGGCAGGGATGCAGTCCGAGGAAAGGAACTGTTAGAGAGTATCCTCTCTCAAGATAAAAATGATATTGACCTCCTGCTGCAGAAGTCAAGGATTATTCTAGGGCATGGCAAAGAACAGTTGGGCAAGGATGGAATCCTTCCCTCTGCCAGATTGGATGAACCATGGGAATGGTTCGAGGCATTGCAGATCAGGCAGGGAGGCCTGAAGAAGATACAAAAACGGAGAAAATCAATTGAGGCTGACCTCACTGCAATTTATGATGGTTGCATAGCTTTCTTTGAGGTGATGACAGGGAGGAAGAAAATAGCTCCCAAATATCTGAGTTTAGATCAATTGAAGGAATGGTGGCATGAGGTTTATGCCCCGGAATCTGATGGAGCTGTCACCTCCCATTTCCTTGATGATGCAGCTACATACTTGGCAATAATAGACAGGTACATAACCAGCATGAAGGACTAGAAGAAAACTGTTGAACGGTCCAATGAGGGAATTGATTCAATTAAATGCAGACTCAGGGTTTTGCCGTTGCCACCTATTGCTGAGCTGGAGGGAGTATTCTCGAAGGTCCAAGGGTCACTAGCGAAGAGAAAAGATAAAGGAAGTAGTAGTTAATGCTCTTTTCGATATTTGTGCTTCCCTATTATTATAGGGCATGCATTGGACCGGACTTCCTTGGGGACTGTGCCTTGGCCGACTTGGATGATGGCATTAAATGTGTGCCTTAGTTTGTTTCCTTGGCCGACCTGTTTTGGCGGTTTTGATTATTTTTGTAAAAATGTTTGGCTGGGCCGACATGTTTTGGGGGGAATTTGATAAATAGGCATTCTTGCCTCATTGTAAGGGTTAGAAGACATTGGTTATAGACATTAGCAAGAATAGAGATTAGCAGGAGCAATAGTTAGAGTTTTTAGAATTTCTTGAAGCAAATAGCATATTCAGAACAGTTGAATTGTTGCAGCATTTGGTGATTAATACAATTGAAGGCATTGTGGTTTTCCTGGTGAAATACTTTGTGTTATCTCATCTTGCATGGTTCTTCTGTTCTATCTTTTACATTGCTTGAAGATATAGGGTTTTAAAGTTAGAAATAAATCAGTTTAGTTGGATAAATGGTGTATGTGATTTCATATTTGGAATGTTGGTAGCTATCTCTGGTCTATACTCCCAGTAACTATCTGATTGTAGTAGGCTGGTGAAGTCAACCTGGACCGTATATTCAAATGTGCTTAAGTTCGGTTGTAGGTGTAAGTCTATGATTTGAAAATCTGTATTCCTCAGAAGATTGCACTGTTCTTGTAAGATTGCCTTGTGGGTCGAACATGAATTGGTTGTTTGAGATAGGTCCATTCCAGATATTTGTCATTTGCACTGCTTGTTCCTGCAATAGTTTAGATTTTGTTACTTCCTTGCATCCCTATCTTTTGCAATTTCTTTATTATTCAGTTAGATTTAGGATTCAAGATCATCATATTGTCAGATCTGATAAATTGAGAGGGTTCAGTTTGCTTGTAGTAAGGTCCGATTGTGATTACCAGCAATTTCACATTTTATCTGAGTTGTTTTATGCATTGTTATGAACTAACACCCGAGAGACCTTGGGGTGATTTTCAGTGATTTTATTGTTGGAAATAACCTTTCAAGAGAGATAGAATATTGCATTCTATCTGAGTTGTTGCTATGCAGAAAACACCATCAATAGATTGGCGCTAGAAGGAGGGCCTGAATGAGCACACTGGATGGTTTCTTGAACGCTATCTCTCCAAAGAGATATAGGAGAAATACCAGGTCCACCGCCAGAGAGGAAGATTTAGAAGAACTTCAATTTCCCAATAGGTCAAGGAGGACTAGAGAAAGGGGGGAATCATCATCACCTATCACTTCACCAGTATCATCCACATCTTCACATCCTGAGGTGGAGGCTATACCCATTCCTGAGGCCGTTCCTGTCCAACAGCCTCAGCCTGTCAATAATCAACCACCACCGCCACCCCCACTTTTATCAATGGCTTTCCTTGCCAACAATCCATTGCCCCTATTCTTCCAAGCCTACAATGTTATGCCCAAAAACCCTGAGCACTTCTGTTCAAAATTCCATGCTAATGACCCGAACAGGACTGCAGAAGAGCACTTAAGGATTTTCCAAACCTGTCTCAAGGACAGGGGGATAGTTCATGAGGATGTTGCTTGCAGGTTGTTTCCCTATTCACTAGGAGAGGAGGCCTTTTACTGGTATAACCATCTTCCTGTTGGTTCAATTCCTAATTGGAACGACCTTGAGACTGTCTTTTTACAAAAATTCTAAATACCCATTAGTGCCAACGAGTTATACCTACAATTCATCAAAGTCAAGAGAGAGGTTAATGAGCCGATAGCCAGTTTCAATAATAGGTTCCACCGGGCATTCACCAGGTTGCAAGACCCATATGTTTTGGATGATGATACGGCCCTGGGAGTCTATTATGAAGCTCTGGATAGCTTGACAGCGATCTTCCTGAAGTGGAGACCTCATCCTCCAGACACACTAACTAATGCTTATACAGAGGCTGTCAAGCTCAGCACAGACCTAAGGCAATACTTGACTGGGCCATTACCTTCTCTAGGACCAGTTGCACATCCTAACCAGATTCAGGCAGTAAATAAGGCCCTCACCAATCATACCCCAATTATGAACCCAGTTCCCCAATTACCCATAGTACCACACCCTGGTCATCCCATGAACCAAATCTCTCCCATGACAAACTTCCCTCAACAACAAGTGAACCAACCCATGTATCAGCCACAGCAGAATAGCTTCCCTGCTTATTTGCAGAATTCCGAGGTGTTGCACCAGTCTTTGGGGTCCGCCACAATGCCTATTCCCCCTTAGAGTAACCCGAACCAGATCCCTTACCAAGATCCTAATAGGGAGAGGATTGATGAAATGGCCGAACAAATAAAGAAGTTAAATATGGAAGTGACTTACCTGAGAAATCAGAATAGTCAGTTGCAAGCTGCTCAGAAGGGGATGCAATCTAATCAGAACAGGGAGTTTTCACAAGGACAGAACTTCGACAGGGGACAGCGTAATGACAGAGGGTTCTACAATGATAGGGGATATAACCAGGATAGGGGTTATAACAATGACAGAGGTTTCAATAACGAAAGGAGGCAGAATTTTGACAGAGGCCAAGGAAGTGGGTCAGGATTTGATAAAAGGTCACCACAAGGACAGAACAGAACTTGGAATACAGGGCCCAATAATGGGGGAGTTCCTACCCCGTTGGACCAGCCGGCTAATCAGATTGTTAATCAGTCTGCAAACCAACCAGCCAGTCAAGATAAGCCTCCTACTGGAGTATACCTGGCAGAAGCGGCCTTATCTGGGTGGTGCAGACTCCATAAGACAAGCCAGCATTCAGAATTGGAATGTCCGGAATTCCAAACTGCTGCTTCTATCTTTATGTATGAGGTGGAAAACAATGTGAATGCGCAAGAGATTGTTCCTTCTAACTCCTATGATTCTCCTGTGTTGGTATTGAATCATGCTCCTTTTCCAGCCAGCCAAGAAAATGTACCAGAAGAACCCGATTCCCATGAGGATGAAACAGACCAGATTTGTAATGGAGATGAGGTTGCTCGGCTATTCAACGGAGAAATAAATGATAATGGCCCCCTCGATCAGGAGGAAGTTCATGTTGAAGAAGTACAGATGTTTCAGAGACAGGGATTGAGGGATATGCCTCATAGACGCCCACAGCCTGGAGGACCGTTCACCACCTCCATTCCTCCCAACAACTTCAGTACCCCTCCGGATCCTAATGCTAGCAACAATCCATCTTATCCACATGTCTCCAAGCAGTACCTTTCGAAAGACAGACAAGCTCAGGCTGAACCACAAAAGGAAAAGATTGTTCAAGCCGGCAAGGACAAGGTGGAGGAACCACCTAAGGAAGTCTTTATTGATATGAGTGAGGAGCAGATGGCTTCATACGTTGCAGAGGAATTCAAGAAATTAAAGGTAAATCTTTCTGCATTTGAGTTATTAAGATTTCCTGCAATTAGGAAGGCTGTCTTAGGTACCTATGATGCAAATTTGAAGTTATTGGATAAGTCTTCTAGTGGATATGTCGGCCAGACTTCCAGTTTTCAGTCTATGAACACACAAAATCAGACCCAAAATCGGATCAACCCACCACCTGGAGATAAGGGAAAAGAAAAGGATAGGACTCAAGTGGCCCAGGTGGATACTCAACCCACCTTGTTTCAAGGAAAGACAGAAACTCCACCCTTTCTGATCTCAGTCCGAATCTTTGGTAAGAACCTTCACAATTGCTTGTTAGATTCTGGTGCTTCCACCAACGTGATGCCTCTAGGAGTTTGTAGGGCTCTAGGAATTACACCTGCCGATTCCCAGAAGAAGGTCACTCAGTTGGATAGAACTGAGGTGAGTGTGGTAGGAGAACTCAACATGATCCAGATGCAGATAGCCTCTGATCCGAGAATCCAACAGGTTATTAACATTCAGGTGGCTGATATTCCTGATGCATATGGTTTGATCCTAGGAAGAAATTTCACCAAGGCCCTGAATGGGTATGTGTCCAATAATCATTCTCACATGTGGCTTCCCTGGAAGGGAGTGCCTAATCAGATAAGGATTGAGAGGGAGCCTAGAATGAAGTACATGATAACAGAATACCAAAAGACTTCGACTGAAGTTCTCATATCGGAAGCTGGAATGGGAAACTACTTGCTATTGGCCCCATATGAAGAATCAGATGTAGAAGAAGTCCTGATGTTGCATACGATGCCAGTTGATGCTAAAACAGGGTCCAGTCTTATCGAGATCCAGACAGAATTAGTTGAAGAAGAAGAAGAACCTGAGGATAGACAGATTAGCTTGCTGGATAATTTCCAGGATTTCATTAAACAATGCGTGGAGAATCAAACTCACTTGGGAAGGAAGACAAGCTTCAAGGAGTTACTCTTACCAAATTGGTGCAGAGTTCACAATGCTTCTCACTCAGAGTTGGAGTGCTGCTTGTGTCAGACTGCAGTGAAAGAAGTACACAAAAGCATGAATCCACCTCAGGAGGCTAGCACAGATGAGCAGAGTCTGCAAGTAAAGTGTGAAAATCAAGAACCTATTGCTGAGCTGGAGGGAGTATTCTCGAAGGTCCAAGGGTCACCAGCGAAGAGAAAAGATAAAGGAAGTAGTAGTTAATGCTCTTTTCGAGATTTGTGCTTCCCTATTATTATAGGGCATGCATTGGACCGGACTTCCTTGGGGACTGTGCCTTGGCCGACTTGGATGATGGCATTAAATGTGTGCCTTAGTTTGTTTCCTTGGCCGACCTGTTTTGGCGGTTTTGATTATTTTTGTAAAAATGTTTGGCTGGGCCGACATGTTTTGGGGGGAATTTGATAAATAGGCATTCTTGCCTCATTGTAAGGGTTAGAAGACATTGGTTATAGACATTAGCAAGAATAGAGATTAGCAGGAGCAATAGTTAGAGTTTTTAGAATTTCTTGAAGCAAATACCATATTCAGAACAGTTGAATTGTTGCAGCATTTGGTGATTAATACAATTGAAGGCATTGTGGTTTTCCTGGTGAAATCCTTTGTGTTATCTCATCTTGCATGGTTCTTTTGTTCTATCTTTTACATTGCTTGAAGATCTAGGGTTTTAAAGTTAGAAATAAATCAGTTTAGTTGGATAAATGGTGTATGTGATTTCATATTTGGAATGTTGGTAGCTATCTCTGGTCTATACTCCCAGTAACTATCTGATTGTAGTAGGCTGGTGAAGTCAACCTGGACCGTATATTCAAATGTGCTTAAGTTCGGTTGTAGGTGTAAGTCTATGATTTGAAAATTGTATTCCTCAAAAGATTGCACTGTTCTTGTAAGATTGCCTTGTGGGTCGAACAGGAATTGGTTGTTTGAGATAGGTCCATTCCAGATATTTGTCATTTGCACTGCTTGTTCCTGCAATAGTTTAGATTTTGTTACTTCCTTGCATCCCTATCTTTTGCAATTTCTTTATTATTCAGTTAGATTTAGGATTCAAGATCATCATATTGTCAGATCTGATAAATTGAGAGGGTTCAGTTTGCTTGTAGTAAGGTCCGATTGTGATTACCAGCAATTTCACATTTTATCTGAGTTGTTTTATGCATTGTTATGACCTAACACCCGAGAGACCTTGGGGTGATTTTCAGTGATTTTATTGTTGGAAATAACCTTTCAAGAGAGATAGAATATTGCATTCTATCTGAGTTGTTGCTGTGCAGAAAACACCATCAACAACGCTCATCTCCACCATCTCCTCGATCTCCATCTCCATCTCCATCCCCGTCATCATTGCTCTCGACCTCCTCTATCTCCATCTCTACCTCCTCCCCCTCCTCATCTCCTCCACCTCTCCGCTACATGCATTTGTGTACTACTACCCTCTCCTCCTCATCTAACAATGGAATTGACTCGTCTGGGATGGAGATCCATGAGAATGGATGTGTAAAGAAGTATTGGGCATACTCCTTGGACATCAGAGCCTCAATGATCTCTGGATGAATATCCCAAATGATGGCCTATAAACCATAAAACTCGTGCACTACTGCATCATATGACAAAATAGGCCCCCCACTCTTTCACATCCATCCGTCATCGTGCATAATGTGCCACTCCCTGGGGCATGCCCTGCACTCTGGCATACTGTCGCCACACCCTCCTTAGCAAAAATATCTCAATGATGAACTGTGTCATCTCGATCAGGTACATGGACTGGCATAGAAATGGAATCTCAGTATCATCCTCGGGCCACTGCTCATAGTCAAGGTAGGGCCTCCATGTCACTATCTCTAAATCATCAATAACTCTCCTTCATTACTCCAATTTTCCTAGCCTAGGCTGAGCAACTGGACTTGCATATGCATGAACATAGGGTCTCATGGCGGGATGCTGTCTATCTCCAACTAGACGGGTGACCGCTATATGCTAGCATGCCCATATCTAAAGCAATGTGACTCCTGCTAACAAATTGGACCCTCAGAGGTAGACCGCCTGATGTAGATGATGGTACAAATGGGCAAGCATGCAGCATCCCCATGCGTATCTAGTACCCTAAGCAATCACACTCAAGAATCTGACCCATCCAACTGAAAGTCCTTTTGACTTGTGATCAGGACAAAGGAACCCTCCAATAAATTTGGAAAGTACAAATGATAATGTAGCATAAGTATCAACCATCTCTCTCGACGGAATCTCATAACTACATGTCTGGTCATCCTAGAACACTCTCCTCAAAGCATCGGTCCCACTTTGCTTAGTCGAATCATATAATACTAGCTCTCCAACAACAGGTATCCACAGAATCTGATAGATGTCCTCTGGTGTCACTATTATCTCATTGGTGGGTAAGTGAAAGGTGTTATGCTCACTATGCCACCTCTCTGCTAAAGCTGTTAATAAACCCCTGTTAATCCTAATCTAGGGCATATCTATCAAAGAGGAAAATTGCATTGTGCAATAATGACTACCTTAGGTTGCACTAGGTGGGGTATCAAATCCCACGTCCTAGGGAAATGCTCTCAAATCTTTAGACTCATTAAAGGCTCCTATCATCATGAAATATCACAAATTAGTAATCTTGTCAATCAATCAAAATCAATCAGCCTATCAATCTAATCAGCTTTGGTGAGACTTTGATCAAATCTCATGAGCATCAATCTATCATTGAACCTTGCCTATCATGAGGTTTATCAATCAGTCTATCAATGCACCTCTCATATCATGAGGTCAATCAATCAATCAACCTATCATTGATCCTCACCTATCATGAGGTCAATTATAATCATCCTATCATTGAATCACACCTATCATGAGAGAAATCATCATCTAATCTATCAACATCATCGATCATCATCAAATTAAAGGATGACGAGATAAAAAAGAATCAAAATCAAGGAGTCTAATAAAAAAATCATTAATCTGGTCTAAATTTCACCAATGCGGTAGAACAGTGCTTCAATGCGCTGAAAAACTCTATGCGCTAGAAAAATTCATGGATGCGCTAGAATAGGGTTTCAATGTGCTGAAATACCCAATGTGCCATCAAATTTGAACAATTTGGTAAACCCCTCTATTGATGTGCTAAATTATTCTATGCACTATAACATTGAATCAATGCACTAAACTACATCACCTATGCCCTAATATACCCTATGCGCTAGAACAATTATCAGATGCGCTAAATGTTTGGCTCTAAGTGCTAAATCTATCGATGCGCTAAATTCCCCTACGAATGTGCTACAAAACTAATCCTATGTGCTAATCTATTAATCCAATGCACTAAAACCCTAATCCTATGTGCTAAAATTCTGAATGTGCTAAAACAGTCTATTGATGTGCTACATCGGCGACTGAATGCGCTAAAACATACAAAACCAAATTTAAACGTGAAAAATGGCATGATAAATGAATTGCACAATTTACGAGGGAGGTTTTAAGGGTACGTAGCGGAGGTCCATATGTTGTCGGGAGGTTGTGCTATCACACGTACTCGAATCAGTGTGTGTGGTAGGGGATCACCATTTTGCTCAAAATTGCTAGATTGCTCAATCACTCTCCAATTCCAAAATTACAAATGCACAAATGAAGTTTTAAATCACCTTTTTAACCTTTTTAAAGGTTAATTAAATGAGTTTTTTGTGAGATTGTTTTATTTTATTTTCTAGAGGGGCTTAATTCATCATTCATCACCTGGTGGCTTAAACATCATTTTTTCGGAGATAAATCGTTTCTAAATCTTAAAATTCAAAAATCATCATCAAATCATTGAAAAATCATCAAAAATTTCAAAAATTTCAAAAAATCCTAAAAATTCAAAAATTCATCGATTTATCTCCTAAGGGGGCATACATCCATCATCACCTGAAAATCAACGTTTGGGGCATCAATTTTTTTTTTCTCATTAGCAACAAATTCTTCTTTGAAGTAACATGTAAACACATTACTTCAAAGAGGGGAAAAATGTATACACCTAAAATCGGTCAAGATACTTAATTAATTAAATACCAGTTATTTAATTAATAAATCTCTTACTTCATCTACTTATAAATAAATTCTAAATTTATTTATATAGTTCACTCTTTCTAAATTCTACCATCTTAAATCAATTTCTTCTATTTTAATTAAATAAACAAATTCACATAGTTTGTTTTATTTAATTAATAATCTTTTCACTAAAGTTAAATCCCAAATTTGAATTTAGGCACATGTCTATAACTTTTCCTCTTGCCACCTCATCAAGTGTCACATGAATTTAAATATGTCTAATATTTAAATTGCATTATCCTCAACCAATTCCAAAACAAACTTTGCACACTTGGCTCTTTCTGTAATGCCCCGCCAGGGAATCCAAAGGACAAAGCATTAAGTAACGAATTCTCTGAATAATTTTTTTTTTAAAAGTCATTCGATTAAGCAAATGTCTTAAGGATTCCAAGACGACGTTACTTAAACACTATAATTAAGAACATAACACCATAATATTAAGGTCATAAAACACAAGTACAATTCACATTCATAAATGATCCACTTTTCAAAACTTATACAATTGAGACATTCATATATTCAGATTACATCCAATGAGATTCTCATAAATCTCAATACATCATAATGTGGTTACAATGAGTACACTCATGAAATGAGGTAATATACAATAAGGGTAATGATCTCTTCTTAACAAATATCCACATCCGAATACGTTCAGCGTCCACTATCACGATCATCGAAGTAACAAGAATCAGCTACAAGTATAAGGCCATCTGTAAGAGTATCCAATGAAAGTGTAGCATGGTTTCCACCCAACCGCATGAAACCCGAAGGTCCACTCTCTCTGTGCTAGGAGATAGTGACAGGTCCAGAAGACAATCAAACACACAACAAAGAATATACATTACATTACATGGCTGACTACACATAATGACATGACCACATCAAACCAAAGTATTCACATCATATGCTTTCAGAGACAACCACAATATAATAGTTAAATTCACTCAAGGGACTATAATCATGCTTCAGGACAGAGTGTCATCACATAGTTGTTCTAAGTTACCCTGGTGAATCTTTCTAGACTACCGACCCTCTTCCAGCGTTACCCTGACAGTCTCTACCGATTCCCGGCCCTTAGATAAACTCATGTGGAGTCGAATTTATCTTTCAAGAAGACAAGGTATTTGACTAGCCATTCCAGACCTTCTCGACCTACCCTTAATCTAAATGAGCATTAAGGCACTAGGTGAGGCATTTATTTATCTGAATTTAATTAATGAATCCTAGGTACAATTATTAATATTCTCATTGAATTAATAACTTCCGATAGGTTACCCTGGCCACCACTTTGGGTTCCGGCCCCTAACGAAAGCCACTCTTCCTAGAAACATGACGCCACAACCAAATACTAGGGACTGCCAACATGCGTATAAAATAATACCATAACAAAACACATCTCATTCATAGTCCAATCGTGGAACAATTCAAAACACCACAAGGTGACAAATAAATTTTGCATGGCAAGTCCCAAAATAGAACAACAAGGTATTTAAAACATCAATAACAACATTTAATCTTATGATTCATATTGACCTCCTAGCCTCAGGAATAAAGGAACATAAAACATAATTTTCTTAACCAAATTCATTGAAATAAGACTATAAAGTTGATTTATTCTTTGGCCATAATATATCATCAACAATATAACATACCCATCACGTATGTTTTACATCTCTATTGAGGCATAGATCATAATCTTCAAAATGCCACATAAATAACCACAAATTGAACAAAGCTATAACCCAAGTGAAATCATTGTAATCACGCAACAAAGTTAAAGAGTAATAAACTTAACAATTTAATTTTCACTTTTCTAACCTCTGGAAGAATAAAAAAAGACATAATAACTTATAAAATATAACCATCCAATCCTTGTGAACTAAATATCATATTAATAATAACTAGCCCAATCACGAATTCATTATATACCCAAGTTACATAACCATTAAAACTTCATAATCCAAAAATCATAATAGATTATATATTTAAATACATAAATATCAAATTTCTAACAAAATGAATCTATGTTTTTATATATATATATATATATTTTAAAAGTATTATAAACTTATTGTAATTTCTAATTACAATATAAACGAAACTATTAAGTATCATAATGGATATATATAAAACTGAAGCTAAATCAAATTCCATTATAATAATATAATCAAATCTATTTGTTTACAGCAATGAGAACTTCATGCCATGCAAAATGGGTACCATTCTAATGTGTTAAAGTATGCAAAGAAAAGGATAGACTTGTAAGGCCAAATCAAGGCCACTACTGTATTTTAGGATTAGATGACTTACAGTTAAATAAAAGCAATTAAATTCTCATGCATTGCGTTTCAGAAGACTAAAGAGTATATTAATAATTAATATCTACAAACTTTAGTTGACTACGCATGCAAATGACTTTATATAAATTGTAGAACTCTTAATCCAAAGTCTCAATTATCAGGTTCTAATGGGACTTGGAACTAAAAGTTTTGGCAAATATATTCAACAAAGATTAAGTATTCTGAACCAAAGATAAAGGACTTGAATTACCAGTACTATATGGCGTGCCTCAGACCAATGATCGAGATTATGGAATTTAGATTACACATTACAGAAGTCTAGAAATGATTAAAGCTAAACAGTATAAGCATAACATTCCAACACTAGAAAGTATTAATTTTCATAAAATATATCAAGATTCTATTTTACTGCGCTTGTACAGGAAAATACGCTATGCACAGGGAAATATTTCTATTATGACCAAGTGCTACAACAATGACAAGTTGTCAATGAATTTAAGTGGTCTTTTCATTCTTCTACAACATTCTAGCTTCAAGTGTTGTAGACGTATCAAGTCGCCAAAGAAATTAGATGAATATTTTTATTCCTTTGCAGTCTACTATGTTCAAGTGTTGTGCCTATGAGAGGCGCCAATAGAACCAGAGAGTTTATTAAAAACCTCTAAAATTTCCTATAGTGTTCAAGCGCTTCAGCTATCACAGATTGCCAATGATTCAGAGAGCTTGATCTAACGTCCACACTCTTCTACGTTCAAGTGTTGCAACTAAGATAGATGCCAATAAAAACAGGGCAGTTGTTTAAATCTATAAACCATGCCTTGCTCAAGTGCGACAGTTGTGATAGGTTGGTAATGGAATTCATGGAGGTTATATAGATCTTCACAGGCAACCATTTTAAAGTGCTACTGCTGTGACAGACGCCAATAGCCTATGGGAGATATTTAAATATCTAAGACAATAAACCACAGGAAAAAGGCGACGGGGACAACTGTCCTTATGTCATTCTCAACAAAGTGTTCAACTATATAACAAGCTAATAAATGATACCTTCAGATCATATGCCATGCAATGAGGATTTTCCAACATGTTCTAATACTCCAACTATTATAGGTTATCACTGAATTAGCAATTTCAAAACTCCTAAGTCACTATAAATTCATCGATGGGAAAGAAAGTGGTCTAAACTTTGAGTTAACACTAAATTTTATTCATCTATCCACACAAACACACCACCATTACAGGTATGAAGATCAACAGTTGTCTTCACTAATCTACATTCAAACTGCGATGTGGAATTTAATTGATTAACTCAGCTTACAGGGAGAAAGATCAAGGTTATGAAGGTAGACATAGAATATAAAGTGCGAGCCAACATCCTGCAATAATATAGTCTGAAGATACAGAGGATAAGAGCTACATTGGAACAATGCAGCGACACCCATACGTTGACTAAGGATCAAGGTTTTAATATGCCATTACCAACCAGCATGATAAATCAAATAGCTAGAAGTAGCTCCGATAGTTAAGAAAACTTTAACAGATATAAAGCGCGTACTGGCATAATACACACAAAGTTTGTAGAGATAAGCCAAATTTTTTTATAGAGGAACTTGTGAATGCCATATTTCATTGAATTCTTTTCATATCTTTGATTTTCTTCATTTGTATTTAAATTTGATATCTTGTTCTAATTATTTCTTTGTTGCTGTGCAGGTCTATTTCAATATAAATTTCAGAAAACTACTAAATAAGAAACTACAGAACAAGTAGAAAACCTGGTTTATAGTTTTCAAATCAAATGGAGAATGATACCTGAACCTGCAATTGACAATCCTCTATTTTCCCAAAGACACAAGCTCTTTAAATCCATTGCCTCCAACTGATTTACAGTGTTGTGAAAACTTTTTCAGTAGTATTGCCGTGCAAAAATTTCCTCCAAGCTGCTGCCGTGAAAATTCTTCTCGAGAAATGTCGTTTATGAAATTGTAACCCCTCAAGGCTAATTAATGTAAATTTATTATCTCAAGTTACAACTTAATTGTTAGTAATCATGCATTCCTAAAATTTCTCATGCAGTTATAAACTTTAAATATCTAAGATATTTTCCCTCAAGTCATATTTCAGATATTTTAACTTTTGAAAATAAGCTCTTTTAAAATATTAACTTTTCACAAGAATTTAGTTTGCACAATTTAATTCAACAATTATAATTAAATAATTAACCTTCCACAAAATTAACATTCACCTTTAAATAATTACTGGTTTTATTTATTTTAATAAAAAAAACCTTACTCATAAACATTTAATCAAATATTTAAACAAATAAGCCATTTAACTAAATTAAGCAATAATTAATTTCCAAATAAAATAACACAAACAAAATTGACACAACAAGACAAAACAACAAATGACAACAGGCGACAATTGGATACTCGTTCAATGAAGAACGATGGTTAAATGAGGACTAGACACTATCTCCGAATCAACATGATTTTATTGGATTAGGGTACGCTCAGACCTGACAAGTAGGTGGAGTCGATACCCTGTACCTGTATCTGCATAAAACATCACTTGTTAAACATATTATCATATATCGGAAAACACACCGTGAAGAAGAATCGCAGCGTAATAGGGTACTCACAAGTGAATAATACTACACCGTCTTCTTCACCAGGACTGACAAGCATCATTAAATCATAAACATCAATCACATCATGATAATCACATTAAAACTCAGAAATAACATATCCATTACACACACGTGTCTATCATAATATCTTCACGCGAAATTAACCAGATAATCTTGATATTCAATGAAACATCCACAGAGTTTAACAACTAGCAAACAAACAAAACAAACTGATACTCATAGTAGCAATTGGAGGGGTACTACACTTTCACACACTTTATTCCTTCATACACTTGGTATGTTGCCTTTGGTCAAGGGAACATCCTCCATGATTCTCTCTAACTTCTTCCATCTCCACCATTCATCTCTCATCCTAAAATGTTGACCATTGATTGCTGCCACATCACAATATGCCTTGGAGTTCATATAAATACAATCCCATTTTCTACAACATTAAGGGAACCAATCAATCCATCTTTGAGCAAAGTCATTCTGCAGAAACCACATTTGAGCATTGTAGTATCATTTTTAAATTTAGAATCATGTCTTAGTTTATAGCCGCATTTTAGTTATCATCTTAGTTCATATACAACATTTTCATAATAGAATTTAACATCATTATCATAGTATAATCTCCATTTTATACAGCAACATCATAATCTTAGCATCATTATCATTTGTAGATAAATAATTTAGGAATTAGATTCTTGCATTTTGAATAGCACCTCGTTTCTCAAGTTGTCATTCTAACAATCATAGTACATACACAAATATGAGAGCCAACATGATTTAATGAATCCTTGAGAATAGAGAACAATGGACCGATTTTAGAGATTTTTTTTGTTTTAGTTTGGTTAATTTTGTGGTTAAGTTCTCTAATGTAAGACGTCTCATTGGTTTTGTGTGTTTAATTATTGATTTACTAACTCCGATAATTCACACATTACAATATATATTATCTATTTGTATATATGTATACACACCCCTCTATTAAGCATTTACGATTACGTGTGTATTTACATATATACAAACATATATATATTATCTATCAACACGTCAGTCAATGATTCATTCAATATCTGAATGATCATGTCCTATGTGACTATGTCGTCATATTACTTGTTTTTAAACATATATGCATATCTATACATATGTTGTCATACTCGTATGGACATCCCATTATATCCATCATACATGTATGTCGACATATTCATATATAAGAATGTATGCATATATCCTAATACAAAATCATCCACAAAAACAAGCATAGTAGGATAAGGAAGGAATCACAAGCTCAAACAAATACTCATCATCTAGGCATGCATTTAGTAGTGAACAAGACCCTTACTAATGAAAACACATTATGCTAAGGATGACTTACCTACTTCCCACATGATAACCTAACTCAATTATTCTACATTGGTGTGTGCAAGATCAGATAGGTTACGTTACTGGTTACCTGACCAAGACCTTCTCTTGAGTGATACTTCCCCTCCTCCTAGAGGAATGAACATATACTTGCATCCACATTCTGAAAACATGTCCAAGGTAGACAACTATTCAACAAAATATGCATTACACATGATACATCTCCATAGTTTGAATATTAATTCAATAGCCATCTATTTCACACACATAAATGCATTCCTTCATATAATATAAAAGGAGATGACATTTATCAATAAAAAAGTGATAAGAAAGTGCACACACCATTTATTCATCCACTAAATTCACATTACATTCAAAATTTACCCTACAAAGTAATAGTAAATAGTAATTACAAAATTTGGGTGTAACATACTTCCCCTCTTGTGAATCATCGTCCTTGATGATCTATAACACTTTAACATACATATAAAGTTGAATAATTTTTTACTTACCATTCTCAAAATACGTAAGATTTATAAACATTCATCCTATGTAGCATCACTCCTTGCAACCTTGTCCCCCTGGACTTTGCATCAAACGTCCTTTCTAACGCAAAGGGAAAACTTGTATGTCTCACACATACTCTCTCAAGAGTTTATTTGTTGTATTCATAATATTTCATATGCACATCCCATGTACAACAATATCTGAATATGACACCTAATCTATAATGACTGGAAGGTACGTTCCCATTGGCTCACAAATTTATCCTTAGTATAATACAAATAGAAAAGGATTGATGATGCATTACACATTACAGCATGGGTCCCATCCTTTCCTTTGGTATTTACACCTTTAGATAACTCATAGGCTGAGTTTTCCCATCTCTTACTTAACTATTTACTTTAGCCAAACGTAATGTTCTTGACTACTTGTCCATCTCGAGCACAACATTACTATTGGACATCTGTCAATTCCAACACTACTTCATACTTAAGGTTTGTATCAACAAGGTTTCAATGATCTCTTTGATCTGTTACTCCTTTTTGACAAACTATCAAGTCTAAGGTTAACCCTACTTCTTAGTCTATTTCAGCCTATTAGAGTTTCCAACCTTCCTTTCCATATATTGGATCAAACCTCGACGTTAGAATTTTACAAGTACTCAAAAAATCATTCAAGATTTGGTTTTCCTCTTTTGCCTGTTTGGCTACAATAATATATTGTGCATTCATTCAATTGAATGTCTCATAGTATGTTCACGGTTCACACAACCCTGTCATTATTTGCTTGTTCACAACTGAGACTACCTTCTCAGGAATTCTAAGCAACTACCTCACACAATATATTAATTATGATCAAAATCCCATAAATCAAGTTTCCAACCAACGTTGGTTATCTTGGTGAGTTTTTCCACCACAACATTATGTCAGTTCCGTTGACATAGACAGGTTTAAATTGTCTTGAGTTCTACCACTCTCCTTCTAAAATCTCAAGAGAGTACACATGTCCTGCCAATGATGACATCCTATCTTCATTTAATGGCACACTAGACATTATCTTGCTATATACTCAACATCATCTTACTCCATATTTTTCTAGGTTTTAGTGGTTCCCCACCCAAAAAATTACTTTTTCACCCCAATGTCCTACCTTTGACATCAAATTTCTCATTCCATCCCTTCATTCTCCAAAATTTTGGGTACATAGGCTCTTTTATATCCCATATTAGTCTATTTTTTGACTAAGCGAAAACCTATTTTGTGGTCTCATTCCACATTTAATTCAGTTGGTATGTGGCGACTGATCATGCTATACTGTATAGCCCATGGTATACTGTACACCCCGGCCCCTATCCTTACCGGGGTCCGGGTCTGGGCCACCCCCGAGAAAAAATTTCTTCCTACTTTTTCGCGTGATCACCAAAAAAGGGAAAAATCAATGTAAAAATAAAAATCCAATTTTGTAGAACCCAAAAATCTGGAAGGTTCTAAGCTTGTTAAAAAGGGGTTCGGATGGGTATTATAGTATGATGAAAAACGTGATTATTCACAAGATTGTAATAAGGTTTTACACTGGATAATAAAAGTATTGGATGGTTGCGGTTTGGTGGATGTAGCTCGGACTGGATGAACCACGTTAAATTATCTGTGTTATGATTTATTCTGTGTGTTTTATTTTCTCTGTTTATTAATTAAATATGCATTTAATTGTTAGATATCTGCCATCTCTAACCCTAACAAATTCCCACTTGTAATAATGGTTAGGAGTTTTACTGAGATAAATACCATTTATCTTAGGACACCCATACCGTGGATTTCTTCTTTCCTCAGATTATTTCTAAAGATGTAATCCATCTTTAAACTCAATATAAATTTTCCCATTAAGAATTGGTACTAATTTGGAGTATTAATCCTCGTTCATTCATGTTCGTTCCTAGAAAATATCAAATTTAATTGCATACTTAATTACCAAGCACGAGTTTTTCTCGTTAGATCAAGTGATTCACTTAATCACATAGGTGAGTCTCAATCTTAGTATACCATAATATTTAGATTAAGTCATCAACCAATGACTAGTCTGATTATATAGGTTCCTTTAATCCTATATGTTCCAATCAAGACCAAATGTACAACTCAATCAAATAAGTTATTCCCAACCTATAGGTGTTAATGAGTAGTCCAGTACATATTCCAATCCCATAGGTAAATTAACCTAAGGTTTCTCTCTTTAATCAAATGAACTCCTCATCACAAATAGGTTATGCTAAATCTATGGTTTCATTCAAGTACAAAGTATGATCAAATGATCATCCTAGTAAAGATATTTGATGTGTATGACATAATACCACATCGTATCTTGCATACCTTCTCTATGGATTAATAGCTAAACCTTATCATCCTTGAAGTTTTCTATCATAGTTAGATAATAATTCCAAGTTGCTTCTTGACATTGACATGTCTTACACTATACACATAGTCTAACTAAGATTAACTCATCAATAACTACTTCCCATAAGGCAGTAAGAGTAGTAAGATACTTTCTTACAATTCATAATTAATCTAGATCTCCCTTTCCTATCCCATAGAGAATGATCTTTCCTTTCATGATCAAGTTATCTGCCTATCCTTTCCTTAAGGCATCAATGATAATAACTATCGATTTTACAATCAATATATATACAAGGCAGGGTGTGATAATAGGTTACAATTCTTGACCTTTCCACTATTTTCTCCAAGAAACTCCAATACCTAATCCTCGTGGTCATAAAGCATATGACTTAATTGTCATCATGACTTACCAAGAAGTCAAAAGTTCTTCCAAATTGAAAACATATCCATGTTTTTCGTTGGGTGGGGTACTTAATCCAAGTCAATCCATTCTCTTCGTTCCCCCCTTAGTGTTTTCAAAACATTCGATCAACTAGAAGTTGAACCTCTAGCAAAAAATTTTCTTTCTTGAATGATTTGACATTCCTTGTTGTTGGATTTCTATGGACTTTTCTTGCCTCAATGGCATACCTTGAATATACTTTTTCCCAAATTTTAGATTCATCATGGATTTCTATCTCATAGATTCAACATTTTGGATCATCCAATAGGAGATCTAATGAATAATCAACAACTTTACAAGCTAACATTCATTGTTATTCTCTTTCCAATATCCTCTTTGTGGAGGAATATCCATACTCACAAAGCCTCTTTTTTGATGTAGTTTTCAACTTAGAGAGTTATTTCCTTACAACTTCTATTGATTTGACACATAGCATTACACTGTATCCTATTTCTTGTTGGAACCTCTAGAAATATGTTGGTTTTTTTGTTGACACATTGGTGAGTTCTAATTATACTCCAACCTATCTATGTATTATCCAAACCTTTTTTAGATCAATACAATTTACCTTTTTAGGCTTCTTTCTCACAATCATCTTCTCAAGTGTCTTTGTTCCAACTCTTGGTAACTTTTTCTCTCGTAACTTTTAGAGATACCAAGGTTGTTTGGTTCTCTTCTCCTCATCTTGATCAAAACTCTAAATTGTTCTCATCAATTTTGGTTGGTGGAAACATGTCCACTTTGTTGATTACTTCTTTTTTGACCATTCTGGTATGTTCGCTTATTCCTAAGGTACTATCTCTTTTCTTACAAGTTCCAAGCCTTTCACAGAGATTCAAGAGTTCTCCAACCTCTTGGATACCTCCTTTGTTGACTTTCTACTTTGATCCATATTATGCCAACAATGCATACTTACAGATTCATAGTATTCTTCCTAAATCCAAGAATCCTTGACTCTTTGAAGCTATAGGTTGCTATCAATAAGGGATATTCTCTCAATCTTCTCTATCCCTCAAAGTTTTATATCTCTTCCATCAGATGAAGGTATATATTGGTTATAGTTCCTAATCTTCCTACATAACCCAATTGCATAATATTCTGCAATCCTAGGGGATATAATAAAAAAAAGTTGGTTTAGGAGTTTCCACTCGAAGGATGACTCTTAACTAGTCGTAAACTTCAACAAGTTTCTAGGAATCTCATCTTCCTTTTAATTTATCCATTTTCTTTTCTCTTTCCTTCTTGGTGCAAGAAAATTTCACCCATTATCTTATGATAAGGTTTACGTAACATTTACATAATGAGCTCATAGGTTCTAGTGCTAAACCTGGTAGCTCTGATACCACATGCAACAACCCCAGTGTTCTTCACAGTAAAATTTCCAATGTTTTCACCTCAAGTGAATAAAACATGATGCCATGAAATAGCAATAATTTTTTTTCCTTTCTTTATTGAAAATATATGAACAAAGATGCTAGAAAACTTGCAATAAGGATTTCCATTCCATTACAATATTTCACCAAGTACAAAATTCCAAGAAAGTACAAAAATACATACATAGCTCCTTCAAGCTTCATAGCATAATATATAGATTGCACAGGAATATGCCTTTCAAAACCTTGGTCCTTTGTTACCTGTTGAGGATGAGAAGCATCACTCAAGTGCTTTTCCACCAACCTCAGACTCATATGCGGTCCCCCGCTCATCTATCAATGATAGATGGCCCTTCCCTTCAATGAAGGTATTGGTTGGGTAACCCCATATGACATACCATTATGAGTTTAGTGTGGTGCCCTAGATGACTAGGATTTATAACCTACGTTAGGTACCCTTCATGCATTCAAATAGATACGGTGAATTGATAGTGGAGTCTCGACAATCTCACTATCTATAGTGGAGTCTCAGACAGTCCCACTACTTTGGCCAAAGTATTCTCACTCAGTACTTAAAGTGAAGGTATACCATTCACTTACACTATAGCAAGCTCATTTTGACTTAAGGCCATTATATCTATGCTTAGGCAATCCCTCTCCATAGGAAAGCTACTCCCCAGGATAACCTATCTCTTTAACACAACCAAAGGTATCACAACTCAATAAGAAAAGTACATGTTCCCTCCCTTTACTGGACAACATTCCCAACCTACTAGCCATCTAGCATAATTAATTATCTAGCTATGATTGTTCCTTAATATTGTCTATGTTTGATCATATCTAGTATAATAACAATACCTATGATAAACATATTCTCTTACCCATGTCTAGTATAATAATAATACCCATGAAAAATAATTTCTCCTATCATGGAGTACTTAAAAACAATGCACTAACAATGTAAATAGTTTCCACTTTTCTTTTAAAGCAAACAATACTTTCCTCTATATGCAAGTAACAACAAGACTAGTTTAATCAATTGGGACACAAATCACTCAAAAAATAGAATAAACAAAAGTAGAATATCCTCATGCCTATGTTTAAGCTTTCCAATTCGACTAGCTACAGTCACAACACTTTTAGAACAACAACTATCTTGATATTGATCCTCCAACAAAGTCTCACAATTCTTAACTCTCAAGTTGGCAATTGCTTCTTCTAAAAAGATAATAAATCTCTCTCAATACTCAATGCTCTCACTCACTGTTTTAACAAAATATTACAGATAGAAAAATATACAAAAATCAAAGACTTTACACAAGAAATATGCATAAAAGAATGTATCCAAACCAATGAACTTACTCCTCTATTTATACAACAATTAGGTAACTAATCTGGCTATAGTTTAGGCATGGTTTTTCTAGTAGCAAGCATGCAAAACAACACATATTTCTCAGCTCAAAAGGTGGCAAACATATAAGCACATAATCAGCCTAAACAACTACAAGTCAACTTAGTTAAATGACAACAATTAGAGATGAATTCAAATTCCACACGATAGAATTTGGTTTGCATCTCAAAATGGACATCTACAGGAATAAGGATTCAAAGGTAGCACCAAATTTCAACATCTTTCCGTATTCTCAAGCTTACAGTCTTCACAGAGGAATCATTTAAAATAAACTTGGTTATGTTCGTACTTTTTTGATTTGGTCATTGTTTATGCATTGATATCACACAATGAATCGACCCTTCATTTAAAGCGTTTGTAATTCTCTTTTATATTGCTTACATGACATGTATTAAATACTTCACTCCCTCTTATTATCTATGCGTTGTTTAGACTTAGTCCAAAGGCCTCCTCACTAATGTTGCCTTCATGCTAGTTTGAGGCATCTTGAATATTTCTCAAATATTAATGACTCATCCTTTTATAAAGTAGTTAATACACCACCTATTCAAAATCAACTTAGTCCTATTTACAACACTAACTTTACATCATATGCTATGTATATAATGCATTCCACTAAAAGGTAATGTGCTGTCAGGTTTAGCACTATACATTGTGTATAATTTGATCTTTAATTAAAGCCAATACACACACATATATTCGACCTTTTACATGTTTGTATATGTAATATACATTTGGACCAAGTTAACTAAATAAATAACCCTCCTCACATTATATATATTTATATATATCAATCTCTAAGCATATACTATATATTTCATATATACATATATACGTATACATATATATATGTGTGTGTGTGTACAAACTGTAACTGAGGATTTCTTTTAGATTTTGATTAAAGTTTAGCAGTAAATCAATAAAGACTAAAACCCAAAGTAATTACAAAACACAAATGAAGTTAAAACCAAGAATGATTATACTTGTAAACTGTGTAGACTTCCATGATTGATTTTTGTAACACCTTCTTGCTTGCTGGTTGATGTTTTGCCCTCAAATTCGTCATGCGAGCAATCTGTAAATAGATGTCTATGTCCTACACCAAGCTTTTAAGAATTTTTAGAAAATCCAATGCCTGTCTATGACTATGATTGCCAATGCCTAAACATGCTAAGACTTGATCAAATAAAGAAAATAATTGCAATGAGAAGTCTAAGTGTGCAAGTGCGTAAATATACGATGCCTCTGTGTAATATGTCAGCATGTGATCGAAAAGTGAGAGGAAAATGGCATTTTATAGAAAATGCCATTTTGAATGGACGGGTGAGATTAACTTCTGACTAAGACCTAAAATGAGAGGCCTAGATTAAATCTGATAATCCCTAATTAGGGTTAGGGAAAAATCATTAATCGAGCGGTCAAGATGCCATCTTAGAGGATCAAATCGGCAGTGGAGAATAAATGAGGAAATTAATTCGAAAATAAAATTTTTCGAAAATGAAGAAGATAAAGTGTAGTACCCCTCCTCTTGCTAGTTGGATTTATTACTTTGCTATGCGTTCGTTTGCTTCTTGTGACTATGATGGTACTGTTATTGTGTGATTTGGTTAGTTAGACTTTTGATGATGATGTTATTCCATTAGTAGACATGATTATTTAATATGACATTGTGGTTAGTAATGTTAGTTGATTTTCAGAAATATATTATGATGCAATAATTTAATGAATTATGTTAGGAGATGAATTGTTAGTTTAGAAATGTTATTTTATCAGATAGATTATGATTGTTAGAATAGGTGTGATGAAGGACAATATGGCATCACTCGTTCGCGAGTGCCCTGTCATGTTGCGATTCCTTCTCACAATGCAGTATTTGATTTAATGCTTTGATATATATGTATATATGCACATGTACACAACTTCGTTTGTATGCAGGATTGCAGGTACAAGTCTCGATTCCACCTGCTTCGGCAGGACAGGGCGAGCACCTAATAACCCAACAGATAAATGTTGATACAGAGGTGACGATGAAGTCCTCCCGTCCCATGATGTCAGATCGTCTCGTTTGTCTGGTATTGTTTATTTTCTGTAATTGTCGTCATTGTGGTTGTGTTGTGTATGTCGTATTTTATTAATGTGAGTGTTTAATAGGTTGTGATTTAGTTAATTGAATGTGGATAATAATTGTTTATTTTAATGTTGATTTATTTGTATGAAAATATTTAAATGTTTTATTTAATTTTTATAAAGTCATGTGTTTTGATTAAATGATAATTAAATATTAAAGGTAATTTTAATTATTTTAATTAATTATCAGGTGGGGATAATTATGAGAATAATTTATTTAAAATAAATAGATAATGTGATGTGCAAGAAAAGTGGTAAAATAGAAATTAAAGCAATAAAACAAATAAAAGAATAAAAAGACTGTGTGAGCCAATAGGAATAGGGATCTGGGAAAAAGCTAGTTTTAAAGAATTGATTTTCTTTTATTTTTGGATTTTTGAGAGTTTTTGAGGAAATGGGAATAGATTCTTATATTATTATGAATTTTTAGAGGTTCACACACACACACAGAAGATCAAAAAGTTGAAGTTGCTCAAGTCATTGTGAGAGTTCGTTCTGGACTAAGTTTTGGAATCGAGTTCGAGGGCATCAGAGTCAGGCAGGAATCTTCAGATTTGCATTGGACTCCAGGTTCCTCTCGTTGTCGTCTTCTCGTACCCTTTCTTTTGATCTATTTGTTTCAGAAAATAAAAATAAACTTTATAAAAAATGATTCTTGTGAATATAGAAAACTTTTGATTTACGAAAACAGGAAAAACAAATTAGATTATTAGGTGAAAGAGAAATAAAACCTTAGACAGAAAAATTTAGGGAATAGAGAGAACTACTGGAAAATACTCTTTCATTTTGGTATCAAATAATGTTGAGATTAGAAAATCTTGTTTTGCAAACGGAAAATTAACTCTTCGAATGCTATTTTGATATACACGATCTCTATTTATAATTTATGATTAATCTGTGTTGTTTTTACGCATAAATCTGTATTTTGTGTTTGTATGTAATTATTTACGATTATATATTTATTATGTTATTTAAAGTATAAATTTTTTGTGTTTACACAGAAGAAATGTTTTGTTTTTCCTCTATATAAATAAATAAATATATATATATATATGTTCTTAAAATTAAAAATCTGTGTTTAAATAGTTGAAATTTTGTTATTCTTGTTTTCGTCGGCGTCCGTACCTGCAAAAAGGACGGAATTTTAGTTTATCGAAATAAACTTAAAAGAAAATAAAATTTATACATAAAATTTTATTTAAAAAAAATAAAAATAAATAATAAATAAAATAAATAAAAATAAAAGTTTTTGGGGGCCGAACCCTGAGGCTCGACGTTGATCCCCGCGTGGGAAGTACCCACGCCGCCTTCCCTATGGACTGCGACAGTCCCTAAGGACTGTCACAGCAGTCCGTAGGACTGCTGCGCCAGTCCTTGGGACTGTCGCGCGGGCAGGCCTTAATGGCCGCGGCCTAGTCAAATGGAAATTTACAATTTTTAATTTAGTTTTGTTTTTTAGAGTGTGTTTTATATATATTTATAAATATATATATATATATATATATTATATTTATTTTTATATATATATATAAATTATATTTTGGTTTATATATATTATTTTTTTAAAAAAAAATATTAAATATTAAAATTTATCCTGGTTAAATGAAAAGATATTTATTTTATGTAGTAAATTGTAGTTTATAATGTAAATTCTTTTATTGTATTATAGTGTAAATGTTAATTTGTATTATTGTGTGAATAAAATGTATTATTTAATGGGTTGAACGAATATTTGAATTGGTATTTGCTTTAATGTGTTATTGTGAAATTATTATTGTACGAAATGCCATGGGGATTAATTTTAAAATATAATTAAACCTTGGATTATTTTGACACTCTGGATGTAATAGGAATGTTTTATGAAATTGAGTTAATTGTGATTTTGATTATGTAATCGAGTGAATCATTCTCCTTAACTATGAATTCATGTGGTCTTTTTATTGTCTTCCTTTCTTTATGATTGTAAACTTTACTCGTCAATGTGGGAACCATTTTAGTCTGTGAAACCCTGTTCCAGAGGCTTGTTATTTAGAATGTTTTCGCCTTTTGATTATGCTTTTGAGCGTTATTGTTGTTAGGTTAGGAAGGGTTGAACAATTTGGTAAGACTTTTTGACTTTGAGTAATCGCGAGAGGGTTAATGCCTCATGTATTTAGTTTGGTTTATGCTTTATTATTGATAGTTCAACCCTTGCCTGTTTTGTGATATGTTAGGGGTCATGGGAGGGAGAGTGGCTCTTCGTGGGCGCCGGCGCCTCAGGATGAGGAAGGGATCAGGATAACTCACGAATGAGTAAGCTAAACAAGTGATAACCTAATCAATAGATGTAGGGGGTTGGGTAGTTTAAAAACACAAGATAATAAAACATTGGATTCCTCGGCTATGCATTAGGGCTACCTTAGACTAGTGATAGACTGAGAAGGCCGTGGTCGGCATAGTCATAGTCTCGTCTTCACGAGAGACTATTGGCTCCGCATTAGCTACCCTATGGTGCCGGCGCCTCAGTTAGGAGGAAGGGCCAGGATATCCGTAGATGGGTGTCGGCGCCTCAGTTGGAGGAAGGGCCAGGAAATCCCATGAAAGCTATGCGATGACACTCTCCACTTGACACCCTCGTTGCTTTGTGTTGTTGCCTCTGGATGTTATCTTTTGTGATGATTCTTTGAATTCTTGTGAATTGATTCATGATTGTTAATTGATAGTACTTCATGTTATTGTGATGAGGTTCTTGGTTTTAACTTGTTAAGTGATTTGAGTACGTTGATGGTTGTGCATTGCATACTTGAGGTTTACTTGTTTTGTTACATGTTGTTGTTGAGTCGGTTGACATTCATGGTCGGGTTCACTTCCTCGTCACCTCTGAGCACGGGGGGTGAGTTACTTGTAATTCACATGGTTGGGTGGAACGTGCTCCGCACCCGTTGGGTTCCCCATCAGCGTCTTGTCTTCTCAGCTTTCCGCAGTGCAGATGTTCCTGTGATCAGTTGTGCTTCATGTTCATTATTCTTGTATCTATCCCCATGTTGGGAAATTCAATGTAATTCATTTATCAAAGAAAATTGTAATGTAATATTATTTCAATGATGTAATAGTTAGGTTTGATTTGGATCTGGTTAAAAGATTTATCATGGATGTAATTGTGCGATGTTGTCATACTCGCATCATGGCTATCAGTTGTATCATTGTATATGGTTTTCATAAATTAAATGGTTATGTTGTTTTCGTTATCTTTATTTTGTTGGTGGTTGCAATGTAACCTCGCATGCCCCAGAGAACCAAGTGTATTAATGTTATGTGTTATGCTATGTGATTTTGGTTTAATGTTGTTCATGTTACTTTTATTATTTAAAAAAAAAAATTATTCGCATTATGTGTGTGTTCTCTGGGGTTTGCACGACGGGCGTTACATAAAGACCAGACTGAAGATCAATTTTGGAAGGGTCAAGAACCTACCCGATCATCTGATTTTTGGAGGAAAGTTACCAATTTGGAATTAAATTAATTCCAAATGTGAATTTTGTGAAATAATAAATAATCAATTTTTAGATTATTTACCAAAATGAGCTGACAGTTAAGAATGAGATGACATTTTAAATAATTTAATTTATTTAAAACGAGAGGAATATCAAATTTGGCAATTAAATAATTTAGTTTAATTATTTAATTTAGCAGATAAGACTAATAATTAAATAAATTAATTGATTCATTTAATTATGACAGTTAGTGACATATTAAATAAATAAATGTAATTCATTTATTTAATAATCAGGAAGAATTAATGAATAAAGATAATTAAACAAATTTAGAAATTTATTTAATTAGAGGGAGACTTAGAGAATTAGTGACGTATTTAATAAATAAATAGAATTTATTTATTTAATAATCACGAAGAATGAAAGGACATGAATTAATTAAATAATTATGAATTATTTAATCAATAGCTGAATGTGGACCAAGGACATAATTAAATGTCACAATTATGTTAGGACGAAAGATGGTAAAAATGATGCTTGCAGGCCTAGGTCATTTTTAGGTGTCTACACAAACATATATATTCTATGACAACATGATAGTTAAATGATTCATTTGATATACCAAAGAATACAACATATAGCAATCACAGAGTAATAATATATATTATCTATTTGTATATATATGTATACACACCCCTCTATTAAGCATTTATGCCTATGTGTGTATTTATATATATACAAACATATATATATATTATCTATCAACATGATAGTCAATGATCCATTCAATATCCGAATGATCATGTCCTATGTGACTATGGCATCATATTAATCATTTATAAACATATATGAATATCTATACATATGTCATCGTACTAGTATGGATATCTCATTATATCCATCGTACACATATTCTGACATATGCATATATAAGCATGTATGCATATATCCTAATACACAATCATCCACACAAACAAGCACAGTAGGATAAGTAAGGAATTACAATCTCAAACAAATAATCATCATCTAGGCATGCATTCAGTAGTAAACAAGACCCTTACTAATGCAGACACATTATGCTAAGGATTACTTACCTACTCCCACATGATAACCTAACTCAATTATTCTACTATGGTGTGTGTAAGGTCAGATAGGTTACGTTACTAGTTACCTAACCAAGACCTTCTCCTAAGTGATACTTCTCATCCACCTGGAGGAATGAATATATACTTGCATCCACATTCTAAAAACATGTCCAAGGTAGTTAGCTATTCAACAAAATATGCATTACACATAATACATCTCCATAGTTAGAATATTATTTCAATAACCATCCATTTCACACACATAAAGTCATTCCTTCATATAATATAAAATGAGATGATATTCATTAATAAATAGTGATAAAAAAGTGTACACACCATTTATTCATCCACTGAATTCACATTACATTCACAATTTATCCTACATAGTAATAGTAAATAGTAATTACACAATTGGTGTGTAACATTAAATAAAACTATTCAAAACATCATAAAAGATAAAATCAAACAAATACCACTTTGTTTTTGTTTGGTCTAAAAAACGTAGGTTGTAAACCTTAAGAGGATGCCAAGCTCTTTAGGAACGTTTTTGGCTAACAAACGGAGTAAACGTATGTGGTTGATGACTCCCTACACTTCAAGCTTTGCTAAACCTATGCGGGTGAACTTTAATATTTGAAGCAGATTTAAACAAATTGTGTGACTTAGTTGGATTTAGGGATCTATCCACAGTGACATGAAATGTGGAATAGATGAGAGCATAATGGCTACTCCTACTCCTAGTGCTGAAATTTGAAATGTGAAGGTATGAATAAGATTTTATGAAATTTTGTAATAAAATGGTATGACCAGTGCCCAATTCTATTGGGTTAATGGAGTTGAGATGTGCAAGGTATGTGGATCCTCCTTCATAGCTTAACTCTAATTTTTTGACACTTATGGATGTTTATAGCTTGTATAAATGTGCAATTTTGTCAACTATTTAGCTCTTCTTACAAATCCTAGTGATATCCCCCTAAGTTACTGTGAAGTTTTGAAAAGATTTTAATTCCGATGTGAAGGAAACCAATTGAGATAATTAGTTTAAAAGGAATTTAATCCTGGGTAGGAACCTATTAAAGATGATCTCTCAAAAGGAATTTAATTCTTTCCCATAGAAACCAATCAACGAAATCACACAAGTACAACAAATGTGTATTGACAAGTTAAATATATATTGATATACTTAATTTGAATAACATAGAAAGACCACTCCAGAGACAACCAAATAAAATATAAGAACTAATATTGACATAACATTTGAACACCAGAAATTGGGCCACCAAATTAAATAATCTCCTCCAATATTTTTCTTCAAAAGATAATACAATGTGTATCGGAAGTCTTCATTTTCTACTAATCTATTAATATATCTAATCCTAATTTCTACTGATTGTTCCTTTTTACTACTAACTGATCCCCTTTTGTCTTTGATTTTACTCTCATATGTACCTTATATTTTCAAAGGTTATGATCTTTCATGCATTTGACTGGTGTAACCCCTCATTTAATTAATTATCTTCGACAAATTAAAATACTTTAATTTTAACTTCATTGTCTTCCCGTGAAAATTACTCTTGATTTATTATCACCAACACTTGAATTTTCACCCAATTTAAAGAATGCTATTTGGGTACAAATAATTTATATTCTTTTAACTTCTTCGATAAAAGATTTCACTTTCGACTATATGCGATTTGGTAAAAATATTCTTGGGTAAAATGATTACCCACTCCATATTTTCTTCGGTGAAAATTGCACTTCCCAATGAAAATATTCATAGCTGCACTTTACAGTATTTTATTTCCCAAAATAATACCATGCTTCCACCCAACATAAATAATATTTTACTCAAATAATACTTTTTTTAACATTGCAGGTAAAAAACATAAAGTGTTCACCATAGTTTGTTTATACTTTGTTGTCATGTCATCGCAGGATTGAAGGGACATGTGTTTCACTCCTACCGATAATCAATTCTCTCTTCGATGAGTTCTTCAAACTGGTCCTTTTCCTTTTTCGAGGCATTGGAGGGGCTTCAAAATTACTCCCTTTGATAGGCCTATGCCCCTTCGATAAATTTTTTCCTTTGTACATTCTGCCACACGACCTTTAGGGTTTGGTTGCTCTGCAATTAGAACAAACTTGCACAAATTTTCATGCCTCCTATTAATCTCCATCAACCTCGCTATTTTTTCCTTCTCACCTAAAATCAATGCATTGTGTTGGTATTTCTTGACTGCGATCTCTTGAAGAAAAAATTTGTATTCTCAATTAGTTTGTCTAATATCTTCCATGCCATGCCTAAAAAAATCTTATTCTTTGACTCCTGCAACTCGTGGCTTTGTGAATATCTCTTCACAACCTATAAAAAATTTTCTTTAACATCTCAACTTGTAGGTTTTGGTTGAGTAGCCTATTTCAAGTGCATTTGTATAGGCATCCATCCTTCATTCCATTGTATATTAATGATTCTTCCTGCTGCTTCTCTATAAAATTTGGCAATATCGAGCAAATTTTTACAATAGTTAACCTGGAACTCTTCTTCCTGTCAAAGCCTTGTGTATGAGGGTGTGCCACAACTGCCAGTTGGTTGAACACATGGTGTAGATTTATCAATTCTGAAACTACTTGACAAGCCTCATCAACAATACATTTTTTATTTTGAAGTGTTAAAGTTGAAAACTTTTGAATGCAACACCAACATCCAAGCATAACATATAATTTGAGGGCGCTAGAGAGTTTTGAAGCTATTTATTTCCCACTACCTATGTCAATCCAAGTTTAAGCTTATAGATAGCAAGTTCAATTGGTTGATCAATGTCTTTATATGCAGCGTATTCCTTTGAAAATTGAAGAATAAATGAAGTGGAAATTTCCTTGGATGTTAAGTTATGCAACTCCCTTTTAGATCTTCAAGCACAAGAAGAATTTCTTGTACTTCACTTTCTATTGGAATTCCTCTTCCTAGGGATTCACATTCTTGCCTCACCATAATATCAATTTCAAGGTGTGGTCTTTTCTAAAAAAGATGATTGTATTTGGCCATTATCTTGCGATTAAAAACTTGCAATAATATCTTAATATACTAAATCAACCAAGTGTCAAAAGAGTTTGAATAAGCCCCTTTCCCACATAGAATCCATTTACATGTAGTCTGATTATCAATAAGTTGATCCAAACAAACATCCACCATTTCTTGTCTTGCAGCTGCATCTATATTTATATTGGTAATATTGCTTAACTTTGAAGAGAAAATATTTTCTATGTTGTTAAAATTTGGGCCACAAAGTAACAAAATTCATTCATTTATTTGTGCATGCTATCTCATGGCTCCTTTAATTCACTTCCAATTGTGATATTTGAGTTGTTTTATCATATTTATGCCATCATACACGGTCACTTGTATATTGCCTTCTTACTATTTTGACTATCATGTATCCATCCAACCAAAACTGTTCTGTACTATATGCACTTAGTTCATTATGTTTATCAACATTCCATGCTATGACATATATTAACATCTGTCAAATAATTATTAAAGGTCTATTCTCCAAGATTACTTTGAGCACAACTCCAATTAATCAGATTTCATGACGCTTATCTCTACACTGAAGTGGGTAGTGATAAAATCTTGCTTTCTGAATTTTGCATTGTGACCAAAATAGGCCAGGTATTATTTTGGAAAATTGATCAAATGATCTCTAGAAGATATGAATATGCACAAAAATGTTGAGTTATGATAGGGGAGTATGGCTATCAAATGGATTGGCATGAAGTCTTTTGGATTGCAAACTGTTAATGCTCAAAGTTGCTCACTTAGTCATTTATGAAACTACTCTATTAAGAAGTCAACTAGAACCCATCAACTCGCCTCTTTGGAAAAATATCAAATCTGATTTTGAGAAGTTTCCACCCTGGGGATTAGTTCATTTAGGTCAAATGAACATGTTTGCAAAATATTTTTCTATTAATCTATCTCTTTAGAAAAATATCATGCGTCAAAGTTGACCTTTGTGACAGTTTTCTAGAAATGCAGATGCCAATACTATGTAAAACCCATTTGTTTTTAGTTTTGAAAAAATACCAAATGAGGTGTTGAGGCTCTAAAAATTGGCATGAAGGTAGATTGATGTGGGAAGAATCTGAAACAACATTCGGTTCATCATGAAAAATATCTCAGTTGATCAATATTGTCCTCCAAAATTGAACCTTTTGGTAGATTTAACAATATGCAGCCAACAAACCATTTCTGAACCCTTCAACTTGGTACTTTGAAACATTGTCAAAACTTATCATAGGAAGTTGAAATTAGGTGTGCACACTCACATATGGTAGATAAAAATTCCTGAAAAGTGATTTTTCATGAAATTACACCAGCTTCATTTTGTGATTTTTTAAAGTAAGCTCTAGGACAGACTGTCCAAATGCATTTCTGAGTGTTGAAATCATTTTTTTCATTATTGGCACCTCAAATTTTGGAGAAATTTGGAGGTTCCAACAGTGGCTCCATCTGGGGATGTATGCCCCTTGTGGGCATAGCAAGAATTCAAATCTATGGAGAGAAGACCGAATGTCTAACTTATTGGGCAACAAAATCAAACTTCCTCTTGAACTGGTATGGTTTGAAAAAACCACACCAAAGTTGACGGCACAAGGCCACGAGAAAAAAAAAGCATCCTTTTTCCTCTGTTGTATACTTGGTTTTTTGTCACGCCATATAGAAACCAATATGAAAATTCTATTGATATCTTTCATCCATCTATTATGCCCAATATTGCCCATTTGTTCTCCATTATTATGCATTTGGGAATCAAGTATAATCTAAAATATTTTATCACCATGTGAAAAGAAGTCAGAACCACCAAACTCTACATGATACTTTATTTCATCCCTTTGCTAATTTTCATCAAATGATGACTCTCCACTTGAATTGGAAAACATATCAGATCACACTGTATTTGACATTTACAATCTTCCATGTTGGCACTATCAATACCATTTTTAACATCATATGTAGCTTGCCCACAAATTTGTGATTTTGAAGCTTTATCAAAATCAGCAATTTACAGATTAAACACATGGGTAAGTGCACCAAGATGGTTCCCAAAAAGGGGGCTTAAGTGGCCACTTTTTTTTTCTAAAATCAAGAAATACTGACCTTGGACGTGAAATTGAGGATAGTTACACTCAAAATTTTGAGATGGAATAGAAAGAAGGATCAAAGTGCTCTGAGTCTACTTTCTAAACTACTAATTTATTTTGAAAATGGTTGAGATTAAGGGGTTGAAACAAGGGATGTACACAAATTGGTCTTGTTTTTGTTAGAAAAACATAACATAGCAACTCTTGTATGACCCTCGTATGGTGAACCTTTTTTTAGTATTTTGAAAATCACTATGCTCATAAGTTAGTTAACACTATGTAGTTGATGTACGATTTTTTTGATAATTTTTTAATGAATATTTTATTTTTTACTAATTTTCGAAGTGGACACTTCTTGAAAAACATAATTTTGGCTGTGCTACCCTTACAAAATTTTGAAACTAATTGAATTTAAAAATAAAAATAAAAATTGTAGAATGGAGTCTAGTTTCTAAAAATGTAATTTATTTCAAATTTCTATGAATGGTTAATTTATAATGAAAAAAACACCAAACACTACTTTTTTCCAAAAAAGAGACATACAAACAAAAGAAATTATGGATGAAAGGATTAACATTGTCAGAAAGTGAAAAAAATTACATCGTTGGATAGCTAAGAGAGAACTTAACATTACCTAGATGTTTGATTTGTTTGATATTGAACCACGTGTAGTCCTGACAGTGAGCACAGACTCAATTATGTGAAATATTGTAGATTTTTCAAAAACATGTCTTTGGTTGTTGGGAATGCCCTCCAAACATTTGGGTTGGTATTCCAAGGAAAATACCAATCCCAAGGCTTGGGAATTCCCAAAGCAAGATATAACATGCACACATTATAGAATTATAACACACTCATGTTATATCTCAGTTTTGACATGGTTTTTTTAGTTTGTGTTGAGCATGTCTAGCAAGACATAACACGAGCATGGTATACGCTCGCGTTATGCCTTTATTTATGTTAAATTCTACTCTATTGAATGTATTTTATATATTTTTATTTTTGGATGCTTGTATGTCATGTATGCATGCCTCTATGTATCAATGCATGTATATTGTATGTATTCCTACTTGTATGTAAGATTGTATCTGTGCATGTACATGCATGCTTGTATCTATGTAGGATCATATGTACATATGTATTATGCTTGTATGCATGTATTTATGTATGTCTTTAGAGGGAGGGAGAATTTA
>VDFB02047230.1:496313466-496326479 GCA_007258455.2 Sequoia sempervirens | reverse complement strand
AAGATGCAACCATGTGATGTGAGGCTCCTGAATCAAGAAGCCATCTACTGGACTGAATATTTGTGGATGCAAGGAGAGCATGACCTTTCTTCTTTTCTTCTCCACATGCCATTCTAGCTAACCCTGATTGTGAAGGTGAAGGAAATTGAATATTGTTCTTCTGAAGAAGATTCTTTAGCTCATCAATTTGCTTTTCATAACACTGATGCTCATCATGTCCTATCCTTATGCAATATGCACAATTAGGGTGATCCTTCTTAGATGAATCCCTCTTTGAAGAGGTAGAATAATTTGAGGTATCATGTGATTTTGATTCCTTGGCTTGCTCATTGACCTTGGAATCTTTCTACTTTGGTTTCTTGTCTTCACCATTAGAAGGCTTCTGATCTATAGTGCTTGGAGATGCAATAAGAGCCTTTGATTATGGAGACTTCAATGAGCCCATCTGTACCAATTTCATTTTCTCTCGAGTGAGAGATTTACCAAAATCATCAAGCAAAGGCATAGTGAATCTAGTACCAAGTGCATCTTTTGTGGCATAGAAGGTAGGAACAAAAACTTAATAATTAGGACCAAGCTTGGCAAGGATAGAAAGAACCAACTGAGTGTCATTCTTCTCAATACCACACTTTTTCAACTGTAATCTGAGAGAATTGAGTTTGGTGAAGAAGTCCTAAATGCTATCAAAATCTCAAGGATCCAAACTGATAAGCTTGGCAAGGATAGAAAGAACCAACTGAGTGCAAGATTCAACATGAAAGAGAATCTCAAGAGACATAGACTGGAATAATGTACCAAAAGCTTCATCACTTCTATTAAACCACTTTCTCTTTTTAGTAGCATTTGCAGGTTTAGGTTTTGTACCCATGGTAACTCTGTGTAGCCCTCCCTTCTTCAGATTTATCTCAATTTGTGATTTCCCACTATAATAGTTGTATGGAGTAATCAGAGTAACCCGAGTTGGATCTATGATTAAATAATATTGTAACAAACTGATGCAATAGTATAGACCCCCTCAATGCAAAAAAATTTCCCCTTTGAATCCCAAAATTTTGACCTATTTTGCACGTTTTCCAAGAAAATAACCAAAAAAAGAAGATATAAGATCTAATTAAAATAAGAAATATTTGGTTAACTTTATGGAAAAATAGGCTTGATTTCTATGTAGAGGACTGAATCAGTTTTTCGATGTTGCTTGAATTGTTGAAATCCGATAAATGAGGCAAAAGTTATGCCCTCTGGAGTGAAAATAGCTTGATCTGAAACTTCCAACAATATCTCGTTTGCAAAAAACAAAGATATTACACTCGTTTTATACCCGATTGACTGAAGGATGCTCTTAGGAAAAAAAATATTAGTAGGGGGCTCAAAATGATGATGTCATCAACATTTATAGGGTTAAATTTGATGGCCATCGTAGAGAATATTCGCAGACTATTCTCTTCGTTTGAAAAAAAACTCTTCCTACTAGAAATTATGCTGAGTGTTGGGAAAAGTTTCTACCTGTCAGAAAAAAAAGTCACTTGAATCACAATGCCGGAAAACCTTATATGGAATATTCCATTTGTTGAAATCTTATGCTGGCGGAAGGAATCAATAGAATATTCCACTTTTTTTGAAATTTCTTAGCACCATCGGTGAAAGCTTGAGGCCACCGAGCGGCATGTACAAGGTATTGTTGGTGGATAAAGCACCAGTGTACTTGGTATGACCTGCGTAGGACTTAAATACTTGCGTAGGTTTTTGAAAAACTTTCTTTTCTTTTTTTGTTGATTTTTCTCTGCCTTTTTTTTATTTGATTTTTTTTTCAAATTTTTTTTTTACCCTATATTAATTTTTAGGAAAATTTAACAAAAACCAGTGAGAAAAATTGAATAACCTGGCATGAATTTTGATGCTGCGGGGCCATATGGATCCATACAGAGAGCCTTACAACTATATTTTTTCCTTTTTTGCAACTTTTCTGAATGTAGGCAAATTTTATGTCAAAATTCGTCTCTTTGATATCCTGATCGCGAGGGTGAGGTCAATTTTTCTCCAGGACGCACTAGAAAAAAGGTCAAGGCCATATCTCTTCAGAAATTTAATAGGGGGCTACATATTTGGGCTCTAATACCATGTTAGAATTGACTGATTCAATCCACATCTCCCATGAAACACCTGCATACAATTACCTATCACAATAAAGAAGATCAAGAGCGAGATTGTGCTCAATAACTTGAGAATTATTATTGATGCAAATAACCCAGATGAATATTACAAATGAATTATGTGCATGCTTATATAAGCAATGCACACGCAAACCCTACATGTAGATTAACAAGATAGTGACAAGTGTTTTAATCTCATGCAATGAGACAACTTGTCCTAAATTTAGTCTAATCTAATAATAATAATCAAACTAAAGATTAAACATCAACTCCTAAGTTTAGCTTAACTGAACTAAAGTAAAAAAGCCTCTAATAATGAATTGATGATTAATTAATTATATATAATGACTTGTTTACTCCAACAACTTAGACCTAGGACCCCCCCTTGGGATATATTTTGGTGCTATTTTAATGATTTCAAATCCTAGATCTGATGTCGGCTTGTTTTATTTGAATTTCGGGAAATTATCTTAAGTTATGTATAAATATAAGGTTATTTCATTATGTTTCAACTAGACAATAGAGAATAATCTAAGAAAATTTTCATGAGATCAAGCATTCATATTCAAGAAGCCAACAAGAGTGAAGTCTTAGACCAACATTGTAGTATTTTTGTAGGTCTTCAAGCTCATTTTGTTGTCAAAGATCAAGCATTATTGGAGAAGTGATGATAGATTCCTATGGAGAATCATGATGGATTCTAAGTTTTGGGAGATGCACAAGACATTCAACCAAGCCTAATGCCTTGTTTCCTAAGTGATTTCATCTTTTATGATCATTCTATTTTCAGCCTAAAGTGAGGTATAATCAGATTTGTGGCTTATTAAGGAGATTTGGGATCTCCTGAAGAGTAGTGTCATGCATTGCTTTCTATGTTTTAAACCATAACCAGGATCTCCTATTCCAACACAATTGGTGAAGTTTCTTTAAAATAATTGAGATCTTAAATAACTTAGAAGCACTTAAAAGTTCCAGGTTACACACATTTCATGTTTCAAATTTCAATTTATCATCAAGGTTTAATTACCAAAATTTGGGTTTAACTAAGGTAAACCCCTATCCACCAATAAACATCAAAATTTGTTTTGCAGATTATTGGCAGATCTAGATTTGAAAGTGGGGATTTCAAGTTACAGGAAAGAATTGCAGATTTGAAACTTCAAGATCAGATTCATAGTTTTATGGAAGGACCTATTAGGACCCATTCACCACCTAGCGAATGAGTCCTTGTTAGGGTTTCAAGGGCAACATATTTTCAAAGTTCATAAGTTACAATTTTTGATTCAGAGTCTCCCAGAAAAGTCTACTAGGACTCATTCACCATAGGGTGAATGAGTGCCTATTAGGGTTGCAAAATCAATGAATTTTGACAGGTGCACAACATTTCTTACTCTTTTTTTTTCCAGAAAGATCCATGTTTCCTTTTGTTTTTTGATAGATCTTTTCATTGCACTTTGTAGACCTAGGATTAGAGTTGTTTTTCTAGTTTAAATTCTTCTCCCCAAGGTGTTGTTTGGCTCACACCTCCATCCTTGCATAAAGGAGAAGTTGCAAGATTCAAACCTTGATTTGACTCACCTCTTGGGTTGAAAGTTACTTCATGGTTTGGATCTCATTTCTTGAATGAAATACTGGAGAATAGGGTCATATCATAGCCCTCTTTTTCTATGTTTCAAGAGGCAAGAAAATAAATTTTTTGGTTAGATTCTATTTTAGCTATAATAGTTATGTGTAACATTAAATTGCTTCAACATTGTACCTATTTTTATAGATTCTTCCATTGCAAGAAGGTTAAACCCAATAAAATCCCAAAATTTTTGGAAAAATTAGTTGTAAACCCATCAGGGCTTAGCACCTTATTAGGTGACAAAGAAAACACCACATACTTCACTTCATCTAAACTGAAAAGCCTCATTAAATTATCATTGTCTTCCTTAGATGGAAATTCTGGTATGGCCTCTAGTAAATCCTCCCTTGACCCAACTGGTTAGTGAACATCAGGTGCAGACAAAAAAATAGAGAAAAATCTTACAGATTCCTACTGAATATCTATTTCATTTGTAAGAGAAGCCCCTGTCAAGTTTTCTTGGATTGGGATGGATTTTTTTAGCTCTCTTTACTTGCGTTGAAATATGAATTTTTTTGTGTTCCTATCTCCCTCTTTCAACCAAAACTCCCTAGATTTCTACTTCCAATAAATTTCTTACCTATCCCTAACAACTCTACCCATTCCTCCCACAATACCTTCTACTGTTCAAGAAGAACTACATCCATACCTTTTAGAATTATATGCTCATTAATATCTAAAATTTTCTTAAACACCTTATCTTTTTCTATGAAAATATTCTTAAAGACTTTGAAATTTCATGCCTTAATTTGTATTTTAACATGCTTCAATTTCTTTCATAATTGAAAAATTCTAGAACCTCTTTGGAAAGGAGAATCCAACCACCATTTATGAAGATTTCCCAAGAAATAAGGATGTCTAAACCACATTGTCTCAAATTTAAAAGATGGTTTATGACTTGTTCTAGATACCTTCCATGATATGCTTAATGAAATAACAAAGTGATATGATATAGATAAAGGAAATATCTAAGATCATAAAGTATAATCTACCATTAACCAATTTGGAGAGGACATGAACCTATCAAGGTGTTCAACAATTTTTAAGAAATCCTTTCTTCTATTTGTCCATGTAAATTTTCCTGTAATAGGTTGAATGTCTATTAGAGAATTCTCTTGAATAAAGTTGTTAAAGTCATCCATGGTTTTAATTGGTGGTGCAATACCCCCTTTTTTCTCTTGGAGGGAAACAATTGCATTGAAATATCCAACTAGAATGAATTTATCTACTCTTATTTGATCTAAATCCAACTTTCTATAGTGTCCCATAAATTTTTCTTTGCTGCAGTTGGGGATAGCCCATACACATTTATGAGCTAAAAGATTAGGTCAAAATGTGTAACTTTCAGCGTTTTCCAATTTTCTTCATTTTTTAGAATTTCTAAGCTCACTATTTTGGGATTCCACAAGGTAATCAATCCTCCTGAAACTCCTAGTTCTGGCGAGTGAGCATATTTACAAAAAATCCATTTCTTGAAAAATTAATTGAAAAGCTTCATCTAAAAGATTTGATTCCTGAATTAGAACTACATCTACCCCACAAGCATCCAATTGATGCTTGATTTAGGCCCTTTTGTCAGGGGAATTTATACCCCTAACATTCCATGAAATTATTTTCATTGGAGTCGAGGAGAGAAAGAAGCCCTCCTTGGCCTTGGTTCCTTCCTCATAGAAGCATTAATAAAACTGTCTAATATTAATTGGAATCATGTTATGATTTCTTCCTGCATTTTAATAGCATGTGATTTCCTACCTCTCTTCCTCAAGGTTTTCTTAGAGCAGATTGAACCAATTGGTGATTGAGATATTGAAAGAGTTTTAGAATAATCATAGTTCTCTACTTCCATAGCCACCTCCTTCTCCATTTCCTCAATTAATTTTAATCTTTCCTTTCTGATTATCTTATCTACCAAGTCCTCTAGATTACCTTCCTAAAACATGCTCTGAAAATGCATTAATTCCAACCTGATTGATGTGGGTTGGTCAAAAGGAAAAGGTTGATTATCCAAAAATAAGTCCTCTTGTTTCCCTTGCGTCTAGTTTACATCCATGGAGAAAGAATTCTCAACATCTTTCCCCAACACCTTATTCCCTATCACCAAATATGAGACAATTTCATCCAGCTGCTGAGAACATATCTAGGGAATTTGGGGGTTATACAGATAAAGAGATTTCCCAAACCATAGGTGGTGGAAAAATATTTTGTTCAAAAGAGAATTTTGTATGTCAACTGAAAGTTTTCTGGGCAGTCTTTCAATTATATTTACTTACAATCAATTAATTGCTTGGAGATCCTTGAACCTAAATTTCTCTATTGAAATGTACTATAGAATATACACTCTTTTGTAATAGGCAGAGGTTGTGAAGCTTCTACATGAAGTTCTTGCATAGACAAGGATTTCTTAGGATTACACCTAATATTCTTCACTTCTGAGCAATCCTTATTCAAAATTTTCAAAGCATGACATCTCATACACACATTATCAATAGTTTCAATAAATATTTGTTGGACCCATATCCCATACTTTCATTTTGTATGAATTTATTTTGTAAATTCTTTTGTGGCATCAAGTAGAACACAAACCCTAATTGGGCATCCTATATTTTGGAAGAAACCCATGTCATGTTTTAAAAATATACCCATTTGATTTTCCAAAAAATCAATTAATTTTATATTCTAAGGGCAAGGAATTTAATTGAATCTAGAAGGGAACAAATTTGATCTTAGCAGATTGAGGATTGAAATTTGGAGTCCAAGGATGAACAAATAAAATAGATCTCTCAAAGATCCCTGATTTAACCTAAAATAGACTTCATCACAATCAAATTTAGAAGAAAAGAGAACTACAAAGAAACCCATGAAAGGAAAGACAACTCAGAGGGTTGGGTGAATAAGTTGTTATAGAATATTTAAACTTTTCAGACTTTACTTAACTTAATCTTAGATCTGATGAATGAATAATAAACCATAAACAATCATCACATTAGGAACATAGAGAACACCAAGATTTTTACGTGGAAACCCTGTTAGGGGAAAAACCATGGTGGATGTTAGTCCACAATATTATACCCTATTAAAAGTATAATGAAAAAAAAAATGGGAATGCACATGCATTTAGACACACTACCTAGAGCTCATTGCTCAAATAAAAGAGGGTTCACTACCCAACAATACACAACAATTTGGATTAGATCCACAGGGTATGAACTGAGAAAATAACTTCTACACAAGCCTGATTACAGTTCCAGTTAAGCACATAAAACCTTCTTCACACTTCGCTCAAACTTCTTCTCACTCTGCTCTGTAATTGAATGATTAGAACACTATTCACACATCTACACTTTCTCTAGCATACATTTTCTCTCTTATGCACACTAACTTCGCTCAAACAGTCGCTCTTATATATCCACAACATGGATTTACATCAACAACCATGTCGGCCAAGAAAAATATAAAACATATTTATAATGTCGGCCCAAATTTGCAAATAAATTTTCAATGTGGATCAAACATTGTCAGCTAATATTATGATACGACCTAAAACAATATCTTCAAGTGTGCCAATGATTCAATTTTAAATCTTCAAGTATTTGCAACACGTTACAACCATTATGTCGGCTAAGAACATGAAAACCCAAACATACATGAGAAAAATATTCAACCACAAGCACACTGATCAATGTGAATGTAAAACAAGGATAGATAATGATCTAGAAGCATTTGCAGACAACAAGAACTAACAGGAAAATCTCCATAGCAACATAAATTATTAGAATCACATAAAATTCAATTAGGAACACTGATAGAACACACATAAATACTATCAGAACACAACTGTTCATAGCACAATGAAATCTTCACACGAACCTCTGAAACTTCTGGTAGATGAACTAGATACTCTCAACAATATACCCTTTAGTCCACAACAACTGATCTTCAACGTACATAACAAGACACCTTCATGACCTTCACTGTTCCACTGGCAACTTGCAACTCTTCCTTTAACAATTTTCTCAATATCCTCGACATATACAACCTTCAATACAATAATGCTAATAGTGTTGACATCAATGAAAACCACATATCAACAACACAACCACAACATCCACAAATCTCCCCTTTTGGCATTGATGGAAACACATGATGTGAAAAACACCATCAACACAACTCTCAATTAGCACTTACTCCCCCTTAGATTCTGACTCTTCTTCCTTAACCTCTTCTAAATGGTCTTCTCCCCACAACACTCTTCTCCCCAAATAAGCAATAGTTTTTCACATGAATCTTCTCTCCCTTTGAAATCAAGGGAAAAGATAAGAATTATTTTCCCACATACAAGCTTTGAACCACATATCTACACATTTGACTACTCCCCCTGAGTAGCAGCCATAGAAACATCAATTCGGATCGGGAAATATCTATGAAGCACATGGATTGATGCATATAAATTCATCTCTAGTTCATATCAGGAGGGGTAATCACCCCTAGTATCCCTTTGAGATACTCAAAATTATCCTTCGGCAATGGCTTAGTGAAAATGTCTGCAATCTATTCTTTGGTAGGCACATACTCCAGTTTGACTTCTTTCTCATTCACTTTATCCCTCAAGAAGTGAAACTTGATTGATATATGCTTGGTATTAGCGTGTAGCATCAAATTCTTTGATATGCTAATTACACTTGAGTTGTCACAGTATATGGCAATAGGTTCATCATATACTACTCTGATATCTTTCAACATATGTTTCATCCACATCACTTGAGTATAGTTATTTGCAGCTATAATATACTCTGCCTCAACAGTAGATAGAGAAATGGAATTTTTATTTTCTCTCAACCAAGACACCAACTTCTTCCCTAGGAAGAAGGCACCACCACTAGTACTCTTCCCGTCATCAACATCTCCTTCCCAATTCACATCAGTATATGCATTCAAAGTAATATCATCATCCTTAGGATACCAAAGTCCAAAATCAACTGTTCCTTTTAGATACGTGAAGATTCTCTTTACAACAGTCACATGAGATTAATTTAGATCATCTTGAAATCTAGCAACCATACATACATCATTCATAATGTTTGGTCTTGTCTGACTTAAGTAGAGCAATCCAGTAATCATTGACATGTATCTTGTTTGATTTTCCTTAGGAGAATCATCATTATGTGTTAACCTGCATCCGATTACCATGGGAGTACCAACAAGCTTTGAGTCTTCCATGCCAAATTTCTTGAGCATCTCTCTCACATATTTGGATTGAGATATGAAGATCCCCTTATCTAACTGAGTAACTTGCAATCCTAGAAAGGAACTTCATCTCTCCAATCATACTCATCTTAGAATTAGGTTTCGCTTCATTTCATTAGCAAATTTCATACATATATTGTCATATCCTCCAAAAATAATGTCATCAACAAAGAGCTCAATAATTGACTCTTTGTCATGATCCAACTTGAAATACAAGTTGTTGTTAGTAGTACCTTTATTGAATCCAAGCTTTAATAAGTATTTGTCTAGTCTAGCATGCCAGGCTCTGGGGGCTTAGCGGAGTCCATATAGAGCTTTCTTCAATTAGTTAGCACCATGTTTCCTTATGATGATTTGAAATCCAGCTTCGGCTGTTCCAATGCGCTGCTTCTCACCCACATTTAGAAAAGTTGACTTCACATCCATTTGATAGACTTTATAGTTCTTATATGCAACATAAGCAATAAATAATCTAACAGCTTCAATTCTGGCAATAGGGGCAAAGGTTTCTTCAAAATCAATACCTTCCATTTGTGAATACAATTTACATATCAGTCTTTCTTTATTCCAGACCACTTCACCTTGTTAATTCAACTTATTCCGAAAGACCTATTTAGTACCAATCATTGTCGTCGTCATCATCATTATCATCAGCCTCAGTGTCTTCCCTATCTGTGTCATCATCATCCTCTACCATGTGATCTATACCAGTAGAACCAATATTTTTTGGATCTATATCATGTTTAGGATCATCTTGATCTTCTAGAAGACCCATGTTCTGCAAAAAAAACATTTAAAATGAAAAGTTATTCTTTATTTCATTCAATAATTTATTTTTCTATTATACATCTAATATTAAAACATATGAGACGAAACCATAATAATATTACATCATATCAAAGTGCACATACCATAATAAAATTTCAAAAAAGTTACAGCTAATACTGGTGAGTCAGGAGAAACTTCAGCTTTCAAAAACAAAGCCAATTAGGTTGGCAGACTTGTGGATCAGGCCAACATTTGGTGGAAGAGGAAGAAAGATTATTGGAACTTTGGAGGCCTACCATAATGGATTTTAGTATTCAACCATGAGAGAAGAAGAGAGAGATGATATCATGTATTAAAACATTAAGCATGCATTCTTCCAGCCAATGGAGAAGGAGATGATTACTTTGCTTCATTTACATTTGCATAACCATATCACAGTGTGGGAACCAAGAAGACCAAGGATGTTCAGTTTTATGTGCAGGTAATAGATGTGGTCCAAACTTTAGGAGGGGAAAAAAGGTCAATGTATGATCTTGATGAAATAAGTGTGGGCTTACGGTTTGTACAGATCGCATTAAACCTACTTTAACTGGGGGGTTTTAAAGAAATAGAAAAAGATAGATTAAAGCTTTGGAACTAAAGAGAATGTTAATTCATCCAAGAAATCAGACTTGTTTCCTTCCAAGGAATCCCTAAACTAAAACTGGAGAATAAAATCAACTTGTATCTAACACATAGTTTCATTCATTTACAGTGCAGATTTTAACAGCAGATTGTAAATCATCATTTAAACAGAACATAAGATAAAATTTCATTCCTTGAAATCTTTTCAAATCAAATAATTAATCCCAAGATAAATACCATTCTGGAGCACAATATGAAGTAGATTTAAATCTGGCTGATTCTACTATTGGTGAAACAAATAAACAACATTTACAAATCTGGCACAATCACCAATGTACATAAAATCTATGTCTTCAAATCATCTCCATCTACACTAAGAAAACCTGAAAGATACATCTACTTCCTTCTACTCTCAAGTTTCTCTACCTTCTAACCCTAACTGACTAATTCTTCGCAAAAGAAAAATCTTTCTACCTATGTCTCTCTAAAATTTATGTGTCTTCTAAAATCTCTATCTCTCCTCCATCCCTCTCTTACAAAGAGGAAAAAATGCCATATATACACGTGCCTTCAAAATATCAGCCTCGTTTAGGGTTTACAGAATAAGTCAGTTCCCGAACACGTCAGCCCTAGAAGAGTTGGAATAAAATCAATGGTGCATCAAATGCATACCCTGTTCGTGTCAGTGAAATATCTCCCTTGGGCATAGCCTTTGGATCTTTTGCAACCATCGCATTAACTCGCAGCCCTCGTTTTTGACCTCGAGACTCCACACACTTCATCCTCCACCTCGAAAACTACTCCGAAGAGTTTCTTTGAATGTTCTGTAGTATTATCATAAATGTCGATCCACCTCTGCCAGTAGAGATCCCAGTTGTCCTTGTGACTCAATTTCTTCCTTTCTGTCTTTCTTCCAGCTCCAGATCCTTTTGCAAGTTAATCCCTTTAGGAAGCAGCATCCGACCTTCCCATTAGATCTCCACACCATTGTTCACTGAGCTGATCCATCGCTATTGATCTCAGAGTAAGTCCATGTCGTCTATGCTCTATTGATCTTCCTCACAAGGGTAGTCAATCAGTCAAATGGCCAATGGTTCACATTTAGTTCTCTTTGATTGGTTGAACACATGCCACGTAAGATTCCCAGTGGTCAAAAGGTCATTCAAACAGAATCGTATGTCGGTGAGACACTAGCCGTGTCTCCTTGATGCGATTATGCTCTATAACAGCTATCGACATAGCATACAATTGTCGGCAAGAGTTCATATCGAGCAGCCAAAGTCATATCGATATCCATAGTGGTCGCTGAGACAATTTCTATCAGCCAAACATCATAGCGAGAGCAAATCATTCGGCCAGGAGTCTCCATTTCACTTCAGCAAGACTCCACTTGGTCGGCAAGAGGTCACAACAGGCAACAAAATTTATAGTGATATCCCCTTTCATCGCTGAGACAATCACACTCAGCAAGACATCATATCGAGCTCAATACATTACATCGAAGGCAAAAAACATGTCGGGGAGAATACCACTAGTCGGTGAGATATCATGTCGAGCTCTTCCATTCTCCCGAGCCCATTTCATTTCGGCAAGAGTCAATCCTGTCAGCCAGAGGTTATACCGATACCATTCCCTGTCGGTGAGACTAGCTCCCTTCAACGAGACATTACACCGAAGGGAGAACCCTTCGGCGAGACCCCAGCAGGTCAGGAAGATTTCACCCCAAACTCAAAACACTATATAGAAGGCACCATCCTTCGGCAAGGCACCCTTCTATCGACATGACCTTCCCCATTCGGCCAGACTTTATGCCAAAGGAAATCTCTCTCAGTGAGACTCCAGCAGTCAGCAAGACTTCTTTGAGAAACAACATCAGATGCTCTAGGCATGCTTTAATCCTACAAAACAATGCTTTCATTAGTTCTTCAAACCATACAAATATCACCTTCAAACTTACCTATCACACATCTCTCATTTTATTATACTTCGCAAAAAGAGACTCAACTCTGGCGGAGGCGGAACCAAATCCGAACCAGAGACACACTTTCCTTTAACACCAGCGGGGGCGGAGCCAAGATGAAACCGGAACCAGGACTGGATTCGAAAGGGGAACCAAACATGAAAATAGCCATCACTTCCAAGTCTAGCCCACATTCCAGCTCTGTGTCTGCAAAAAGGTAACGATGCAAAAACCAGAACCTGACACTCGACCGAGTGATCAGAACTGGAGAAAAATGAACCCGGTGGAACTGGGACCGGAACCGAATCCAACCCTAATTTTTTTTCAAAGTTTCAAGTTCGGATTCCGTTCTGATGCCAACTCCGACAACACCCAAAAAGACGATGAAGAAAAAGACAAGAAAGAAGAAAAAGAATAGGAGAAAGCACCCCATGACAAAACATAAGGAACAAAGGTAAAAGAACAAGACTGGCGAAACCGGGATCGGGACAGAACCTGAACCTGAAACTTTGAAAAAAATTTAGAGTTCGGTTTCAGTTCCGGTTCCGTGTCCATCAGAACAAAACCAAAGATGCGCAAGGCAAAACAAAAGAGGCAGAACCAGAACTGAACAAAAGGAAAAGGCCCAAGGAGGAAAGAA
>VDFB02047230.1:496246684-496313366 GCA_007258455.2 Sequoia sempervirens | reverse complement strand
ATAACTATTTGAATTATCCGCTGGTATTGTGATCTCTTGTCCGTCATAAGGAAACTTAAGACATTGATGATATGTGGATGGGACAGCTTGCATTTTGTGGATCCAAGGACAACCCTACAAGATGTTGTATGCAAGATCACGGTCTAATACTCAACATAAATTATTCTTGATAATAGGTCCCACTCTGATAGGCAGCATGATCAAACCCTTGGATGCTCTTTCCTCATCATCATAGGCTTTAATAGTAATCTTTCTTCTGGGATCAATGGAGTCCTCAGAAAATCCTAAAGCCCAAACTAACTTCATGGTACATATGTTCAAACGAACACCTCCATCTATTAGTACACATCTGACACGAAACTTGTGGATCATGACTTCTAAGTATAGTGATGAATTATGGAGATGAGTCATGGAAACACCATCTTTTTCAGAAAATGAGAGGCATGTGGGTGAGGACAAGTGTCCCACCATGGCTTGAAATCGATCCACATCTAGATCAATGGATACAGTTGTTTCAATGAGGGAATTTTCTAGAATTTCCTTGTGTGCTGGGGAAATCTTTAGGAGTTCTAAGATAGAAATCTGAGCAGGAGTTTTTCCAAGTTGATTGACTAAGTCATATTGATGTGGAGGTAGGGGCACAGTGGATTTTGAATAAGTTCCCTTTAAGACAACTTTAGCTTGCGCCCTTGTTGTTGCATTGACTTGTCTATATTCCATCTTTTCCTTAACTTTTATAACTTTGACCTGCTCGTCGTCAGTGTAGATATGATTGATTATATTGTCCTTGATATGATTCACACTTTTTTCAGAAGACTCACCCTTTTGATAGTTGGGAAAAGGGTTGTGAAATGCTTGGTGGTCTTCATTTGATTGTTGATGTCCTTCTATTATGATGGTGCCATTTTCGATTAAGTCTTGAATGGCATTCTTCAAGGCTTGACAATTATTCGTACAATGGCCCTTACACCAATGATATTCACAATAGTATGCATCATTCCATGATGGTGGCTTCACGCTGGGTTCAAAGTTATGTTGAGGTGGCAAAGTAAGAAAAATTTTGGCCATCAACTCTTTGAGTGAAAATTCTAAAGATTGACCCAGCGGAGTAAAAAATCTTCTGTTAGAGAAGAATGAAGATCATTGTGGATTTTTTTTCAATGTATTTCCTAAGGTATTGTTATTGTTTCCACGGTATCCTTGATTTTTGGTATTCCCTTGATTGGGAGTAAAAATTTGATTCATGTTATTCCTCAGAGGAGGAGGATTGTTCCCCTAATTTGTGACCGAGTTGACATTGTTATAGTTATTGTTGCGGGGAGCACATGGAGCACTAAGAACAAATGGTTTAGTCGAGACATGATTTGCATCTACAACACCATCATTCACCATGTTTTTGTTGTGAGTCCAAAACTTAGATTTTTCATTGTGGTGATTTGACGAGCTAGGATTGTCCTTATCAAGTTTTATTATCCCTCTTTGGACCAAGGCACTTTCAATTGTGATGGAATTTTCAATAAATTTCTGAAAAGAGGGAGGACAATGAAGATTAGGACGATGACTCATCTCTTGATCCAAGCTTTTTATGAAAGTGGTGATCTTTTCCTTTTCAGGAACATGACGCGGATATCTAGTGAACAATCTTCTCCATCTCTGAATAAATGTAATGAATGGTTCACCAGGTTTCTATTTAGCCTTACAAAGATCAATCATGGTTATTTGATGTTGTATGTTGTAGGAATATTGTGATATGAACTCGTTAATCAATTCCTCAAATGTCTTGACAGGTGGTGTGATTTTCGATAGCCATTCCATAGATTGGCCTCCAAGACTTCTAGGAAACAAATGCATTAAGTATGTATCCTCATGGGAAAACTCTAAAGTCATATTTCAAAAGTCCCTAATATGATCAATTGGATCCGATTTCCCATTGTAATGATCAAACTTTGGGATTTCACAATGCTTAGGAAATGGAATCATGTTGAGAGGCCGATCAAAAGGATAAGGAAAGATGTCATCAAGAGCATATGTCTTCGTTGTGGTTCCCCCTTACATGTCTTTAATTTTCTCTTGAAGTACCTTAACTTGTTGGGACAAGGCACTAAATCAGACAAGGGTGTCTCATCAAGACTCCTTTTTAAGTTCTTGGTATCAAAATAATGAGGCAATTTAGCTCCTTTGTTAGCCAAATATAGGAAATATTTCTCTTTGTTGCGTTCTAAGATCTTTTCCAATGCTTTGTGAAATTTAGGATCTTGCTCAACTTCTCTAAGGTGATGATCTTCATCTTTTTCATCATCACTATCTACAGGAGTCCTACTCATGTCTCTGTTGGAAATGAATGGATTTTTTTCTCTTTCATCCATGTTGTCGTTAAAAAGGGGATTTCAACTCACACTATAAAGGGGATTACTATTCTCACCTTCTTCTTGAGTTCTTTGGGTATGATCTTCTTGTTGAATATCCTCTTTTAGCTTATTGTATTGATATATTGTAAAAATAGGCATATGATTTTGAAATGTTCTTCTAAACTTAGATCACAATTTGATAAGTGCAAAAATGATGATGTTTTGATCCATAAGATGAAAATCTTATGATATGATCAAAGATGTTCCAATTTTTTTATTGTGGCTTCCAATGATAAAGGATTTCAGAATCCTATTAGGGAAGTTGAATCAATAATCATAAATTTTCTTGAAAAGTGCACTTTTAAGATTTGATCCTTATTTTTGAAGAATGATAAATATATCAAATAGCCTAATTAAACTCACTGAAGGATTTGGCTGGGATGTGTTGGATATTCAATAGAAGGTTGTGGTAGATACTCGAAGTTGAGAGGTTGATTGTGATAGAGCTCTTCTCTAAAAATAGGCTCGTGAATATAAAGGCTCTACAGCGTATTCGTCGGTAAATCCCTTAGCAAAATCTTGGTACCTATGGAGAAATTCACGGTAATGGAGCAAGACGTTTCGACTCTTATACAAAAAATTCCTTCGTTGTAAGGTTTTTTTGTAACCTAGATGTTTCTTGGGTTTCTTGATTCTATTGGAAATTGATTTCTTGACAAATTTGGTAGATTTCCACTCTCTAAGCATGAGAGAAATGTCAAAATGCTATTGGACTAAGGATGTTATAAACTCAGATCTATCAAAAGCAACAATTCTAGAAAAGTGATAGATGTGTTACTCTGTACCCTGTATGCACTTCAGAAATAGGCATATGCACCAGAGAAATAGTTAAATGCGCTACAATAGAATTCGTATGTGCTACTCTATGTCCTATATGCACTACAGAAAAAATGTTTTGTCAGTGACCAAAAACTATTTTCAGAATATCCAGCCTATGCACTAAAACACTAAATGCGTGAAAACGGACTCTAAATGTGTTGAGCTAATCTGTGAATGCACTAGAACAAACCTCATATGCACTAAAATATACCCTATATGCGCTAATACAGTTTTCCAAAGTAGATTTTTGAATAGTTGTGAGCAGTTTCAGCTGAAATTTTGCATGTTCACTTTGGATGATCTTTTATCTGAATTAGTGTGATTGAAAACACAACAAACACTCAGAAAACAATTCTTTTAAGCCCTATACTAAACATCAAGTGTATGCTCAAAAAAAAATTTCAAAAAGTGTTTTCACAAGTTTCACATATGACAGATAATTCAAGCAGACTCACTCTTAGTACTCAAGTAGTTCATCATAATAACCACAACCCACATCTTAGAACTGCGTTGACTCACATAGTCGTGTCACCCCCGAAAGGACGCCCATGTTTTTGTCTTTTCCAGGCATGTACTCAGAGTGACGAAAGTGGATACCGGATCCCCTGAGCAAACGATCCTTGGTAGTTATATGGTGAGTGCCTTGGGGGTAGATTCTTCCCTCCCCTTGCACTGTGATTATTATGATGTTCGGAAACTGACACGGTTGGCTACTACACTAGGCTCGTACTAAGATTTTCCGTTCAGTGCGGCAATATTAAACTCCCTAAAGAGACCTCCCAACCTTTAGAACAAAGGATTTGGGGATGGTTATCTTGCACACTACCGGAAAAAGTGGGTTTCCCCAGATTTGCTTTAAATTTTATAGTGGGGTGGAATAGCCTAGCTTTGGCTTGAACCCACTTGGGTCGTTCCTCTTGGGTGAGTACTTTTTCAGACAAGAGCAGGCCCTCTACAGGATGTAATAAAGCATTAAAATTGCATAAATGTAAGAGGCAAGTCTGGTATTCTATTCACCTAGTTAAGGGGAGACCATAGACCTATTGCCACAGAAAAACCAAACAATTTTCTTTTTAGAGCCCAAATCACAATGATCTAAACTATGTGAAGATAATTGCTTCACGAAAACAAGTTTTTCATTTTAACCACAAAAATCATTGTGTGGTGACTATCCTAGATTGCTTCATTTTAATCCATGTCTACCCTAGGGTTGCTTCTTTTTAAAACCAGATGTGACTATCCTAGATTGGTTCTTTTTAAGCCAGAAAAGGTCTGGTCTATGGAAGGCGTCAGACTCAGAACCTTGTTTAGTTACAACTTGTATGCACTAAAAGATCATATATATGCACTACAAAAATAAGTCAATTCGCCAAAACAGATCTTATAAGCACTGTAGAAAATCCTAAATGCGCTGAAAGAACTCTTAAATGCACTAAAAGAAATGCAACAAATTTTTTTTACAAAATTTTTAATGAAATGAATTGAGTATATGCGCCATTATGTTCCTTATAAGCATTGTTTTTTTCCCTAAATGCGCCAAAAGACCTGCGAAAGCACCATTAAAAGCTTTGTATGTGCTAGAAAAAGCCACGCATGTGCTAAAACAAAATTTTTTGCTGAAAATCCGAATTCCAGAATGTGAAATCCTTTCAAAAAACCTGCAAGTAGATATTAAAAATGGGGCAAGGCCCCACGGTGGGCGCCCGAAATGTGTGATCAATTTTTAAAGTGTATCAATATGTAAAAATAATAAATCAAACACACCGATAGAACATTATATCAAAACAGAAATCAAATGAAAACGAATGCAAACTCATTCTTCTATCTTTGATGTCGTCATATCGTCCTCTATCTCCAGTGTTTTTGTCGATTCCAACTTGCTCTTAGATCTTGGGCTAGGCTCAACAAACGGTCTTCCTAGAGAACGATATTTAAAGATGCATGCATGCTATGATAAGATATGATTAACATGCTATGATTACTGTTAAAAGAAACTAGAACTAAGAAATGCTTATGAATGCTAAAGTTGATGATAACAATGCTAAGATGTTAATCGCCTGAATGTATGTATCTAATGCATATGCATTGTAACCAATGCTTGGATTTGCAGGGATATTTAAAGAGTTTTCAGAAGATTTTGATTAGCTAATGTGATCAACGGCTGTGAAAATTCCTGGCAGATCGAATGGTCGAAGATGGATAAGACTGGAGAGAAAAATAGAAGAAAACCAGAAAGCAAGATTTGTTTCTTTTTCGGGGAAGAGATAAGATGAGATGATAAAGATGAATTGTAAAAATCATCTTTTTTGTGAGATTGAGGAAAGATTTTTGAAGATAAATAATGAATTATAAATTCAATTATTTATTTATTGGTGACATGGAATATTTTCTTAATTAAATAAAATATTTAATTAAGATTTGAAGAATAATGGAGGATTTCATAATTAAATAAAATATTTAATTATGATTTGAAAAGATATGAAGGATATTTAATTAAACTTTTAGAAAATGACATTTAAATGAAATTAATTAAATAAAATATTTAATTAATTAGAAGAAAGATTTGAATAGAAGAAAGGAAATATTCAAATTTAATTAAATCAAAAGATTTAATTAAATTCAAAAGGTGATAATTAATTAAAATAAATAAAAGGGTATTTATTTAATTAATCAAGTATAAATGTGAAATGAAATAATTAAATAAAGTGAATTTATTTAATTAGGGTGGAAGAATAAAGTGAATGAACAATATAATTAAATTAATTAAATTTAATCATATGTAGAGGACTTTAGAGAAATTAATTGAATAATAAATATTTAGTTAAATGCCAGGATTAATTTAGACATGACCAATTTTATGCATATACACTATCAATCCAACTGGCCAAACATTATCATTTGAGCTAAGGAAAGAGAATGGGCACACTCCATCAATTGTAAGACCAAACCTGATACTACGGGGTTCATCTTTGAATTTTGTTGGCCATTTTTCCTCTATGTGTTTCATTGCTTTGGAGTCGGTCATAATTTGTATGAATCCATCTTTACTCCTGTTCTTTGCATGCCAGTCCATCAATTGTGCTAGTGAATTGCAACAAAAAATTCATTGAAGTCTAGGTATAATTGGCATGTGACGTAAAACCTTCTTTGGAACTGTAGGATCTTGTACATCTATACAATATCTCTTCTCTTTGCATACAGGGCATTCTACCTTGTTTTGATATTCATCTTTGTATAAAATGCAATCATTTTTACATGAATGATTTTGTTTATATTTAATCCCCAACTCAACCAACAACAAATGCGCCTCTTTGCAAGTTGATGGCAACACATTCTCTTCAGGGAATATTTTAGTTTTTAGTGCCCTGTAAGATTGCCAAAGATTAAATCAATTGAATGTTTACGAATTATGTACACCAATTGGCAATGCAAAGTAAAAAATAGATTTCAACTCACTTCAGTAGGGTAGTGAATCCTTTGTCTGACCAACCAAATAGTGACTTGGTTTCTAACAATATTAATGTGCATGCCAGTTTTGAGGTTCTACTTGCACCCGATTTGAACATGGGTGTCTTCACTAGTTGCTTGATGGAGTCTTTGATGTTGTTATCATCAACATTACATTGGTGGTAATTACCCCTACTATCATCATTATTTTCAACCATATCATCATTATTGTCATCATTGTTTCCATCCCCAAAGAACCCTGTAAGCATTTCATTCAATCCTTCTTCATGTACTGCATTTTCACTATCATGATCATCATCATTAAGACTAGGTGGCATGTCATCAATGTATGTGAATCTCATCAACTCTTCAATCTTGCTCTTCTTGCCCTGGTATGGTTTAAAGGATGGTTTGGATCATCCTGTGTAAATCTTAATAACCCAGTTGGATCTTGGGTATTAGTATAATGTGTTTCATCAAAATATTCTACCTATCAACAAACACAAGCATTATTTAATGTTTGGAAACAATTGGATAAATCATAAATGTATCAATTTCAAAGAAATATAATCAAATATGGCTTAAAAAATGAAAATAAAAATTCTATAGACATATATACATCAATTGAATAATGGAACATTAGTTTTTAGACTACCTTTTTTATACAATAATTTAAGTAAAACACAATTTTGACAACATAGTTTATAAAACATCAGTCCACAATCATTTATTATTCTTTAGTTTTAATTGATTGTAGGAGGCATACTACTGGCTAGAAGCTCATCATATATGTAATGCCTTTGTACAATCGCTCGTTTGAATTGTTTCTTTCCACAAAATACCAAACATCCACAAACAACAATTTTCTCAAAGTATTCATCTCATGTACTATAGTCCTGACCTACCGCTTCTTCAGTGCAATAATTTGTTGTGTCATCAATATCCATTGTCATATCCTCTTCCACCCGCTGTCATCTACTTGATTTAACTATTTTAGGTCCACGTCCATGTACATATCTTCTTCTTTTTCTAGTTGAACACTCAGGCTTTGCATTTGCTCCAATCTACATCTAAAATAATCAACAACATGCATTAATTTATGTCAAGATTGGATAATACATTATAAATTTTAATAATAATGTGAAAAAAGATGGACGTATCTCAAAATGCAATCAAATCATTTTTTCCTAAGTTAAGTCAAAATTTGAGTACCTGATTTGATATGACACAATTTGTTGCCATGGCCTTGTCTCACCCCTATAATACACAACATAGTAAATAATGTTTATTACACCAATTATATCATTTCAATGAGTATGCTATCCAACACAAAACCTCAATTTAGTCATATATTTGACATATTGATATCTCCTCTATGTTGTAGCATTTGTGAATTCATAAAAACCCTCCTCCTTTGGTTGAGGTTGCTTTCTCTTCTTACCTCTATTGTATCTATAGATTCCATTGTCTCATCTATTTCCACCCACTTTCCTCTCAGCGATTTAGTATTTCTATGTCTTCCACGTCCTCTCTCCATGGCCTCATCTGTGAATAAAAATGCTGCCATAGAAGCTTTCACCGCACTACCACCGAGAAGGAAGAAGCAACTTGCAGGACCGTGGTAAAAATCGCTCTACTGCACCAAGCTGATGAAGGAGTCGTGGGACAGTGGTGGTCACAACACTATTGTACACCAATGGTAGAATACTTGCAGGAGTCACCACAACACTACTAGGAACAAAAGGAAGACTCGTGTGCCACCACAAAAGCTTTCACCGTGCTACCGCGGAGAAGGATGAAGCACCTTGTGGGACCACAATAAAAATTTCTCTACCGCACCGAGCTGATGAAGGAGCCACGGGAGCTGGAATTATTTCCAACACTTTGGATCCTATGATGCACAAAAATGAAAATAGGAATTCACAAAAACAAGGTAGGAGTTGGAATTATTTCCAACACTCTAGATCCTGTGATACACAACAATGAAAATAGTCACTATACAACAATGATAGGCACCCAATTAGGTGCACTTGGCACCACCTTAGGTGCCCCAAATAGATTACATTAATGGCCAAAATTCGGTGCTAAAGTTAGCATTAACTAATGCCAAATACTGGATCAAAATCAAAAATTAAAAAAAAATCATGTGAAGGAAGAAATCAAATGACAAAAAGGGGAAAAACGTCATGCAAAGCAAGAGAGCAGGGTGCTACCAGCAACTGATGATAAATTCGATTTAGTTTGTGACACCATAGCTAAGGTTACAAAAAAAAAAATCTTGGTTGAATTCATGATTGTTTACTGGTTTGTGGCCTAACCTATCCAAGCAACCTCTAAATTGTCCCATCATTATAAATTGTAAAACGTTTGAGAAACCAACAAAGAAATTTACCTACCCATTTGAGCTTTGGCTCAAAATATTATAGCACGAAGCCAAGATTCCTCTATATTCTTTCCCTAACCTGGGTATCAAGGAAATAGTCAACTGCTTGGAAAATCTGGGAATTATGTCAGTCACTACTGAGCAACTACTAAAAGTAAATGCAGAAATCGCTTGGTTTTTCCCAGTTGCACCATAGTCACCGATGCCATGAAAAATTCGTGCAAGATTGCATTATGAAAGAGTTTTCATGATAAGGTTATCAACACTAAGCAAACCCAGCAAACATATTTTCCCACAAAACAAAACTTTCATACCACAAACTAGACAAAAAATTTCATACCTGACAGTGTGTACTTCATTTGCCTCCACAGACTGGACGAAAATAATTTTCCCTAGGTCACCTCAAAATGTCAAGCAATAGAAGGAAGGGAGCATTTTCAGCAGACTCTAGCCACAATGAGTTCATTGTCAATTTATAGATTTGTAAATGTTCCCATTGTTTATTTGACTTTGACTTTTTAGTTTTTTATTCCTAAAGTTAAAAGAAGAAATATAATTTAAAAATATATATATAGGGACATGAGACTGACAAAGATAAAGAGGAATTGGCTTCCATATTTGGGATAGAGGCAGTGAAAAAATTAGTTAATGTGGACTGGACAACGCTTGCTAGATACATAGAAAAACAATCTAGTAACGCCCCTCAAACATTGCAAACAAATCAATCATGTCAAATGGAATCAATTGATTCCCCAACCAATCTTGGATCAAGTAAAAGATCCAGGAGGAAATCAATGACAGTAAACTCTAAGAATGTGGAACAGGGAGCAGAGACTTCCAATGTACCAACATGCCATGTTATCAATCTTGCATTGGTAGCTACAATACGAAGATAGAATACAAGGTGGTTTCAAGGGAAGTCTGAATGACGGATGCTAGGAAAATGTTTGCAAATAGGTTGAAGGAATCATTCCTTCAATGGTTCAAAGACCATCTACATTTTCTATTCTCGTAGATACCCATGCATCTGAAAAAAGCAGTTATCCATGACATGGAGAATTATTTTGGCACAAGTTGGTCTGTAAAGAAGATAAAGCTACAAATGTCTCAAAACTACAAGAAATTTTGATGCAACCAAACAAAGAAGATAAAAAAATCCCTCCTAAGCTAAGGTAGAAAAGAAGTCCAATTGATGTAAGTGTGAAAGTATGGAAAGAGCTTATCAAATCATATGAGAAGTCTGAGGCACAAAGGAAGTCCAGTGAGGAGAGTCATGTATATCAAATATAAAGTCATATATAAATAAATATTAGAAGGATGTACATGAAGTCCAGTGATATACAAATAAATAGTAGAAGGATGTACATGAACTCAATTCATCTAACTTTATGCCTCTTGGTATACATTCCTCTTGAATCTCTAATATCAGGTTCCTGAGACTTCCCTATAGCTTTTACCTCTCGTTGTTGCCTTTCCTCTTCACTGTCAAACTCGTCTCCTTTTTCCTTATCTGCATTTATGGCTTCGGCTTCTAATTCATCCCATGTTTTACCTTCCTCTTCTTCAAAATCTTCTTCTTATTCTTCGTCCTCCTCTGACTCCACAAGAGATTCATGTTTTGAACCTTCCTCATCTGATTTTGATTCCTCTTCTACATTAGAGGGTTCGTATCCTTGATCTGACTCTTTTGAATTATTAGAATTAGAATCACTAGCTTCCATATTCAAAAATTCCCAACCACTATCTTCAATAATTTATTTGGATCATCAGTAATAGTATTCAAAATTGGGCGCCAGTTCAAGTTCATTTTGCTTTCATAATACTTTATATCCGTGGATTTCAGCCATTCCTTGATGCCATCAAGCGAAGATTGAGGAATTGTGTACATGTAGAGTACATCTCGCTTGAAGTCTTTGAAAACAATAGCCATATCAAATTCCTTTTGCCCAAGTCCTACTCTCTCAAGGTTAACAATTCTCAATCTCACTAATAGCGATTACTAAGAAAGGTAATTCCACCAACTCTACCAAACAGTTTACCGTAGGAACAATAAAAGCAAAGGATTTGAAAGGAACTCCATAAAAACCAAACTCTCTAAATGGTATATCAAACACTAGTTCAAAATATTTTAGATGAGTTTTCTCCCATAGCTTTTTTACTCGCTTGACAAATCCTTGAATCTATGACTTCTTAACATTCAAAAGATAAATGGAATGTCCTCAACACCTAGTAGAGCTATCCAAAAAAGATAACTAAAAATACAAACGTGCTCTCGCACACAATGGCCTAATAGCTAGATTTCATAGAATTCAAAACTACTGAAGTAACAACACCGATTGAGTTAACATATATGCATCATTTGCATAAATAGCTAAAAATCGTAACAAATTTTAATCAATACATTGAATTTTGAGATGCGTTGAAATAATAAAAAAACATGTTTTGGGGAAAATATCATCAAGGTAGGGGAAGAAAGCATTAACCCTAATAAAATCATTTTTTGTTGTTCTTGATACACCATCTATAAGTTTTCCTTGGATGATAGTACTGAATTTCTATATGGTGTACCCCTTAAATGTCCTACATGTTACAAATATGGAATAACAATGCACAACTTTGTATCGAGTCCAAAGGTCAAGGCATTTTGAATAAGGGTAGCCAAACTTGATAAGGATGTAGTCATTATTACACGTATTAACAATCCAGAATAGTCATGTAAAGACAATTGCCTGTGAAAACCATAATCAATGAAATTATGCACATTCAAATCTAAGTTTGAAACCTTGCATTTTAGTCCATGCATCTAAGCCCTTGTTGAAGATTGAGGGTGTCAACAACAAAGCTATAATAGCTCTCCTTAAACCATAGCTAGTTTTAAAGTGCAGTATTTCCAAATTCAAATCCACTTCTCAGCTAAGGAAAGGAGGTAGGATTGTCAGGTGCTACCTCAAATAGAGAAGGCCATATAAAACATTGAAATAGAAGATCCAATAAGTGAGATGACATAGCTATAGACCATAGATAATCAGAATTCTTGCAATGCACAGATGCTTGTGATACAAACAAAAGGTGCTTACACATTGGCTGAATATATCCTCATCAAAATGACCAGAAAACAATTTCAAATTTGTAAGTAAACTCTGACAGTCAAGAAACATAGTCATAAAAATTGGAAGTCAACTTTGGTAGACATGTAGGTGAACTTAATTCATCTAAATTTATGCCTCTTGGTAGACATCAGGATCTCCCCTCCTAAATTTTGGACCACATCCATTACCTCCACATAAAAATGGACATCCTTGGTCTTCTTGGTTCCCACGCCATGATATGGTTATGCCTACTTAATGTTTTGATACATGATATCAGCTCTCTCTTCTGCTCTCATGGTTGAATACTGAAATCCATTATGGTGGGCCTCCAAAGTTCTAGTCATCTTTCATCCCCTTCCACCAAATGTTGTCCTAATCCACACGTTTGTCAGCCTAATTGGCTTTGTTTTTGAAAGTTGAAGTTTCTCCTAAGTCACCAGCGTAGCTCTCTCTGCCTTTTGAGACTCTTTCATTGCTACAGATCATCTATGGGATTTAATCATTTGTACCACATGGTTGATGTGCTTTGAATCCTTGCATCTAAATGAAATTTCCTTAACATAAATATTGCTAGGGAATTTCAATGTTGCCATTGTAGTTGGCATTAGAGTCGGTACCTGCAACATTGAAAATTATCCTTATATAAGAATTCCCTCCATCTTGTTGGCTTGTAACACTCTTGATGGTGGCTACATGAAATATGATTCTGATTCCTCTTCCAAATCAGAGGGTTCATATCCTTGATCTGACTCTTCTAAATTATCAAAATCAGAATCACTAGCTTCCATATTCAAAAATTCCCAACCACCATCTTCAATAAATTTATTTGGATCATCAATAATACTCTTCAAAATTAGCCACCAGTTCAAGTTCATTATGCTTTCATAATACTTTATATCCATGGATTTCAACCATTCCTTGATGCCATCAAGTGAAGATTGATGAATGGCATTAATGTGGAGTACATCCTTCTTGAAGTCTTTGAAAACAATAGCCATATCAAATGCCTTTTTCCCAAATCCTACTCTCTCAAGGTTAACAATCTCAATCTCACTAATAGTGATTACTAAGAAAGGTAATTCCACCAACTCTACCAACCAATTTACCGTAGGAACAATAAAAGAAAAGGCTTTGAAAGGAACTCCATGAAATCCAAGCTCTCTAAAAGGTATATAAAACTCTAGTTCAAAATATTTTAGATGAGGCTGCTCCCATAGCTCTCTTACTCGCTTGACAAATCCTTGAAACTCTGTATTGATTTTATTTTTCATGTCCCTCTCTTGTTGTTCTTCCTCAATTTCATCAAGATCATACATTGACCTTTTTACCTGCACATAAAACTAAACATCCTTGGTCTTCTTGGTTCCCACACTGGTTATGCAAATGAAAATGAAGCAAAGTAAATCTCCTTCTCCGTTGGCTGGAAGAATGCATGCTTATTTTTAATGATATCATCTCTCTCTTCTTCTCTCATGGTTGAATACTAAAATCCATTATGGTAGGCCTCCAAAGTTCCAATAATCTTTCTTACTCTTCCACCAAATGTTGGCCTGATCCACAAGTCTGCCAACCTAATTGGCTTTCTTTTTGAAAGCTGAAGTTTCTCCTGACTCACCAGTATTAGCTGTAACTTTTTTGAAATTTTATTATGGTATGTGCACTTTGATATGATGTAATATGATTATGGTTTCGTCTCATATGTTTTAATATTAGATGTATAATAGAAAAATAAATTATTGAATGAAATAAAGAATAACTTTTCATTTTAAATGTTTTTTGTGCAGAACACGGGTCTTCTAGAAGATCAAGATGATCCTAAACATGATATAGATCCAAAAAATATTGGTTCTACTGGTATAGATCACATGGTAGAGGATGATGATGACACAGATAGGGAAGACACTGAGGCTGATGATAATGATGATGACGACGACAATGATTGGTACTAAATAGGTCTTTCGGAATAAGTTGAATTAACAAGGTGAAGTGGTCTGGAATAAAGAAAGACTGATATGTAAATTGTATTCACAAATGGAAGGTATTGATTTTGAAGAAACCTTTGCCCCTATTGCCAGAATTGAAGCTGTTAGATTATTTATTGCTTATGTTGCATATAAGAACTATAAAGTCTATCAAATGGATGTGAAGTCAACTTTTCTAAATGGTGAGCTAGAAGAAGAAGTATATATTGAACAGCCAGATGGATTTCAACTGACTGATAAGGAAAACATGGTTAACTAATTGAAGAAAGCTCTATATGGACTCAAGCAAGCCCCCAAAGCCTAGTATGCTAGACTGGACAAATACTTATTAAAGCTTGGATTCAATAAAAGTACTATTGACAACAACTTGTATTTCAAATTGGATCATGACAAAGAGTTAATTATTGAGGTCTTTGTTGATGACATTATTTTTGAAGGAGATGATAATCTATGTATGACGTTTTCTGATGAAATGAAGAATGAATTTAAGATGAGTATGATTGGAGAGATGAAGTTCTTTCTAGGATTGCAAGTTACTCAGTTAGATAAGGGGATCTTCATATCTCAATCCAAATATGTGAGAGAGATGCTCAAGAAATTTGGCATGGAAGACTCAAAGCTTGTTGGTACTCCCATGGTAATTGGATGTAGGTTAACACATAATGATGATTCTCCTAAGGAAAATCAAACAAGATACATGTCAATGATTACTGGATTGCTCTACTTAAGTCAGACAAGACCAAACATTATGAATGATGTATGTATGGTTGCTAGATTTCAAGATGATCTAAATTAATCTCATGTGACTGTTGTAAAGAGAATCTTCACGTATCTAAAAGGAACAGTTGATTTTGGACTTTGGTATCCTAAGGATGATGATATTACTTTGAATGCATATACTGATGTGAATTGGGAAGGAGATGTTGATGACGGGAAGAGTACTAGTGGTGGTGCCTTCTTCCTAGGGAAGAAGTTGGTGTCTTGGTTGAGAGAAAATAAAAATTCCATTTCTCTATCTACTGTTGAGGCAGAGTATATTACAGCTGCAAATAACTGTACTCAAGTGATGTGGATGAAACATATGTTGAAAGATATCAGAGTAGTATATGATGAACCTATTGCCATATACTGTGACAACTCAAGTGTAATTAACATATCAAAGAATTTGATGCTACACACTAATACCAAGCATATATCAATCAAGTTTCACTTCTTGAGGGATAAAGTGAATGAGAAAGAAGTCAAACTGGAGTATGTGCCTACCAAAGAATAGATTGCAGACATTTTCACTAAGCCATTGCCGAAGGATAATTTTGAGTATCTCAAAGGGATACTAGGGGTGATTACCCCTCCTGATATGAACTAGAGATGAATTTATATGCATCAATCCATGTGCTTCATAGATATTTCCCGATCTGAATTGATGTTTCTATGGCTGCTACTCAGGGGGAGTAGTCAAATGTGTAGATATGTGGTTCAAAACTTGTATGTGGGAAAATAATTCTTATCTTTTCCCTTGATGTCAAAGGGAGAGAAGATTCATGTGAAAAACTATTGCTTATTTGGGGAGAAGAGCGTTGTGGGGAGAAGACCATTTAGAAGAGGTTAAGGAAGAAGAGTCAGAATCTAAGGGGGAGTAAGTGCTAATTGAGAGTTGTGTTGATGGTGTTTTTCACATCATGTGTTTCCATCAATGCCAAAAGGGGAGATTTGTGGATGTTGTGGTTGTGTTGTTGATATGTGGTTTTCATTGATGTCAACACTATTAGCATTATTGTATTGAAGGTTGTATATGTCGAGGATATTGAGAAAATTGTTAAAGGAAGAGTTGCAGGTTGCCAGTGGAACAGTGAAGGTCATGAAGGTGTCTTGTTATGTACGTTGAAGATCAGTTGTTGTGGACTAAAGGGTATATTGTTGAGAGTATCTAGTTCATCTACCAGAAGTTTCAGAGGTTCGCGTGAAGATTTCATTGTGCTATGAACAGTTGTGTTCTGATAGTATTTATGTGTGTTCTATCAGTGTTCCTAATTGAATTTTATGTGATTCTAATAATTTATGTTGCTGTGGAGATTTTCCTGTTAGTTCTTGTTGTCTGCAAATGCTTCTAGATCATTATCTATCCTTGTTTTACATTCACGTTGATCAGTGTGCTTGTGGTCGAATATTTTTCTCATGTATGTTTGGGTTTTCATGTTCTTAGCCGACATAATGGTTGTAACGTGTTGCAAATACTTGAAGATTTAAAAATGAATCATTGGCACACTTGAAGATATTGTTTTAGGTCGTATCATAATATTAGCTGACAATGTTTGATCCACATTGAAAATTTATTTGCAAATTTGGGCCGACATTATAAATATGTTTTATATTTTTCTTGGCCGACGTGGTTGTTGATGTAAATCCATGTTGTGGATATATAAGAGTGACTGTTTGAGCGAAGTTAGTGTGCATAAGAGAGAAAATGTATGCTAGAGAAAGTGTAGATGTGTGAATAGTGTTCTAATCATTCAATTGCAGAGCAGAGTGAGAAGAAGTTTGAGCGAAGTGTGAAGAAGGTTTTATGTGCTTAACTGGAACTGTAATCAGGCTTGTGTAGAAGTTATTTTCTCAGTTCATACCCTGTGGATCTAATCCAAATTTTTGTGTATTGTTGGGTAGTGAACCCTCTTTTATTTGAGCAATGAGCTCTAGGTAGTGTGTCTGAATGCATGTGCATTCCCATTTTTTTTTCATTATACTTTTAATAGGGTATAATATTGTGGACTAACATCCACCATGGTTTTTCCCCTAACAGGGTTTCCACGTAAAAATCTTGGTGTTCTCTATGTTCCTAATGTGATGATTGTTTATGGTTTATTATTCATTCATCAGATCTAAGATTAAGTTAAGTAAAGTCTGAAAAGTTTAAATATTCTATAACAACTGATTCACCCAACCCTCTGAGTTGTCTTTCCTTTCATGGGTTTCTTTGTAGTTCTCTTTTCTTCTAAATTTGATTGTGATGAAGTCTATTTTAGGTTAAACCAGGGATCTTTGAGAGATCTATTTTATTTGTTCATCCTTGGACTCCAAATTTCAATCCTCAATCTGCTAAGATCAAATTTGTTCCCTTCTAGATTCAATTACATTCCTTGCCCTTAGAATATAAAATTAATTGATTTTTTGGAAAATCAAATGGGTATATTTTTAAAACATGACATGGGTTTCTTCCAAAATATAGGATGCCCAATTAGGGTTTGTGTTCTACTTGATGCCACAAAAGAATTTACAAAATAAATTCATACAAAATGAAATTATGGGATATGGGTCCAACAAATATTTATTGAAACTATTGATAATGTGTGTATGAGATGTCATGCTTTGAAAATTTTGAATAAGGATTGCTCAGAAGTGAAGAATATTAGGTGTAATCCTAAGAAATCCTTGTCTATGCAAGAACTTCATGTAGAAGCTTCACAACCTCTGCCTATTACAAAAGAGTGTATATTCTATAGTACATTTCAATAGAGAAATTTAGGTTCAAGGATCTCCAAGCAATTAATTGATTGTAAGTAAATATAATTGAAAGACTGCCCAGAAAACTTTCAGTTGACATACAAAATTCTCTTTTGAACAAAATATTTTTCCACCACCTATGGTTTGGGAAATCTCTTTATCTGTATAACCCCCAAATTCCCTAGATATGTTCTCAGCAGCTGGATGAAATTGTCTCATATTTGGTGATAGGGAATAAGGTGTTGGGGAAAGATGTTGAGAATTCTTTCTCCATGGATGTAAACTAGAAGCAAGGGAAACAAGAGGACTTATTTTTGGATAATCAACCTTTTCCTTTTGACCAACCCACATCAATCAGGTTGGAATTAATGCATTTTCAGAGCATGTTTTAGGAAGGTAATCTAGAGGACTTGGTAGATAAGATAATCAGAAAGGAAAGCTTAAAATTAATTGAGGAAATGGAGAAGGAGGTGGCTATGGAAGTAGAGAACTATGATTATTCTAAAACTCTTTCAATATCTCAGTCACCAATTGGTTCAATCTGCTCTAAGAAAACCTTGAGGAAGAGAGGTAGGAAATCACATGCTATTAAAATGCAGGAAGAAATCATAACATGATTCCAATTAATATTAGACAGTTTTATTAATGCTTCTATGAGGAAGGAACCAAGGCCAAGGAGGGATTCTTTCTCTCCTCGACTCCAATGAAAATAATTTCATGGAATGTTAGGGGTATAAATTCCCCTGACAAAAGGGCCTAAATCAAGCATCAATTGGATGCTTGTGGGGTAGATGTAGTTCTAATTCAGGAATCAAAACTTTTAGATGAAGCTTTTCAATTAATTTTTCAAGAAATGGATTTTTTGTAAATATTCTCACTCGCCAGAACTAGGAGTTTCAGGGGGATTGATTACCTTGTGGAATCCCAAAATAGTGAGCTTAGAAATTCTAAAAAATGAAGAAAATTGGAAAACGCTGAAAGTTACACATTTTGACCTAATCTTTTAGCTCATAAATGTGTATGGGCTATCCCCAACTGCAGCAAAGAAAATTTTATGGGACACTATAGAAAGTTGGATTTAGATCAAATAAGAGTAGATAAATTCATTCTAGTTGGATATTTCAATGCAATTGTTTCCCTCCAAGAGAAAAAAGGGGGTATTGCACCACCAATTAAAACCATGGATGACTTTAACAACTTTATTCAAGAGAATTCTCTAATAGACATTCAACCTATTACAGGAAAATTTACATGGACAAATAGAAGAAAGGATTTCTTAAAAATTGTTGAACACCTTGATAGGTTCATGTCCTCTCCAAATTGGTTAATGGTAGATTATACTTTATGATCTTAGATATTTCCTTTATCTATATCATATCACTTTGTTATTTCATTAAGCATATCATGGAAGGTATCTAGAACAAGTCATAAACCATCTTTTAAATTTGAGACAATGTGGTTTAGACATCCTTATTTCTTGGGAAATCTTCATAAATGGTGGTTGGATTCTCCTTTCCAAAGAGGTTCTAGAATTTTTCAATTATGAAAGAAATTGAAGCATGTTAAAATACAAATTAAGGCATGAAATTTCAAAGTCTTTAAGAATATTTTCATAGAAAAAGATAAGGTGTTTAAGAAAATTTTAGATATTAATGAGCATATAATTCTAAAAGGTATGGATGTAGTTCTTCTTGAACAGTAGAAGGTATTGTGGGAGGAATGGGTAGAGTTGTTAGGGATAGGTAAGAAATTTATTGGAAGTAGAAATCTAGGGAGTTTTGGTTGAAAGAGGGAGATAGGAACACAAAAAAATTCATATTTCAACGCAAGTAAAGAGAGCTAAAAAAATCCATCCCAATCCAAGACAACTTGACAGGGGCTTCTCTTACAAATGAAATAGATATTCAGTAGGAATGTGTAAGATTTTTCTCTATTTTTTTGTCTGCACCTGATGTTCACTAACCAGTTGGGTCAAGGGAGGATTTACTAGAGGCCATACCAGAATTTCCATCTAAGGAAGACAATGATAATTTAATGAGGCTTTTCAGTTTAGATGAAGTGAAGTATGTGGTGTTTTCTTTGTCACCTAATAAGGTGCTAAGCCCTGATGGGTTTACAACTAATTTTTCCAAAAATTTTGGGATTTTATTGGGTTTAACCTTCTTGCAATGGAAGAATCTAGAAAAATAGGTACAATGTTGAAGCAATTTAATGTTACACATAACTATTATAGCTAAAATAGAATCTAACCAAAAAATTTATTTTCTTGCCTCTTGAAACATAGAAAAAGAGGGCTATGATATGACCCTATTCTCCAGTATTTCATTCAAGAAATGAGATCCAAACCATGAAGTAACTATCAACCCAAGAGGTGAGTCAAATCAAGGTTTGAATCTTGCAACTTCTCCTTTATGCAAGGATGGAGGTGTGAGCCAAACAACACCTTGGGGAGAAGAATTTAAACTAGAAAAACAACTCTAATCCTAGGTCTACAAAGTGCAATGAAAAGATCTATCACAAAACAAAAGGAAACATGGATCTTTCTGGAAAAAAAAAGAGTAAGAAATGTTGTGCACCTGTCAAAATTCATTGATTTTGCAACCCTAATAGGCACTCATTCACCCTATGGTGAATGAGTCCTAGTAGACTTTTCTGGGAGACTCTGAATCAAAAATTGTAACTTATGAACTTTGAAAATATGTTTCCCTTGAAACCCTAACAAGGACTCATTCGCTAGGTGGTGAATGGGTCCTAATAGGTCCTTCCATAAAACTATGAATCTGATCTTGAAGTTTCAAATCTGCAATTCTTTCCTGTAACTTGAAATCCCCACTTTCAAATCTAGATCTGCCAATAATCTACAAAACAAATTTTGATGTTTATTGGTGGATAGGGGTTTACCTTAGTTAAACCCAAATTTTGGTAATTAAACCTTGATGATAAATTGAAATTTGAAACATGAAATGTGTGTGCAATCCTAACCTTAAGTGTTTCTAAGATTAAGATCTCTAATGATGCAAAGAAACCCTACTCAATTGTGTTAGAATAGGATCCTATAATGAAACATGAGCAATGCAAAATACCTACTTCAGGAGATCCCAAATCTCCTTAATAAGCCACAAATCTGATTATACCTCACTTTAGGCTGAAAATAGAATGATCATAAAAGATGAAATCACTTAGGAAACAAGGCATTAGGCTTGGTTGAATGTCTTGTGCATCTCCCAAAACTTAGAATCCATCATGATTCTCCATAGGAATCTATCATCACTTCTCCAATAATGCTTGATCTTTGACAACAAAATGAGCTTGAAGACCTACAAAAATACTACAATGTTGGTCTAAGACTTCACTCTTGTTGGCTTCTTGAATATGAATGCTTGATCTCATGAAAATTTTCTTAGATTATTCTCTCTTGTCTAGTTGAAACATAATGAAATAACCTTATATTTATACATAACTTAAGATAATTTCCCGAAATTCAAATAAAACAAGCCGACATCAGATCTAGGATTTGAAATCATTAAAATAGCACCAAAATATATCCCAAGGGGGGGTCCTAGGTCTAAGTTGTTGGAGTAAACAAGTCATTATATATAATTAATTAATCATCAATTCATTATTAGAGGCTTTTTTACTTTAGTTCAGTTAAGCTAAACTTAGGAGTTGATGTTTAATCTTTAGTTTGATTATTATTATTAGATTAGACTAAATTTAGGACAAGTTGTCTCATTGCATGAGATTAAAACACTTGTCACTATCTTGTTAATCTGCATGTAGGGTTTGCGTGTGCATTGCTTATATAAGCATGCACATAATTCATTTGTAATATTCATCTGGGTTATTTGCATCAATAATAATTCTCAAGTTATTGAGCACAATCTCGCTCTTGATCTTCTTTATTGTGATAGGTAATTGTATGCAGGTGTTTCATGGGAGATGTGGATTGAATCAGTCAATTCTAACATGGTATCAGAGCCCAAATATGTAGCCCCCTATTAAATTTCTGAAGAGATATGGCCTTGACCTTTTTTCTAGTGTGTCCTGGAGAAAAATTGACCTCACCCTCGCGATCAGGATATCAAAGAGACGAATTTTGACATAAAATTTGCCTACATTCAGAAAAGTTGCAAAAAAGGAAAAAATATAGTTGTAAGGCTCTCTGTATGGATCCATATGGCCCCGCAGCATCAAAATTCATGCCAGGTTATTCAATTTTTCTCACTGGTTTTTGTTAAATTTTCCTAAAAATTAATATAGGGTAAAAAAAAAATTTGAAAAAAAAAATCAAATAAAAAAAAGGCAGAGAAAAATCAACAAAAAAAGAAAAGAAAGTTTTTCAAAAACCTACGCAAGTATTTAAGTCCTACGCAGGTCATACCAAGTACACTGGTGCTTTATCCACCAGCAATACCTTGTACATGCCGCTCGGTGGCCTCAAGCTTTCACCGATGGTGCTAAGAAATTTCAAAAAAAGTGGAATATTCTATTGATTCCTTCCGCCAGCATAAGATTTCAACAAATGGAATATTCCATATAAGGTTTTCCGGCATTGTGATTCAAGTGACTTTTTTTTCTGACAGGTAGAAACTTTTCCCAACACTCAGCATAATTTCTAGTAGGAAGAGTTTTTTTTCAAACGAAGAGAATAGTCTGCGAATATTCTCTACGATGGCCATCAAATTTAACCCTATAAATGTTGATGACATCATCATTTTGAGCCCCCTACTAATATTTTTTTTCCTAAGAGCATCCTTCAGTCAATCGGGTATAAAACGAGTGTAATATCTTTGTTTTTTGCAAACGAGATATTGTTGGAAGTTTCAGATCAAGCTATTTTCACTCCAGAGGGCATAACTTTTGCCTCATTTATCGGATTTCAACAATTCAAGCAACATCGAAAAACTGATTCAGTCCTCTACATAGAAATCAAGCCTATTTTTCCATAAAGTTAACCAAATATTTCTTATTTTAATCAGATCTTATATCTTCTTTTTTTGGTTATTTTCTTGGAAAACGTGCAAAATAGGTCAAAATTTTGGGATTCAAAGGGGAAATTTTTTTGCATTGAGGGGGTCTATACTATTGCGTCAGTTTGTTACAATATTATTTAATCATAGATCCAACTCGGGTTACTCTGATTACTCCATACAACTATTATAGTGGGAAATCACAAATTGAGATAAATCTGAAGAAGGGAGGGCTACACAGAGTTACCATGGGTACAAAACCTAAACCTGCAAATGCTACTAAAAAGAGAAAGTGGTTTAATAGAAGTGATGAAGCTTTTGGTACATTATTCCAGTCTATGTCTCTTGAGATTCTCTTTCATGTTGAATCTTGCACTCAGTTGGTTCTTTCTATCCTTGCCAAGCTTATCAGTTTGGATCCTTGAGATTTTGATAGCATTTAGGACTTCTTCACCAAACTCAATTCTCTCAGATTACAGTTGAAAAAGTGTGGTATTGAGAAGAATGACACTCAGTTGGTTCTTTCTATCCTTGCCAAGCTTGGTCCTAATTATTAAGTTTTTGTTCCTACCTTCTATGCCACAAAAGATGCACTTGGTACTAGATTCACTATGCCTTTGCTTGATGATTTTGGTAAATCTCTCACTCGAGAGAAAATGAAATTGGTACAGATGGGCTCATTGAAGTCTCCATAATCAAAGGCTCTTATTGCATCTCCAAGCACTATAGATCAGAAGCCTTCTAATGGTGAAGACAAGAAACCAAAGTAGAAAGATTCCAAGGTCAATGAGCAAGCCAAGGAATCAAAATCACATGATACCTCAAATTATTCTACCTCTTCAAAGAGGGATTCATCTAAGAAGGATCACCCTAATTGTGCATATTGCATAAGGATAGGACATGATGAGCATCAGTGTTATGAAAAGCAAATTGATGAGCTAAAGAATCTTCTTCAGAAGAACAATATTCAATTGCCTTCACCTTCACAATCAGGGTTAGCTAGAATGGCATGTGGAGAAGAAAAGAAGAAAGGTCATGCTCTCCTTGCATCCACAAATATTCAGTCCAGTAGATGGCTTCTTGATTCAGGAGCCTCACATCACATGGTTGCATCTTCGGGTATGTACTCTTCATATGAGCCTTTCTCTTTGCCATAGATTTTGATGGGAACAACACTTACACTAGTGTTACTAGGAAAGGATACATAGATTTTGATGATGGCACATTTCACAATGTACTTTGTGTCCCTTCATTGACTTCTAATATCCTTTCCATCTAGCAGATTGCACATGGTGGGGAGGGTAATACCGTAGAGTTCACACCTAATTTACTGCTTATCAAAGATCTACATACTAGAGATATTCTTGCAGTTGGGACCACAAATCATGCCTCTCGATTATATTCTTTCTCACATTTTTCTCCAGATGAGCAAGAACCATCATTGATTGGTCCTCACTCTCATGCATCTAGAGTGGATCAGATATCAGAGGAAAGGTTTGGTCACTTGAACCTTTGCGTACTTCCATCATCCACTTTGGCTCTTGATACTTGTGTTGAGATTCTTCCTCCTACACCTCCTGCATCTTCAAAGTTCAGTTCTTTTCAGCGAGATGTGTCCAATCTTTCAATTTCAATTTTGTGGGATGACTACTTGCCATACATTGCAGACTTATTCATTGAGTCACACATTGCTGATATTGGGGACACCATTGAGGATATTCACTTCCTCTTCAATGATAGATATGGCCCACCATTCATCACATCAACATTGCCTTTGGAGGTTGTTCTACTTGCATCTCCATAGTTATTTGATTCAACTTCATTTGATTCAAACGTGTAGACCTTTGATCATTCTTCCATGGCATCCATCATGAGACCATTTCTTAGGAGAGAGTTTCTTCTTCATGCACCATTGGATGTGTTTCTTCCTAAGGGGAGGAACAATGTTTGTCGTAGTTGGATCATCTTCTGAATCCTTCTTCGAGAATTCACTTCTGGTAGAGGAGCTTCTACCTTATGGGGGGATGATCTTGTTTGTACTTATGTGAACAAAGTAGAACTTAGGGGATTTTTGAGTCCTACTTTTCTTAGTCACATGTATGATTTCATTTTCTTTTATCTCTTTTTTGGAGAGGAGTTTTTCCCATGAGGTTTTCAAATTTTCTCTAGTTATGAGAGATTTTAGTTGCTTGTTCATGGGTACCTCATCAGGCCTTGTAGCTAGGACCCATTTTGCATTCATTTTAGCTTCCTTTATCAGTTGTTTAGTTTCTCCCTAAGTTGAACTTAAGGGGAGTGTTGGAGTAAACAAGTAATTATCTGATAATTAATTAATCATCAATTAATTATTAGAGGCTTCTTTACTTTAGTTCACTTAAGATAAACTTAGGATTTGATGTTTAATATTTAGTTTGATTCTTATTATTAGAATATACTAAATTTAGAACAAGTTTTCTCATTGCATGAGATTAAAACACTTGTCACTATCTTGTTAATCCGCATGTAGGGTTTGCTTGTGCATTGCTTATATAAGCATGCACATTCATTTGTAATATTCATCCAGGTTATTTGCATCAATAATAATTCTTGGGTTATTCAACACAATCTCACTCTTGATCTTCTCTATTGTGATAGGTAATTTCATGTAGGTGTTTCATGGGAATTTTGTATTGAATCAGTCAATTCTAACATAAGTGAGGACCCATTTGCCATAGGGAAAATGGGTTCTAGTGTTGGAAGAATGAAGAACATCTTATTATACAGTTTTTTGTTGTCATTGATGTCATCATGTTATATGAGTTGCAACTGCAAGGTTAATTTCAAGTTTGATTTGGTATTCTCAATCGGTATCTAAACTAGTATGCAGTTACTATCCTCTAGTATTTTGGTCAGCAATCCTCCGCTGATGAATATTTTTTCTTGCATTTTTGGGAAATGGTTTTTGGATGTTGGAAGCTTGTAAGTTCAGAATCTCATGTGCACAGGTGCTTGTATGGCAAGTTGGCATTATTCTGTTGTTGAATTTTTCTATTAGGTCTATCTCTGGCCAACCTAATGGATAGTTGGTGATATAATAGATTAAATTTTGTATCACGAATGTATGTGTGACCTATCTTAGGTCCATGCTAACATGTTGTAGCATGTTATACACCTAGATTTTTTTTGGAAAGTTTTTGTACAAGCTTGAAGCCGACAGTCAATCTCTTTGGTGAATAATGGTTGAATCTAATTAGGCCGACCTAATTGATGCTTGCGGACGAATCAACTATATATATCGGATAGTTTTGAGACTTTTGGGAATTGAGAATGTGAAGAAGTGCAAAGAGAGACAAGTATGTGAAGATGATGAAGTGTGTAAATTCAGTTTACTAAGCATCAAAGGAACTGAATCAATACTTGTTAGGTGTAACTTTATCAGTTCATTTTCTGGCTGTAAGCCACTTTGTTATTGTATCTTTTGTAGGGAGTGAACCTCCCATTTTGGACAATGAGCCACCCTTTGTAATATCTTATAACTAGTTATACTATATTGTGAGCTAATCCTCACCGTGGTTTTTTCCATTTTGGGTTTTCCACATAAAAATCTTGGTGTTCATGTGTTGTGTGCCTTTATGTTTTGTTAATGTTCTTGCTCATTTTTACTATTATATGCATTGGAGTAATTAGATGGTGTTTGTTCAATAAGTTTAAGAAGATACTAATTCACCCCCCCCTCAGTATCTTGTGTGTTCAACAATTGGTATCAGAACTTGGTTCCTCTGAAGAAGCCTAAAAGCTTGAGGAAGATCTTGAAGATTGAATAAATGGATGATAAAGAAGAACTCCAGACTGCTCTTGAAGATCTTGACAAGGCTGAAAATGAAAATAGAGATTTGAAAGAAAATATTGATGAGGCAAATGAATGCATCTAGAAATTGAAAGAACAATTGAATAAATTCAAAGAAAGACACAAAGAAGTGAGTGAGCAATTAAAAAAAGAAAATGAAGAGGTTACCAGATTGAAGGTGCAAGTGGAGGAAAAGAAGAGAATAAAATATTGTCTGAATACAATGGTGCAAAGCAAGACTGATGAATGCATAATACTTGAACAAGAAGTGGTAAACTTGAAAGCAGATCTGGAGAAAGCAAAACTCTGTGAAGATAATTTCAAGAAAAGCTCCACCAAGGTTGATGAGTTGATTGTAGGGTAGAAACCAAGTAAAGATAAAGGTGGTTTGGGAATTGAAACAGGTGAAAGTTCTAAGGCTATGTAGACCTCAAACATAGTGGATAATCAAAAGACTCAGAATAAAGGGAAGCGGACAAGAAATCCAAGGAACTTTGCTAAAATATTGCCTATCAGACAATCAAATGCTCAAAGGTACCCATATTTCAATGGTGTTTTATTTTCATGCAATAAATTTGGTCACAAGGCAACAAAGTGTAGAAGTAGAATAAACCAGTATTCTAGTCCCTTCTTTGGACAATGTTTTGCATGCAAGAAAGGTGGACATAGAGCTAGTGAATGCATAACTCGGATGATGAATTGGTTTAATGGAGGTAGAATGAATCAATCTTTTGTTAGCTACTACTATACATGTAATAAGTTTGGACACAAATAAAATCAGTGCTGATCACAAGTTAATGGAGGACAAAAAAATTAGAAAAATGTCTGCTACAACTGCAATAAACCTAGACACATTTCAAGAGTATGCAAAAGTAAAGGGGGAAACCAATCTGATCTGGTAAAGAAGAATGAACCAGTAAAGACAATTGACAAGAATTGGGTTAAGCAAGAAATGAACAAGATATGGAGAAAGAAAGAAGAACCAGAAACATCAAATGTGTCTGTACCCTCATTTGGTGTAGACAATTCCTATGGCAATTAGACCCAGCATGGTCTTAGCAGAGCATTATCAGAAAATTGTTCAAACCCCCTAGATATTTGGTGTGTCAGTATTTGGCATGAAGATATGTTGTAAATAATAGATAAATAGAGGTTATGCAAAAGGAACTGGAAGAAAAGGTGCAAACATGTTCATTTGCAAAGAAAATTAGGGTTTTTTATGTAGTGAAGAGGGTTTTTATTAGCCTTTTGAAATCTATCACATTTAATGTAAATTAGGGAAGATCATTGTTTTATAAAGTGGATTTTTAAGGCATTTTGATCACTTGCACATTTGAAGAAAGTTGAGAGATATTTGGATCATTCTTGAGGCGATTCGAGGAGTGAGCTATGCAAAACCTAGTTCTAGTTTTTCACGAAGGAAAAAGGTATTTTACTCTTCTATATTGTGGGTTTGTGTGATTCTACTTTTTGAAACCATTTGAGCTCAAATTGTGGAGAAATGGAAACCCCTGTAGTCATAAATGTGACAGAAAGACCTAGACCATCCTATAAGAAATATTCTATGAAGGTTTTCGAAGACGACCCTTTGGGTGCCTTCTCATCGATTCCTCACGGTGTCATGCCTACTGAAGACACTAAGATGTATATTCGAGTTAAGAATGAGGAATATAATCATGGAAAATTGATATGCATATGGTAGAATGAGCTCACTGGGGATGATTTCCTGATAAAACCTAAGTATTCAAATATTTTTGTGAAGAAGTTGGATCGATGGAATTACTTTCCTAACTTTAGCTCCACCATTGATGATAAGTATGTTAAACCGGCTCTTAGAAAAATGCATGATAAGTTATTGTGGACTGATAGACCTTGTCTTGCAACTAAGGAATTGATTAAGGTAGTTATCGGACTCTATGATACTGGACCGATACCAGTATTGAAGTCTGTGAAGAATGTAGTGGTGATGGATCTCATCGGTGCTACAGTTGACAGAAGGGCTATTGCTACAAAGCCTATTACTAATCCTGCTATGAAGTATGCTGCAATAATGATCATACACAAGATCTACTTCAAAAATAGAGATAATTTTGTATCTACTACAGTAATTTACACTGGTTATGACATGGCAACAAATGGCGTTGAATATGATTTGTGTGAACTTCTCTAGCAATAGTTGTTTGAGAATATAAAGATGACAAGGGAGAAGAAATATGCTTTCAAATTTGGTTCCCTGATTATGTGTCTACTATTCTACTTTCTTAGAATACTTCTTGGAAGAGATGATGTGGTGATTTGGGACACATCAAAATCGGTTGCACATCAAATTTTTGAATATATGCATAGTTTGGGTGATTTGAAGAGTCAAGATAATTCTCTGACATCATTCTTTGTTGTGTTCAAGAGCAACATGAATTAAAGAGAAAGAATTCCAAAGAAAGTTGTTGGAAAATACAAGAATGATATGATATTTCATGTCTCCTCTAATGAATGCATGATTGAAGCTGTTGAGCCTCGGACTATATGGATTCAACCAATGGGCTATGAGATTATAGAGGATGAAGCCTAAGGCTATGTGCAAGTTTTGTTAAAAATTCCTAAAGATGCCAATGAACCTAGAGTTGGTACTTATGCAGAAAAATCTATGGAAGTATGCATGGAGCATAGGAAGCCTATGATAAGAAAGAAGGTGGATGAAATGCTTAGAAATTCTAGCTTCACTGAAGAGAAAATTGAACATGGTAGGGCTACGAGAGAGAAGATGGTAGGAGAATCATTAGGACCAAGGAGATCCGGAAGGACTACTCCTTCAAAACCAACTGTAGCTCCTACAATGAAGGTTGAGCCCAACACTCCTAATAAAGTTAAAGGCATGGTTCCTTCCAGACCCAATACAAGATCTGGTAAAAGAAAATAAACTCCTCCGGTGGTACCTATCAAGCGAGGAAAGAAGAAAAATGCTACAAGGGAAAAGAACCTTAGCATCACTGAAGAACAAGAGGAAGAGGAGGAAGACCTTGCAGCTAAATTGGTTAGAAGAGAGGAAGCATGTCCTCTAGAGAAGATGCTTCACAGGAAGCTAGTGTTGGTTCTAAAATATTTCATTATGTGTCATCCTCTGAAGAAGATGAAGAACAGGGTTTTTTTGTTCATGTGCACACCAAACCAGAATCAAAGAAGGAAAAGTTGTTAGAAGAAGCCTCTCCAGACCAGGAAGAACAAAAAGCTTCTCCAGTAAGGCCTGGTTCCCCTCTTAGATTAGAGGATTTGGTTAGTAGATTAATACACTTTGAAGATATGCTACAACCTACTACAAAAATTTATGATCAAGTAGGTAGAGAGGATAGGAAAATTTTAATTTTGGCTATTATTCAGTATGTCATTACTTTGGAAGTTAGTTGGTATAATGTTAAGAATAATGTTCCTAAGAAACTGTGGGAAGCCCTGATGAAAAGGAGATCTGAGGCTATTGAATTGGAAGAAAAGATCAGAAATGATGCATTTGAGAAGATTGGGTCCTCCTTGACCCCAAATTATTTGGAAACCTTGAAGAAGGTATGTTCAAATATGTTCCATTTGAGATGAAGAAAAGAGTAAACACTTCAATGACAAAGGAAAAGAAGCAAATAAAGAAAACAAGGAAAGAAACTGCAGAAGCCATCAGGGGTCTGGTTGAGAAATATGGAATGTTTGGGGCACTCCCATCTAGTTCTGCACCTAGGTCGGGAGAATAAGTTTTTCTAGAGGTAAAGGAAGAAATTCCTCCAAAAACAAATGATGTAGATATCCCTCTGGATATAGGTGTTACAAATGATCCTCTACAGATGGAGGAATAGAATATTGAAGAAGTTAAACTAGAGAAGCATGATGTTGTCCCTCTAGAGTATACTGAAGAAGAAAAGGATAAAGATGAAGGTGAAAGGGATGAAGGAGAAAGAGATAAAGATGAAAAAGAAGATGGAAAAGGAGAAGAAGAGAAAATAGAGGAAGAAGAAAAGGTAGAAGAAAAGAAAGAAGGAAATTCAGACAAAGAAGAAAGAAATGGGGAATCTGTCGAGAAGAATGAAGAAGATCAAAGGCAAGTTGTAGAATCTCAAAGGTCCCCTAGAGAATCCCCTCCTAGTGATGATGTTTTGAAAGGATTTTTATCCAAGCATATTAGGTTCTAGTTGATGATTCCCTCAGAATTTCTACAACTCTGCATGATTCAAGGCAGTGTGGAATTGGATAAGATTTCTCCTATTCATAAATTGGTGTTAGGGGATGCATTGTATGCATCCAAAAGAAGAGAAATTTTTGACACATATTAGAAGGGAACAAAGCTTATTGATGATGCTCTAAAATATTTGTAGGAGGCCACACCCAATACATCAATGGATATATCTCTTACTCTGGTAGAGAATTTGAAACTTCTATTGGACTCTTTTAGGGAGTATGCCTCCGGACTTAGTGAGAAGACAAGGAAAGAGGTTGAGGAGAAATTGGCAGAGAAAAGGATTTTGGCACTTCATGATAAATGTGCTCTAGCGCACACCAATGTTGAAAAGAATTTGGAAGTTGTGCAGGCTTGTGAGTCTGAAGCAAATATTGTATTTGCTTACTACATCAAGTGGTTGAATGCCACTCAGAATACCAAAAATCTCATAGAATCCATTGAGTCCCAGTTGATTGTTGTCTCTAGTACTTACATTGCATCCAAAGATAGAGATAGGACAACCTAGAATGTTATCTCTACTCACAAAGATGAATTATTTATTATACAAAAGCAGAAGGAAGATATCATCAAAAGATTCAGTTAGTTAGGTGACCTTGTGAGAATGGAGTACACTATGGTTGCCAATTCTTTGGAAAATGCAGAGAAACTTGAGAAGATCAATCTAAATCCAAGTACTCCAGATGATGTAGAAGAAATCCTGGTGGAATTGGAATCTCTAAATAGAATGATGATATCTGCTAAGAATAATTGGGAGAATGGCAAGGCAGCTTGGCAAGGTATTCTTAAGGAGCTTCAAGGCTTGCCATCCTTCGGGTAATGTTTTCTATTTTTTAATATTTTTTGACCACCCTTTGTCCTTGATGTCAAAGGGGGAGTGAAGGTCATGAAGAGAAAAGGAGAGTATGTGTAAATAGGAAGTTTGTAAATTCTTTTGGCACATGTTTCCATCAATGACAAGGGGAGATTATTGGAAGAATGAAGAAGAAAATATTATTATATAGTTTTGTATTGTCATTGATGTCACCATGTTATATGAGTTACAACTGCAAGGTTAAGTTCAAGTTTGATCTAGTATTCTAAACCAGTATCTGAACTGGTATGCAGTTACTATCCTCTGGTATTTTTCTCTGCAATCCTCCATTGATGAATATCTTTGCTTGCAGTTTTTGGAAATGGTTTTCAGATGTTGGAAGCTTGTAAGTTCAGAATCTCATGTGCACAAGTGCTTGTATGACAAGTTGGCATTATTCTATTGTTGCATTTTTCTATTAGGTCTATCTCTATCCAACCTAATGGATAGTTGGTGATATGATATATTATTTTTTGTATTACGGATGTATGTGTGACCTATCTTAGGTCCATGACGACATGTTTTGGCGTGTTTTACACTTGGATTATTTTTGGAAAGTTTTTGTACAAGCTTGAAGTTGACAGTCAAACTTTTTGGTGAATAAGGGTTACATCTAACTAGGCTGACCTAATTGATGCTTGCAAATGAATCAACTATATATATTGGATAGTTTTGAGATTTTTGGGAATTGAGAATGTGAAGAAGTGTAAAGAGATACAAGTATGTGAAGATGATGAAGTGTGTAAATTTAGTATACTAAGCATCAAAGGAACTAAGTCAACACTTGTTAGGTGTAACTTTATCAATTCATTTTCTGGTTGTAAGCCACTTTGTTATTGCATCTTTTGTAGGAAGTGAGCCTCCCATTTTGGACAGTGAGTCCTGGAAGTGAGCCACCCTTTGTAATATCTTATAACTAGTTATACTATATTGTGAGCTAATCCTCATCGTGGTTTTTCCCATTTCGGTTCTTCCACGTAAAAATCCTAGTGTTCATGTGTTGTGTGTCTTTATGTTTTGTTAATGCTCTTGCTCATTTTTACTGTTATATGCATTGGAGTAATTGGATGGTATTTGTTCAATAAGTTTAAGAAGATATTGATTCACCCCCCTCTCAGTATCTTGGGTATTCAACAATTGGTATCACTTAACTACGACACACTTTGGGGGATGTTAAATGTTATGTGAAAATAGGGTCCTATGACCTAATGAGGACCCATTCGCCAAGTGACGAATGGGTCCTAGGTCACTAACCTAGGACACACACCTTGTAAAATTAAGTGTTTTGTAATATCATTAATGAATGTCAGGTTTTATCCCTTAGAATCTGTAATTAATTAGGCTTGGATTTGAATTAAAGTGGCCAATTAACCTCAATTAATCAATAAATCCCTAGATTAGTGTGAAATTGTAAATATACACTTTACAACACCTTAAATAAGGCACCATTAAGTCTATTTTATTAAGAAGGGTCCTAAACTTAATGTGAATGTGTAAAACACATTACAACACCAAATCAAGGCATAATTAGGCTCATTTTAATATTAATTATTCCTAAATTAAGTGTGAAAAAGGGATACTTTTTCTACACTACACCTCTATATAAGAACTTGGTTCAATTTTTTATAGTAAGGAAAATTTTACCTATTCATTTTATTTCTCAATTATTCTCCGATTCTTAATTCCATTGTCCTTATCTCCTATGATTTGATCTTCGAAATGGTTCTTTTGAACATACTTAGCTAAAGTATTTGCAACTATAATTTTTTATTCACTTTCTAAGTCTTCATCATTACTATGGATTAAATCATCACTATCTTCTTCATCTAGAGCCTTAGTAGACTATATTGTCTCATCAATACTCACATTAACACTTTCCACAATCATTTTTAATCTTTTATTATAACAATACCTTGGTTGTCATAGAATATCCAAGAAAAATACATGTAAGGAAGCTAAGGTAGTGAAACAACTTCCTATAGTAATCTTGAGAGGAGAATAATGCAAAAAATTTATACATCTTTAACAATTACAAAAAATTAAACAAAAATAACCATAAATATCATACATACGACACCGCAATGATTTACGTGGGGAAAATTTTCCCTTTCAGGAGAAAAACCCCACACTCCAAAAGCCACCCAATATATTATTCAAAAATCACAAAGATTGCAATATACTTGCAGAGCAAGCTTCTCACAAGAGTATCACCAGCCAAATATCCAAAGGTAACATAGCCACTATTAGACTCTTAGAATACATCACACTACACATTCGTAATACAATTCCCTCATAAAATAGGTTTTCCTTCTAGGCAAGTCACTCCAACAAAAATATCAACTGTCAGATACTAGAAATAATGATGAACGGTCTAGATTTCATAGAGGGACCACCCCACGTGCCCCCATCAACGGTGTATGAACAATACCTTATGTATTCACATTAACTTATGTAATTTCAAGTTTGAGACATATTTTCCCAACAAATATCCCACTTTTTGAGCACCTTGCAAGGGCAACGAGAGGGTATCATCATCAACTCTTAATTGTTAGAGGCCGAAAGGCCCATAGTCTCTAAACACCATCTAAACTTCCCTGTGATCATAGTTTTAGTTAAATAATCAACAACATTCATCAAAGTCTCTACCTTGACCAACTTTACCCTGTCATCTTTGACCATATCTCTAAAAAAATGATACTATACATCAATGTGCTTGGTCCTGGCATGAAATGTTAGGTTCTTAGCTAGACATATCGCACTTTCAATGTCGCAATAAATTGTCATTGCACCTTTTTTTATTCTAATATTTGAAAAAATTATCTTAATCCAAATGGCTTCTTTAAAAGCATGAGAAGTTGCCATATACTATGCTTTAGTAGTGGACAAAGCAACCACAACATGTCGCTTACTCATCTAACTAATTGCAACACCAAATAAAGTAAACACGTAAGCACTGGTGGATCATCTACCATCAACATCACCTGCCCAATATAATTCACATAACCATGAATATCAAGGGAATCTCATCTTCAGTCATATTATTATGATACCACAAGGAATAATCTGGGGTACCACACAAATATCTGAAGACTCTTTCAACTGCATCCCAATGAACTCTACTAGGATTAGACATATATTTTGAAAGAACTCCCACTGCTTGGGAAATGTCTAGCTTTGTACAAACCATAGCATACATCAAACTTCCAACTGCACTTTGTTAAGCTACTTGCTCATGTCTTCCATCTCTAATGGGGATGTTGGACAATCTGAAATAGATAACTTTGTTCTAGTTGAAATAGGAACACACAATGGTCTACAATATTGCATATCAAACCTTTGTAAAATTGAATTGGCATACTTAATTTGGCCAAACCATGTCTTTTTGTTCACTCTATCTCTTCTAATTTCCATCCCAAGAATGTGTTTAGCTACACCAAGATCTTTCATTTCAAATTTAGCAGCAAGTTGAGATTTTTGACCTATTGATGATAAAACAACTGAAACACTTGTTGATTAGGAAATTTATGGTAGTCTTGATGACACAAAACCTTCTCCTTCTCCTTCTCCTCCAATAGAGACATCTATTGATACTTTACTTTTTATGGCTCCTAATCCAGATTTAGATGGTTCATCTTCTTCATCTTTTAGTCAACATCTTGAGGTTGAGGACTCTTCCAATATAGCATTGGAAAAATCATCTACTATTGTACTTGAGGATGCTTGTGATTCCATGGTTTTGGTTCCTTCTGATTCAATGCAACAAGACCTTCATTTTCTTTCAGATTTTGTTACTTTGGATGACTTCTTGATAGGTATTTCAGACTTGTTTGTGGAGTCTCATACTATAGTCTTGGGGGACATCATCGATGACATTCATCTTCTCTTTGATGGAGAAGATCCTTCTTCATTTTTTGTGAGGGACCACTTTGACCCTCTTGTTCAATCTCTACATGATCATTCTTTGTAGTTTGACATGAGTGTGGATACTTTTGGACAACATTTGGAGGAGGCTTCTTTGTCTTTAGAGGGGATATCCTTGTCTTTGGATTATGTTCTACATGCATCTTTACTAGATTCTAGATTGTCCTCTTTAGCAGTGTGGCCTAGAATGCCTGTTTGGACTGAGTCAACTTTCGACATCGACATGGCGACACTTGAGCATGCTTTAGAGATATCATCCATCATCTATCTTCCTGACATCCTACATACACTCTTGGTTTTGTTTCTTCCTAAGGGGAGGAATGTTGTTCAACAAGATTGGATCATATTCAGCATTCAATGTCGAGCTTCTACCATCATTATAGGAGACTCAACATTGAGAGGGGGTTGTATCATCTCTTTGCTTCTTCTTCTCTCTTATGGGGGGTCTTTATCCTCACATGGGTTTTTTTCCTTCTCATTCTTCATTGAGAGCATTTCATTGTTGTATTTCATATCTCTTATGGGGAGGATTTTTGTCCCTTTGGGTTTTCTCCTTTTCTCTATTTGTGAGATATTTCATTTGCATTTGTACATGGGTACCTAACATGGCCTCATAGTTGGGACCCATCTTCCTTTCATTTGCATAATAATTTGCTACTCCCTAAGTTGCACTTAAGGGGGGTTGTTGGTGTAAATAAAGTATTGTACCTAGTTAATTCATTACTTGGGGACTTATTTACATGTTAAGTTTACTTAGGTCCTAGGAATCTTTCTAGAAGGTGTTAGTTGTCATTATTTGTTATCTTATATTTTGACTTGTATCACATGTGAACCTAGGTAGATGTGATAAGTTGTATCATGTCATATGATTAATACACTTGTAATAATCTTATGACATCTTGTATCTCACCTTGGCTATATAACCAAGGGGTTTCTACTACATTGTACACAACAATCACATTGAATCATAATTGATAAGAATATAGTTGTCATATTTAGATATTCTCTCTGTGTGCTTTCCATTTGGCCCCTAGTTCTTGAGTGGCTATCTCCATAGCCAATTCTAACACTTTGTACTTCTCAATACCTCCATCTAAACCAATCTTTTTCTTGAACACCCATTTTCAACCAACATTTTTTCTTCCCTCAGACAATGGTACAAGATCCCATGTATCATTCTTTTTCAAAGATGTCATTTTTCATCCATAGCATTCTTCCAAGATTCTGCATCATTCATACCTAATGCCTCTTCTACTGATCTGGGTTCATCCATGTTAGTATTCAAAGCAAAAATATATCTCCAATCATCAAGTGAATACCATTCAAGTGGTTGTTTGTACCTACGAACAAGTTGAGTTGGAGGTTTTTCCTCCTCTTCTAAAGATTCAGAGCTAGATGAGCTCTCTTCAACTTCTTGTCTATCCATGGGCCTTGATTCAACCTTCTTAGGTGTTGAAGGAAATTGAATCATATCTTCCTATCTATATTTTTTTGGCTGCAATGTAACAAAAGAAGACTTAGTTTCTCTAAAAATAACACTTCTACTATGCATTACCTTTTATGCAACAGGATCCCAAAGCTTGTATCCTTTCACACCATAATTGTATTTAATGAAGATACATTTCACATCCTTGTTCTCCAACTTTGTTTTCTTCTCCTTTTGCACATGTGCATATGCCTCAAAACCAAAAACTCTAAGATGTCTTAATTAAGGCGTGTGACCCGACCATGCCTCTATAGGTGTCTTATCAACAAGAGCTAATGTAGGAGACCTATTAATTAGGTAACAAGTAGTGGAAATAGCTTTAGCCCAAAACCTTTTTTTCTAGACCAACACCACTCAATATACTCCTATCCTTCTCCATCAGTGTCCTGTTCATTCTTTCTGCAAATCCATTCTATTGTGGAGAATACAAAGTTGTCTTTTTTCTATGAATACTGCAATCTTTACAGAATCTGTCAAAATCATTAGAGAAAAATTCACTACCATTACCAGTCCTCAAATATTTTATTTTCTTTCCAGTCTACAATCAAACATTACTTCAAATTCTTTAAATTGATTGAAAACTTATATTTACTCTTTAGAAAGTATACCCATGTCCTTCTACTCTAATCATCAATAAATGAAACATAATATGTGGATTAACCAATTGAAGGAACATCTATAGGACCAAAAAAATTAGAATGAATAAGACCCAATACACCACAAGATTAATGAGAACTCAATTAAAACTGAACATGGTTTTGTTTTCCATAAATGCAATGCTCACAGAAATCAAATTCAAGATTACAATCAGATAATCCTTCAACAAGGTTTTTTTTTTCAAGGTCCTTAGACCCTTTTCTCCAATGTGTTTGTCATTAGTTTCATAACATAGTTTTCTATATAGGTAACTTTGATTCAAAAGAAAGGGCAACCCTGGGTACCCAAAATCTATGACCATTTGCTGAAGGCGAAACCCTCACCTCTTCCATAGACTTTCTTTTCACAGAAGTACTATTGCACTCAATAGTACATGCATCAAGCTTATACAATATGTCATGTCTAAAACCTCTAGCAATCACCATAACACCTCTAACCATCTTGCATCCTGCATCAAAAAATACTACCTGCACACCTACATCTATTAGTTTTCTCACAGATAACAAATTTTGTGCTAATCCAAGGATATGCAACACACCATTAATCATTTTTATTCTACCATCAAGAAATTTGATTCTAACTTTATCACGGACAACAATATTTAAATGAGAATCATCACCCAAGTACACCTTACCTACATCAAATTCTTCATATTCAGAAAAAAAATCTCTATTAAAGGTCATATGGAAAGATGCACCTGAATCAATTAACCATGCATCATTTCCTACACGAGTTGCCAAAGCTACAATGAATGCATCACCATCTTCCTTCTCGAACTCAGAATCATAATCAAATCTCTTCTTTTTCTTCTTCTTTTCTTCTTTTCAGTCCTTATGAATATGTCAAGGCTTACCATAGTTCTATCAAATAACTTTGGACTTTCTAGGAGATTTGGATCTCCCTTTCAACTTGGATTTATCACGCATCACATTCTTCTTTCCTTTTTCCTTAGGTCTTCCATGAACACTTAGGGATTCCTCAGAATTGATGGATACCTTTCTCCTCATCTCTTTAAAAAACAAATAACCCACCACATCTTTAGTCTTCAATATAACAGAAGTACTCCCAATATCCATAACAAGAGAATCCCATGAATCAGACAAAGAACAAAGCAAGATCTGAAATTTCTCCTCTCATCCATTTTGAAACCAACTGATGCCAATTGAGCTACCAACATATTGAATGCTTCCAGGTGTTCTGTAATTCATCCACCCTCCTCCATTCTCAAGAAATATAATTTCTTCCTCAAGAAAATACTATTCACTAAATATTGGCTTGATACATCTCACCAAGCTTCCTCCATAGTTTTTGTGCATAGGTCTCTTCATGGACATTGATTAAAATAGAGTTTTTCAAGCATAATTTGATTAGACCCTTGGATTTATGATCCATAACATCATATTGAGCATCCTAAGTAGGATCTAAAGGCCTTGAAACATTCTCATCAACAACATCCCACAAATCTCAATCTATCAACAAATCCTCCATTTTTCAGATTCTGCATTTCAAAATTATTTCTAGAAAATTTATCCACATCTATTCTCCCTAATGAACTTACCATCTGAAAATTCCTGCAACAAGATCACAAAGTGTCTTCTACACAAGTTCCCACTCAAATCTAGATTAGATCAAAAAACCCAACATTCCACAACTGAAACCAAAGGTGATCAAGATTTGATACCACTTGTAAGGAAGCTAAGGTAGTGGGACAACTTCCCACACTAATCTTGAGAGGAGAATAATGCAAAACTTTTAAAGATCTTTAATAGTTACAAAAACTTAAAGAGAAATAACCATAAATATCATGCAAACCACAACATAGTGATTTACATGAGGAAAACCATTTCAGGAGAAAAACCCCACTCTAAAAGCCACCTAATATATTATTCAAAAATCACAAAGATTATAATATACTTGCAGAGTAAGTTTCTCACAAGAGTATCACCAACCAGGGATCCATAAGTAACACAACCACTATCAAAATCTTAGAATAAAACACACTACACATCCATAATACAATGCCCTCATAACATAGGGTTACCTTCTAGGGCAAGTCAAGCCAACAAAAAAATTGACCGTCAGGTATGAGAGAATGATGAAGGGTCTAGATTTTGTGGGTGGACCCCTCCCTACCCCCCCATCATCATTGTATGAACCATACCTTATGTATCAACATTAACTTATGTAATTGAAAGGTTGAGACACATTTTTCCAACAAATCAATACCTTCATCAAATCTAAAATCAAACTCACCCATATGTTCTTCATCCCTTTTGATATAACACTTGCTTCCAAATATTTTGATATGCCTGATTGAATTTGGTGTTCCTTTCCAAATTTCATGTGGTGTCTTGGTAGTCTTTGGTTTGATTTAATCTTTGTTCAAAATGTATATTGTTGTTTGAACCGCTACTCTCCAATACATATCCAAAATCTTTTCTTGACTCAACATTGTTCTATCCATCTCCTGTATAGTTTGGCTCTTCCTCTTAGCAACTCCATTTTGCTGAGGAGTTCTAGGAGAAAAACATTGTCTCTAGATCCCATGCATCTCATAGAATTCATCATATCTATCAGAAGTAAACTCTCTATCTTTGTTTGATCGTAAACACTTATTCTTTTTCTAGTTTCATTCTCACCCATTGCCTTAAATTCTTTAAACTTCTCAAAAGCTTTTGATTTCTCTTTCAAAAAATTAATCTATCATTTTAGAATATCATCAATAATCATCATAAAATACATGTCACCTTGAATGCTCTTTTTCCTTATTGGCTTGCATATATTTGTATGAATCAGATCCAATGGCCTTGTTGTAGAATATTCCTTAGTAGGAAATCCAGTCTTCATCTGCTTTCCCTCATGGCATGGTTTGCAACTGGTAGATGGAGGCTTCTTGATTTTTGGAATATATTTTGCCATTCCTTTTGAGCTAATACTCACAAGATCACCAAATTTGATATGTCCCAATCTTCTTTACCATAGCCAACTCTCTTCTCTTTGTATGAAAAAATAATTTTTCCCATTGTCCTCACTGAGATGATATATATCACTATCAGTCCTGCTTTCTTCCATAACTAACTTGAACCAGTATCAGTCTTTTTGATTTCACAACCTTTAGCATTGAATGAGAGATTATAGCCTTTATCACACATTTGACTTACACTCAAAAGGTTGTGTTTAAACCCTTCTACATATAGGACATCATAATTTTTTATCTTTCCACCATCAAGACTCAAAATACCCTTACCAGTGATCTTAGCAACTGAGTTATTACCAAGAGTTACAAATCCTCCATCAAACTTCTTGAAGTGCATGAAATTTCTCTTGTCTTCAGTCATGTGAATTTGGCATCCGCTATCAATAATCCATAGATTCTTCTCTTTATGAGCATGTAATGCAGTCTGAGCCACCATGGATTTCTCTAATCTTTGTCCTTCTAGTTTCTTCTTGCAAACCTTTTCGGTTTCACTACTCTGACATACTGAGTTAATTCCTTTTTGCATTTGGCATAGGGGGGCTCACAAACTTCTATAGTTTGTAGCAATATACCCAAAAATTTTGCACTTAAGGAAAATAATATTGAAATCAAACAATCATACAAAAAAAAATTTGCTAACAAAGTTATTTCTTCTTGCTAGAATCTTTCTACAATTTTGTGATAAAATTGGTTGCACTTAAAACAATAATTAAATAAAATGATTGAACCCGATATTGTATCCTTGTCCTCTTGAAGCTTATTTCTATTTTTTCTAGGTACTTGAGTGAATCCGTCGTCCACTAACTTGCTCTCCTTACCACAACTTGTTAGGATTTTGAAATTTCAGAGCTATTTGCTTTCGAACTCTCACCAAGTGACTTCATGGGTTGCTTAGTCACCTTATTCTTCTATATATCAGTAAAACCAATGCTATTTTTTATGTGTGGTGATCTCTGACTTTCTATTATTGATCCAAGATCTTAACTATGCTCTTCCCAAACTTCAACTTTAGCTGATGGTTTTCTTTTTTAAGATCTTTCCTTAATGACACAATCTTTGCCTCAAGTTTTTCAATATACTTCTCTTTTCAGTAGCCTTTCTATCATAAATTCTTCAATCCTCCTTGCTTCTTCCACTTGAATATTCAATTCAATGAGCATCTTCTTTCCCTTCTCAGGATTCTAAGATAATTTGTCTTTAACTTTCACTTCTTCAATTTTTAATTCCTTTTCCAACACAAATCAATTCTTCCACAAGATCTACCTCATCATCATCATTTTTGGACTTCATTTCTAAATCACCTTCAGAAGTTTCCATAGCTATGGATAGTTACTTTTATCCTTCATTCTCAAAATTTTCTTGGTTAGCATCATCAGATGAATATTCCTCATTAATGAAAAAAATCTTCTGATTTTTTTGAAACTTTCTCCCTTTTGGAAATGACTTCTTTCCATTATTTTGATCATCATTGTTAGAGTCTTTATAGTCTCTATATGGGCACTTAGCATGAAATTTCATACTTCACCACAATCAAAACATTTGAAAGGAAACTTACCTTTATACTTCTCAAAACCCCTCTACAACTTTCTAAGAAAGTTTTCTTCCTCCAGATCTAACCCATTTTTTTAATCTAGATCATCTTGCTTCTTGGACACTTTGAATGTCACCTCTTTCCTTGCAAATTTGTCACTATCAATCCTCATCTCATAGGAAATCAAAAACACATGTAACTCATCCATAGTTAGAGTATTCAAATTTTTAGCTTCTTCAACAACCAAAAATTTGGCATCAAACCTTTGGGGAAGGGATATGAGTACCTTTTTCATAATTATTCCTTCTTTCATTTCTTCACCAATACCTCTAATAGAATTGACAACCTCATCAACCCAAAGTAGGAATGTACTAATGTTTTCCTCTTCCTCCATTTTTAGACTTTCAAATTGACCCTGGTAGGTCTAGAGCTTTGCTTGTTTGACCTTTTCATCACCCTCATAGATGTTTTGTAACTTAACCCACACTTCCTTCATTGTCCTACAATTCATAATCTTCACAAATTCAAAGTTAGATAGACCATATAAAATGGAATTTCTTGCCTTGGCATTATTCTCACAAGCCTTATTTCGAACCTAATATCTTGGGGGACTATCAAGAATTTCATATACATCCACAACTGATTGCCAAACCTCAAACCCTAGGGCCATCAAATATGCTTCCATCCTTACACTTCAAAAGGCATAATTGGATCCACCAAAAAGTGATGTATTATTTGAAGAAAAACCTTCTTGAGCCACTGAGTGTGTCATCCTAAATCTACCTCAAGTTGTTAAGCTTCTTCCAAGTAACTAATATTTGATACCAATGAAGGGCACATAATAAATTGAGAGAGGGTTGAATCAGTATATTCTAATTTCAAATATTGATTACCATTAATAGCTTATCTAAAGATGAAATCCAAAACATTAAAGCAACAATTACTGAATTCCTTAATGATGAAGCACTTAAGTAACACACATGCACACATCCACACAAAGAACACCAGATTTGTAGAGTCTAAGCTAATGTATTGTAAACTTGGTAGAACCTACACAATTCAGAGGTTTAACTAACTGAATAGTCCACTCCACATTGCTCAAGACTACATTCAATTGTCAACTCAAGGCTTGTAAGCTTATAATGGTGCAACATCATATATTCCTTCAAGGACTTAAAACTACTTAAGCTACCCTACTCAAGTTATTCTACTTGTTGGAAATTCATAGAGTTGCAAAACAATAAAAGACATAACCAGAACTAGTGGCTACGAGTACCTACAGTTTAGACTGTAACTGAATTATTACTGTTAAAACATTACTATACCAACTAAAAACCAATAAAAACTAATGATTCAGCTAAACTATCCTCTGGAGTGCTACTGGTTAACCTATCCATGCATATTCATAAGCATTCGTTAACAATAAGCAAGATAGGAGATTCTAATTAAATTGCATATGATTCATGAAATAATGATAAACTAATAACATCTATTAAATAGTAATAAACAATTGAAAATGAAGTGAGGAATAGTACCTTGAGTGGCATGCTCAAGTGGTTGTTCCCACTTTAACTGAACCCAAATCTAGTTAATCATATTCTACACATCCCATAAAATTAACTTCATTCATTGCATATTATCATGAAAGATTGTAAAAGATCTTTTCACATGTTGTACTCAATTATTCTAAATATTCAAGATTCATGTCTTCAATTGAAAGTAACTGATAACATAAAATTGAAAAACTAACTAACCACTCTACGGATTCAAGTAACAACTATATAAGCTTGCGGGAATCTTATCCAAAGCAACAACTTAACTGAAATCATTAACTCCACTCCTAGATATTTAGAGCATAGAGTCAATACTAATTTATTCAACCTATAATTGAAAAATAAAAAGAATCCTAATAGGACTAGAACTCTCTCACAACACAATTGCATGTAAACATACAACCATGTGTCAAAATTCCAAAGTGAAGGAGACCTCTTCTTCAGAATTTATTAACTAGTTATAATAACGCATGTTCAACCTTCATCAAGTGCCTTTAATCAACAATCATCACATTTAGTCTAATTTGGAACCCCTCTACCTCGTTGTCCAATGTTCCTTTTGATACGATTTCATCCCACAACTTCTATGTACCATGGTTCCTCTTGAGCTGCAAACAAGTTAATTTCACAAAACATGTACACAAGCATAGCTAGCATAATTAAAACATAGAATTTAATCAACATTCCAGCATATCTTCATATAAACCATTCAATACTAATATATTATAACCATAATTCCATCATTGTATTTTAAGTTCAAGTCTATATAATGGATATGAAAGGATAATATAATATAGGATCACTATCTGGAAAGTGTGTCTAAAAGTATCTAAAGGTATGTATAAAAGCAATAGAAAATGAGCTCTTATCTAGACCTATCAAGATTTATGTGGAAACCTAAAATGGGAAAAACCATGGAGAGAAGAGCTACTTGGATCTACTGTTGAAATCCAACCTCACAAAATAATATAAAACTTATAGTGATTTTGTAGGCACCAACCACGAAAATTGTAACCTTAAAGAGAGACTCCAATCTCCTTAAATTTTGATTTGTGGGCACCAACCCACAGGAAAAACCAATCCCCTATAACACACTCACTTAGCACTGAATCAGATTAAGAGACTTCAACATTACAAAATAATATAAATCTTTCCCTGAATCAACAGGTGAACACACCCTCTAACGATATCTCAAGTTTTCTCAACATCCCTAACTTCTCTATTCTTCACGCACATCATTTTACATATATATTTTTTATGAATATTTGCACTCAACACATCATTCATAAGTCATACATTATTTTTCATAAACTAATTTATAAAATGACCCATTCCAACATATTAACAATATCTCATGCCGACCTAGAACCTTTAAACACTATCCTTAATTAGCCATGTTAGCTAAGGAAAAACCTTAATTCAAAATGATATGAAACATGTAGTTGGCTAGACCTCCTAAATCAAATGCATTATGCACTTCCTTCCAAGGTCTTAAACTGGTCCTATTTTAGCTTCACACGCTTCCTCCATTTAGTGCGCACTTCCCTTCTCTAGTGCAAACAATCAAACATCATTCACAATCAATCAACATACATAGACTATACTTTGTAACTTTTATCTTTATGTTTTTGGAAGTTGAACAAATGAAACTCTAGAATCTAATACATCATGAATAACCTTACTTTAGTTCCAAATCGCAATCCATATCATTCAACTATGGTAGAATGCAGAGCCAAACACGATGACAATTTAATACATTGCATATCCTGCTTCTAAGCAACAAACCACAAACACTTCCAGACCACCTCCAACAACTGGAATAGATATAAGATGACATTACAAACATACTATAAAATATCTTCACAAGTTGTATTTTTCTCAATAATGATAACATTAACATTTTACAACTGATTACACAACTTGTCATAGTACTTCCAGAACTCAAATGCTCAGACATGACATGACAGAAGTAATTATATTTAATTCTCACTGATTTTCTAACCCTTTATCCAACACATTTGATGTCACACCTTTGACATCAATGGCAATATATGTTCAACAATATGTGTTTTTGGATTTTTACATATATCATTGAATTGAGAAGTAGTTTACTACAAGGTACACCCCATATTGTATTAGTGTAGTAGAGAGGAAGAATAGAATAATAATAGATATGACTAGGAGTATATTAAAATATAAGCACTTTCCTAATGACTAATAGAAAGTAGTAGCATGTGTAGTGTATATTCTAAATAGACAACCTACAAAGAGTGTCAAAGATAGAATTCCATAGGAAACATGGAATGATCAAAAATTTTAGATGTGTGACATATCTGCATGTGCTATCATAAATGAGAAGAAAATTGGATGATAAGAAGAAAAATATATATTTTTGCTGGCTATGATGAGCAATTAAAAGATTTCAAGCTTTAGAATCCCATTAATAAGAAGGTAATAATTAGTATAGATGTTTAAATCATGGAAGAAGAAGTGTGGCATGGAAATGTTGATAGATCAATTACAATTGTAGAAATGATACCTCAATATGAACAAGCATCAAAAAAACAAAGTGTGTAGCAAAGTCCATAAGTAGTAATAAGAACTCTATCAAGAAATCTTCAAGGTGACATATCAAGAGAGTTGATAAAACTAGAAGAAGTTATACAAGGTGCTCCATCAAGCCATATAAACTATATTGCTCCCAAATCACAAGTGATGAATTTCATTCTACAAAACCTCACTAAGAACTTGATATAGAGATAAGAAAACCTGAGGTTTAAAAGAGGTTTATGATCAAGGAGAAGAAAATGTTGGAGTGAAGAAGACACTAAGAGGGGGGGTGAATCAGTGTCCTAGACAAATTTTAATTTTTTCCTTGAAAAAGAGTTGAATAATTTATGCTCTTATTATTTCAATGATAAATAAATTCATGAATTGAATGCAATCATTAAAGAACTAAAATAAGAAATATTAAAGAAAACCAAATATCATCATAGTCTTGAAACATTATCACATGAAAGCAATCAAACCATAAGACAAAAATTGACAGTGGAAAACCCTCTAGGGGTAGAAAAACCACTCCATAAATGAGCTTCACTGGCTTAAACTGAAAAAAAATTATATTTACAATGCCTCACTGGCAATACTGTCTCACTGATAGATTTCAAATGCCTCACTGGCAATACTACCTCACTGATAGATTTCAAATGCCTCACTGGCAATAAAACAATGTCTCATTGACAAAAATGGCCTCACTGACCAAAGGACCTCACTAGTTACAAGAGTGCCTCACTGGCATACACACATTTGCCTCACTGGCATACAAAAATTTTCCTCACTAGCATACTCTCTATGGTCTTACTAACCAATCTACAAATAAAGAAAAAACATAACTTCAAGGGGTTACCCTGTTACTATACAATCCATCAAATGAATTATTTCTTCAACATACATACAACATCACAAAAAATAACTCTTAAAAGAGCATAAGATCAACAACTATCGGTATTTCTTTGTAATCAACAACCTCATGAATATGTTCAACATAGCATAAATTATGTGCATAGTTTCTGAACTGCACACCAACTGTCTTCAACCACATTCCTAAAATAACAACTTCCCTTAAAAATTAACTGAATGTTTAACACATCTTTGTTTGAACCTGAAAATTGTTTGCTTAGCTTACCCAAACAAGGGAACTACAAAGTAACTGAAAAACAAACCCCAACAGCCTCATAAAACTAGCACTTCATTATACAGGATGATCAAGAAACAAACTACAACCCTATGTCAAAAACATTGTGTCCAATGCTCGACCATTTATTAACTGGTAACAAGCTTTAACAAAAGTCATAACTAGAAATTATGCTTTGAAGCAAAATAAAGTGATTAAGAAACAATATTACCGGTATGTCGAGAACTAAGGGTAAAAATAAAACTTTCATGCTCACTCAAAAATTTCATCCTCTTGCCTGAATTTGAGTTGACTAAATTATGAAACCATTTTCCAGCATTGTCTTGTCACAAACCCATCAAATCCATGATTTCCACTGCAAACCCTAAGCTACTTGTGCCCTAACCAAGCACCTCTTATAATGATTCCATAAGAATGAAATGTGCCATTTACCAAGTGTAATCGAGAAGTCCGAGACACATGCCTTTTACCAAAGACAATTCAATATTATTCCTTAATAAAATATATGCCATCAACAATATAGTTTTTATCACTTTTGTATGCATTATACTATATAAAAAAAATTTACCATACAGCACATAACTAAGAAACCTTGTTCATCTGGTTGTGCTAAGGGAAGGAGCTAGTTGCCATATGTGGATAACACCCTTTAAATGATATCTTAAGTGACTTTGACTTACTATAGCAAGTCACCAAGCAAATATAATTTAACCTTCATTCTGCCTTTAATTTTATAATAATGCTTGATAATGTCAACCCTTATGAATAATAAGTTATTAAAAACTTATTCATCTCATGCCAACTAAATTTCTAATGTTTTTCCATTAGAAATAGTGATAAAACATTAACCCTTATATGACAAGTATGAACAAGATCTCAATACCTTATGAAAGATAAGATTGAACATAAACCAAGATCTTTATCATATGACCAGAAAAGTATTACAACACATCATCCTGAACCAAAGAGCACAAGTACCATACTGAACATATATCATGATGCCATAGTACCAACATATATCATGATGCCATCACCATTTTCAACAAGTCAATAGCAAATATAATGACTTCCATCAAGAACATAAACACCAATCTGCTATAGTCACCAACCTGCCATCAAGAACATCTCAATCTAAAAGGTGCATTCACAACAAGTACTAAATCAAATACAGAAAAACCATGCTATCTAAACCAAGCCAAGAATCTGATTTCTTTTTGTGTCTTTGGCATCAAGGGAAACAACTGTCAGGGCCAACAAACTCCCCCTTTGGCCTTGATGGCAAAACACCAAAGCTCTCTCTCCCTTTTTGCATCAAGAGACAAAGGACTGCACAAAAATAGAAGAAAATGTAACATAGCAAGAAATGGAACAATAGATCCTATAGTAGTCACCAAATCCTTGCAATTGAACTCAAATCATGAAACAACAACATTCCAAGAATATACCCTTGATATATAGCAGCAAAGACAATACAAGAGTAATCCTGATATCCATCATGAAGGGTGACAACTATAGGCTACCTCATTAAATCCTACACTGAAATGTCACTGAGTTGTGCACATAACTGCCATGTTATTAGCCATAGAAACTATCACATCAGGCTGTGAATTTTAAATTTCAAATACCAAGCAAGTGATAAACAAAGTCAAATATATCATTGTTCAACAGATTTTTCATTGTTATACCACTGAAAAAAAAATGTACAATGCCCCTGATAATCCACTATCAAAAAGCACCATAAATCTAACCAATTTGACAAAAATGTTGCAGGATAACCAAGAATGAATATATGGTAACAATACCAATAATACCAACAACATCAATAGGGGTAAGATTAAGCATGAAAAGCTCCCCCTAACTCCATGGAGTGAGAGAGATTCATAATATGCACTATCATTGATAGAACAAACAAACTCTTCCACTGTACTGCCACTATCCAAGCAACCTTTCAAAGATCCATATCCAAAACTAAAACTAAGGCTAATTATCACTGTGTAACAATATTAGAAAACAAAGCATTGTTAACCAATATCAATGTTTCATCTTTCCCTTTGTCACAGAGATATTACTTGCTCCCCCTGCAAGTAACATTGGTTAAAGCCACAATAATGTTCAAGCAACCTTCAACAGATCATCATTAAGACCATATCTAATAACTGATCCCTTCTCATCTTTTGACAATAATGTCAAAGAATCTACAAGGAAGGATCATTATCACCAGGCAACAGGATATCCATTGACTACAAGTAACATTGAAAGTTTTGCAAGACTCTTGTGCTACTATTTTCATGCAAATACACCAAGCATCTATGCCAAGCAGTTGTGATACATTATCATCAAACAAAGTTCCAAGGACCACCCTAGAGAAAGGTTCCAAAGACCATTTCACTATGTATGGAAAAAAAAAACATCACTATAAAGCCACTGCTACTGAGTATTATCAAGTACTGCCATATACAATAGTACAAAAGTGTAACATTCATCAAGTACACAAATCTAAAAACCTATTCATGTATCTAAACTTTTATGAAACCCATCAAAGTAAGAAAGATCACTAAATACAACCACTGAGGGGCAATAAACTCCCCTTTATTAACTGTTGAACCAAATTATTCATATCAGATTTACAAAGGCTAATAAATTTCTCAAATTGTCCTGCAAGACTAAGAAAGATGTCAAATGTATAAAAATGGGATGTCACCAACCAAATACTATGACAATGGAAAATTTTCTCAAGAAAAAAACATTATGCATGTATATCATTGTCAAATCTAGACTGTGATTGAGCAAACATGCATACAATCCAATGATTAAGTATCATAGCATTAACTAACAGTAACTGAGATCACTGGCAAGAAGATTTACAAGGCAGTGATTTCACACTAGATACTAACAACTCATATGCCAAACCCATCACTTTGAATCATCTATAATCTGCCATCTTGCATTCACACTGTTACTCATAATTGACAATGTCTTGTGAATGAAGCAAGCATAGATAGGACTAACTACCAATGTTATAATTTTAACATTGAATGGTAATTCACCTCATTGTTTCAAGCAAGTTAGAAATAAGTCACTGTCATTTCCTCATTAATGACTATTTTATATTTCAAAGACCAACATATTTGAGATGCAAAGAAAGACCATGATTATACACTACTGAGCACTCCACAAAATCATGTATTGTTGCTAATGAAATATCAATCCTAATGAGAATCAGTGTGAAATAAGCTATCACTGAGATAAAGCAGCTTAAAAAATATTCACTAAAAGAATATTTGCTTAAGTTAACTAAAGACATCATTGATAATGCAAATTCTTGGAGTAAGCAAGAATACCTTAGTACCAAGCCTAAACCAACCATGTTCTACTCATTTAAAAATTGTGTATCAACATCCAACTGTGATTGTAACTCACTACTCATACCATCGCTATTTATCATTTTCAAAGCATATTGCCAATGTCTTAACTGCTAGAGAAGAGGAAAATTAGAAACTTTTGCACCATAGAACCAAGGAATAAATATCACTGTATATCTAATATGATGAAAAATATACAACTGCCCCTGTATTTCTCAAGGCCATCAATATCATGAAGCATCACACAAACCATCTCTCACTGTCATAGTACATTTTTATCAGCAAAGTATTATATTGAGCATTGTTCTTGGTGAATAAAAAAAATTCAACACTAGTGTTATGTGATTGAGAACTCCTGTAATCTATTTCACTCATGACCAAGGCATCAATATATTTTATAGACACCTTATTGTTCTAATCCTTTTACCATTCTTCATGAAAGATACCAGAAAAAGCAACATATGTCAAATGTTGAGTTCACTATGATATCTGCAATATTGTTACTATGAAACAAAATCACTGTAAGTTATTTCAAGCATTCACATAATCCAAAAAGCTCTGATCTAGCAAATAAAAAAAAAAAAACCACCCAAAATCTTCTTCCAAGAAAATTGTCAAGAAATGCCTACATTATCCTGATAAGATATCATCATGCAAAGACTACTGATGAAGCCATAAGATCATGTAGAAACCAAAAGAAAGTTCATAACTCATAGGTACAATACTACTTTTTCTAGTTAAGATGAAAAATAGGCATTGAATGCTCTAGAGACCTTATTCCTCCTGGACTTTTCAAGGGGTTAAATAATTTTCTATATTCAACTCCCCCTGACCTTAGACTACTTCTTATGCAGTTGGTGATGCCTTTTGTGCAACATGTGCTAGTTTAGGATTTTCATTTCCTAGATCTTGTTTTCTTCTCCAAACCTGTATGAGCCCTTTCTTTTTCTTGCTCAATGCATCTACATTTTTGTTTCTAGATGATCCTTTCAACTTACTCCTACACTATTGTGCCTTATGCCCAAGATTATGACACTTAAAGCATGTGACATCATAATCAATTAGAGGAGTAAAGGAATCATATCTTCTTAACATTTCAAAACTTCTATGATCATATCTTCCATACTTCCTACAATTTCTTGTACAATCTCTTGCTCTGTGACCATAAGCAAAACATAAATAGGAATAACAATTAAATTGAGAGTAGTCATACCTTTTCGAATAATATTGCTTTGAGAACCTACTTGATCTTTTTCTTGCAATATTAATAACATTCTCTTTTTATTTCTTCTTGGTTTCAATCTCAGGGGTAGCAAAGTGATAATCCAGGTCTATCTTCTTTCTTGGAGTTTGTCTAACATTGAAACTTTTTCCATCTTTTGTTGCAAACGCTATTTCCTGTTTCGACTCATCTTGAACTTCAGAATTTTGTCTTATTTCATACCCTAAACCAAAAAAGTCTTTGTGATGTTTTTGCTTATCCGACATCTCATTTAGCTTGTTAGTACTTTGATCAAAATTCTAATTTTTCTGTAACTGAATCTTTACACTTTCAATATCTTTCCTTAGAACAACTATTTCACTTTCTAACTTGTGGCACTCAACTGCTTTGGCTTCTAAATTGGACCTAGTCACTTGGGCTATTCTCTTACTTTCTTCATTTTCAACTTTTAGACAAATAATTGACTCATTTGATTTTTCAAGTTTTTCTTTCAAAGAGATAATTTAAGTTTCTAACTTTTTGCAATCTTCTTCCTTTTTCTCTAACTGAAATATTACTTCCTTGTTCACCTTTCTAAGACTCTTAATCTCATCAAGTGTAGAAATAAGTTCTACCTCAAAATCAATTTCTCCTTCAATATCTGAATCATTCATGTCCACCACAAATTCATCAAGTTCTATATTAGACATCTTCTCTTCTACAAGCTGTGAATTTTCTTTAGGCATTTCTACTTCTGCAGACTGTGATTTTTCTTTCTTTTTTCCTATTCCTTCTACTTTTTGCCATATCAGACACAACACTCCAATACCAGGGACCCTTAAGCTGATTAGGCTTGTTAAATCAAGGCTTTGGCTCTGATACCACTTGTTGGAGTGAAGAAGACACTGAGAGGGGAGGGTGAATTAGTGTCTTAGACAAATTTTAACTTTTTCCTTGAAAAAGAGTTGGATAATTTATGCTCTTATTATTTCAATGATAAATACATTCATGAACTAAATGCAATCATTAAAGAACTAAAATAATAAATATTAAAGTAAACCAAAGATCATCACACTCTTGAAACATTATCACATCAAAGCAATCAGACCATAATACAAAAAAATTGACGAGTGGAAAACCCTCTAGGGGTAGAAAAACCACTCCAGAAATGATGCCTCACTGGCTTAATTTGAAAAACTTTTTGTTTACAATGCCTCACTAGCAATACTATCTCACTGATAGATTTCAAAATGCCTCACTGGCAATAAAACAATGTCTCACTGACAAAAATGGCCTCACTGACCAAAGAACTTCACTAGTTACAAGAGTGCTTCACTGGCATATACACATTTGTCTTGCTGGCATACAAGCATCTGCCTCACTGGCATACTTTCTATGGTCTTACTAACCAATCTCCAAATAAAGATAAAACATAACTTCAAGGGGTTACCCTGTTACTATACAATCCATCAAATGAATTATTTCTTCAACATGCATACAACATCACAAAAAAATAACTCTTAAAAGAGTATAAGATCAACAACTGTCGGCATTTATTTGTAATCAACAACCTCATGAATATGTTCAACATAGCATAAATAATGTGCATACTTTCTGAATTGGACACCAACTGTCTTCAACCGCATACCTGAAATAACAACTTCCCTTAACAATTAACAAAATGTTTAACACATCTTTGTTTGAACCTGAAAATTGTTTGCTTAACTTACCCAAACAAGGGAACTACAAATTAACTAAAAAATAAACCCCAACAACCTCATAAAACTAGCACTTCATTATACAGGATGATCAAGAAACAAACTACAACCCTATGTCAAAAACATTGTATCCAATGCTCGACTATTTATTAACTAATAACAAGCTTTAACGAAAGTCATAACTAGAACTTATGCTTTGAAGCAAAATAAAGTGATTAAGAAACAATATTACCTATATTTCGAGAACTGGGGGTAAAAATAAAACTTTCATGCTCACTCAAAAATTCCATCCTCTTGCCTAAATCTGAGTTGACTGAATTATGAAACCATTTTCCAACATTGTCTTGTCACAAACCCATCGAATCCATGATTTCCACTGCAAACCCTAAGCTACTTGTGCCCTAACCAAGCACCTCTTATAATGATTCCATAAGAATGAAATGTGCCATTTACCAAGTGTATTCGAGAAGTTCGAGACACATGCCTTTTACCAAAGACAATTCAATATTATTCCTTAATAAAATATATGCCATCAACAATGGGTAAGTGCACCAAGATGGTCGCACTTTTGTGGCCAAAAAAGAAAAAAAAATCTCAAAACGCGTTCGCGTTATAACGCGAACGCGTTTTGAGCTTTTAAAAGCAAAAAAAAAAGCAAACTCAAAATCATTTCTGATTTCCTTTTTGTTGTGTTTTAGCTCCGCCCGTGGCCAAAAACCCTGTCATACGCGCTCGCGTTTTTGGAGAGGTCAAAATACATCAAGAGCAATTGGATTTCTTCACAAATATGGCGCCACGACGATGAAAAGATGCAAGAGGTAAGTATTGTTTGGTATTTGTTTTGAATTTGTTAGTTTTAAATTGATTTTGTTTGTTTTAGTTTAGAAATGAATGTTTTTTTTTTTAATTTGTAGGAAATCGTCAACAAGAGGAGGAAAATCCTCAACCAAATCAACCTCAACCAAATCAACCTCAACCACAAAATCAACCTCCCCCACCATTCTCTCAATACCCTCCTGGCACTCAAGAAAATTTGAGGAGTGAAATTGAAAACAATAGAAAAGAAGTTGAGGATCTTATTAGTAGGTTGAGTGATCAAAATTCTTCAACCACAGAAAGGATACATCTAGCAGATTCATTGAAGGATTTGTTAAAAAATGTGGATGCAATTACCCAACAAATATCTGGATGGCAAAATAGGAGGCAAACATCGAGGGCATATTATGCAGATAAATTATCATATAAACAAGTTAAAGATTTAAAGATTACTAAAGGCGATTTGTGCTCTCTATTCACTGACCCTAGAACAAATCAAAATCTCACCCTCAATGCAAAGAGGTTTCCTATCCATTGGTGCCACCACCTAGAGATTAGGAACCATTTTTATGACAGATGGTATATGGTCTTTGATTACCCACCGTGCAATAACTGTGAAGTCCCCCAATATTTTCTTAGGAAATTATACTGTGAGTTTGTATTGAACCAAATCCTAAATTATTTTGATATGAAGGAGTTTCAGGGAGAGGTGGGGGGTCAGCACAGGATAGGCCTGGTGCACAGCCGGATCCTACACGACAGGGGAGACGACCTCTCGCTAGGCCGCCTCGTGAGTAGATTGCGATGCCGGTAGTTGCAAAGGAGAGTGCTGATGTAGAGACTTTGCAGCGATCACATCCTTGACTCGGAGTGTCATCCACCACACTAGCCCCATTGTACGGCAAATCCCGGGGAGTCTTGGTGGTGGCAGCCGAGGCCATGTGTGCCGATCTTGCTTGAGGAGCCACTTGCAGTATGACCTACCAGCCCTGGGAGGGTGCTACGGGATCATATGCTTCTCTGTGACGGTCATTATGCATCTGAGGGGATGGAGGTGACATTCTCATGATGCATATGGTATTGACGGTCGGGTAAATTGAACATGTTCATTGAATTTAGTTTATTAAATTTAATTGTCAAATGCAAGATTAACTAATTTAGTTTTATTATTTTAATAAAATTGTAGGGTCACGGTGTTGATACGAATTTTCGATCAATCTACTTATTTTGCGTTACACCTATGGAGTGGGGTATGTAAAGTTAGTAAACAATTATAAATTGATTACATATGTTAATATGAATGGTATTTTAATATGTGATTTTGGATGTTGAACAGGGTGTTGTTGGAGGTTTCCAGAAACACCTCACGAGTCTTAGTAGATTTGATCCAAACTTTCCTTTGAGGTAATATAGAATAAAGAGAACTTAAAGTTAATGAATTCTAAGTTTAATCTAAATTTTGTGTATATATAGTCATAGAGTATATGGGTTCACTAGGTTATTATTTGAAATCTTTTAAAGAATGGTCCCTGCATGATTGTTTTGTCTTAATTCCTACACTAGCAAGCTATATATAATAAAAATTTAACATGGAATGACAAGGTAGAGCTACATTCTACTCCATCCTATATAATTTTTTGTGATGTCAAGTAACCAAGAATAAGGCGATGGATGTCCTACATGATCTGATGTAACCAAAATAAAATTTCTATCCTCGACCCTATCTATCAGCCAAGACTCCTTCAATATCTCCTAGATGCTTGGAGATGCTTAAGACTAGGTCAAAATACCTATATTCTCTTCATTTGTTGCATAGCTCATCAAGTTTTCCTATATGTTCTCTAACTAATCATGATTGCATGGAAAGAAGTTATAAGTACTCATTAAACTCTCAGCTATTGGAGCCTCCTCAAACTTTCCCATAGGACGTGGAAAATGCTTAGAAATGATTAAATTCCCTAATAGGGTGTGGGAGATCTTTTAGGAAAACATTTGACACTAATTTGATCCATTGAATTCTTCTTCATTCTTATATATTCCTCAAATATACCTTGCAATACCCTATCATACCTAAATCCTACTACATTCATGTCCTTGTAAAAGCTAGCATGTAGGTGATATAGTATGGTCCATGAATTTTATTTCTTCTTTTTTTCATTTTTTTCTATCTGAGTCCTCTTTTATCTCACTACCTAGATCCTCACATAAAAAGAAAGAAAAAACATTACTTCTTTTTTCTCATCTAAGGCCCCTAAGGTTTTTAAACCCCTTAGATGCAAGGTTCAACACATCAACCATGTGGTACAAGCTAAATCCCAAAAGGCGATTTGTAGCAATGAAAGAGTTTGGAAAGGTAGAGAGAGCTACCTTTGGTGACTCAAGGAAACTTGACTTTCAAAAACAAAGCCAATTTAGGCCTTGAGACATGTGGATCGAGTTGGTGGAAGAGGAAGAAAGATGACTAGAACTCACGGGAGGCCCACCATACTAGATTTTGATATTCCAACCATGAGAGAAAAAGAGAGTTGATATCATGTATCAAACATTAAGCATGCATTCTTCAAGCCAATGGATAAGGAGGCGATTACTTTTCTTCATTTTCATTTGCATAATATCCGCGGCGTGGGAACCATGAAGACCAAAGGATGTCGGTTTTATGTGGATAATGGATGTGGTCCAAACTTTAGGAGGGGGCAAGAAGGTCAATGTGGTCTTGATGAATGATAGAAGAGGGTTGGTCCAGGACAAACCCGGGGGCACCTAGTCATGAGTAGGGACCTATAGGTTAGATTGGTGAGAAGCAAAGCACCAAGGAGGTCTTACAAGGAAGGCCTAGGCGGTACATACAAAGGGAAAGGCTCTTGCACGCCTCCTCTTCCTCTATTTGAACCTTCTTGAGGTCCTCTACCCCAGTTATGTCCACCTCTTGTAGATGTTTCACCTCCATGCTCTATGAGTTTTGACTCTCCTTGGTTTCTTTGGCCATTGCCTCTACCTTGGTAGCCACCATGTTGTCCTCTTTGATTTCTTCCTTTGCCTTTGCCCTTAGAAGTTTGATCTTGCTTCCTCTTCTCCTCTCTTCAATCTTTAATGCCAATTGATAACATTGGTGCACTGTTTTGGGGCTTAAGAGAACCATCTCCTCTTGAATGTTCCACTTCAAACCATTGAGATACCTTGCCACCTTGATACTTTCATCCTCTGTGACATTGTACCTCATGCAAAGTCTTTGAAACTCCTCAGTATAGGAACTCATCTCCTAATCTCTTTGCCTCAAACTCTATCTCCTCTTATTCAACTGAATTTCATAGTCTTTAGGTAGGTATGCTTCTTTCACCTTGGCAACCATTCCCTTCCAAGTAGAGATAGGTTGCTTGCCTTCCTTCTCCCTCTCTATCTAAATGAATTTCCACCAAGTTAAGGTAGAACCTCTTAGTATTGATTTAGCCCACCTTTACCTTTTTGTTAGCCGTTGACTCCATCCCTCAAAATGGTTTTCCATTCCCTCTATCCAATCCATAACTAAATCAGCCTCCATCTTTCCACTAAACAATGGTACTCCTTCAAGTATTTTTCCACTCAAAGCCTTCAATGCTTTCAAGAAGGGATCCTCCTTCAATATAGGGTCAGGTTCAGGGATTCTATCCTCCTTTGCAACCTATTCTTCTTTTGCTATTCTTCCATCAAACCGCATAACATTCAGTGCTTGCTCAAGTTGGTCTAACTTTTCTCTCAATACCCTATTGTCTTCGTCTATTTCTTCAACCCTCTTGGCCAACTCAGCATTTGTCACCATGATGCTAGAACCACTAGACTCTTTCTCTGACATACAAGATCAATCCCAAATCTTTTTCTTGCTCTGATACCAATCTGATAGGGAGAGGGGTTGGAGGAATCAATCACTAATTCCTGCTCTAGGCCTTTCCTTGTAAGACCTCCTTGGTGCTTTGCTTCACCATTCTAACCTATAGGTCCCTACTCATGACTAGGTGCCCCTGGTTTGTCTAACCAACCCCTCTTCTATCACAAACTCCAACCACCAAGTCCACCTTGGTTCATTGCCACAACTCTTCCTTAGCCTTTACACTATACTAAAGACCAATCTTCCTCAACACTTCATCAACTCTTGCAGGGGTAGTGATAAGTCTTAAAAGGCTTCAAACTATCCTCCAAAGGTTTTTGAACAACCTCCAAGACTTCCAACTTCCCATCGCTCTCACCAATCCTTTAGCTAGGGTTTGAAAGGCTAGTAGCCCTTGAGCCCTAATAGGTCTCCTTCACCTACAAAACAGGTTAGAACTCACAAATCAAAGGACACTCTTTTTTCCAAGGTTCTTGGTTCACATGGACACTCCAAAGATTCTTGAGGTCTCGGCCTTCCAACTTGTCGGTACAAAGCTCAAACATGAAATGGAGCAAAAACTAGGGTTTTTAAGCCTTCACTTGATAGTTAGCAAACTTCCAATTTGTTTACACACCAAATGGAGATGGAGCCTCCTCCTTCATGTAGTAACAAGGTAACACATGATGTTCACTATCCATTTCCTTTCGATGCAAGGATTCAAAACACATCAACCATGTGGCTTAATTTATATCATAAGTTGTACCATGATGTTCACTATGCATTCCTCTACTCTTTCGACTATCAAATGTGCCACTGCCTTGTCATTGATCACCATCATATTCTCCTTTTCATGATTATTTTCTCTATCATCTTTGGTATAAACACTTGACTATTATATTGAACTCAATTGAGGAAATCTTAAAAATCATAATGATAGGCCAAAGAAAGAATATTCAGTCTTTTCATGGTAAAAGGAGACCTCAATTTAATCACTGTCATCCTCAAAAGGTTAATTCCATTGTCAAACATTTATTGCATATCTTAAACTATGGCAAGCGTTTAATAAGGGTTTTGAAGAATAGGCCTTGACAAGTTAGCTCCATCATTTTTTATTGTTGCTATATCTTTATTTAGCTCTTACTCCATTCCTTGCAACAGTGATACTTGGATTTGTCATACTTAACTCAGTTGGCTACTATCAAAGCTCCTTTTGACTAGATCATCTCTTCTTCTCATATTGGTTGTCATATTTTACATTGTGTTTTGACGCTTTTTCACTTCAAATTTGTCCTAAAGGGTCTTTTGTTTTTCAATGTGATTGTTCCAGGTTATTGCTTTTTAAAAAAATTATAATCATATTGTTGGTTACATTGCATTACACATCATTCAAACTCAAAGCATTACTTCAAATTCGATAACTATTTTGTGATTGAATAATTTGTTTTTTTATTTTCAGATGTTGGTGAGAGAAACATCGCCAAACGTAACAAGGGCAATGGATATCGGTGTTTCTACTGCAATACAATCCTCGATGGCTCTGATAGGGGAGGTATGAGGCAAATTACTAAATTTCAATTTACATTAGTTGTTATAGATGAACTAGTTCTAGTGAAAAATCAAACCATTATTGATTAAGTTACTTCTTGTTAGTGGTTTATATAGGGCTCGAGCACGCTTGAGCATCGACATGCAAATATTTCCCTTGAGGAGAGTGATCGTCAGATGGCTATAAGTGATTAAATTTTGTTAAATATATTAATTTTTATAATGTAATTTCTATATATTAATGTCTTTACTTCTTATTGTAACAGTTGAAACTTGACTAGGAGCTAAACACTAGGAGGAGCAGCGGGGAGCGCCCTCCATGAAGCGAGATTGACCGATTTATAAGCCATCCAGTGGTAAGAAAGGGAAAAATTGTATTTGAACCAGAGCATGGAGAGAAATGATTTTTGAATGTAGAGCCCTTTGTTGTATGCTTACATGGCAATTTTCTACATATTTTGTATTTGATATGTTTGACATTGTATGCCTATATGGCATTCTCGTAAGCCTATATGGCTTTTTGTAACTATATTTTATACTTATATTGACATATATTGATGTACATGCGTACATGGCTATTTGATTAATACAAATCTTTTTTATTGATGGTGTCCATATTTGCATTATAAATTAATGGTTCAATAGATATGAGTTACATGTATTCAAGTGTATACTTTACAACTTACACACATATACTTTTGACTTATGTTGGAACATCGAAAAGTGTGAAAATTTGTGTTTGGAAGTCAAACGTAAGCCAATTTTGCAATTCTCGGTTCTTGCATACTCGATCTTATGGACTTATTCCTTCCTAGCACATATTGTGAATATTTCTCATTTGGTGCAGAAGACAAATTCCTCATTTTGAACCACTGTTTTCTTGTTTTCCTTCCACACAGAAAAATGTTCACACTGTTCAGTTTGATCAATGATTAATAATGGCTGATTGTAAACACTTGACATTTTTATGTTTTGAACTTTAATTTATAATTTTGTAGTTTATATTCATAATGTTGATTACATTGCATTGCACATCTTTCAAACTCAAAGCATTGCTTCACATTGCATAACTAATAGCTAGATGCTGATAGATGACAAAATTTCAATTACAATATAGTTTTTACAAAGTCAACCTAAGCAGTTATGCAATTACTTAACATTGCATGACTAATAACTAGGAGCAGCTGCCAATTGCATTTGCTTGTCATGGCATTCTATGAGACCACATTTCTTTGAGGAATTTTTTCAAACAGTTCACTGCCTTGTCTATACTACCACATTTTTTGACACATATCTGCCAAAGCATTTTGTCAAATGGTTCAAGTGTTGCCTTGTTGCTGTAAAAGCCTAAAGAGATGCTTTAATTACACAGTATACATCTTGGAAAAGAATCTATCAAAGCATAATAGTAAGCAATATCATAGACAAGGTAGTGAACTCTTTGAAAAATGCCTCATGAACTGTCGAATGCTATGACAATCAAAATATTTGATTGTCATGGCATTCCAGCCATGAACCTCATTTCTTTGAGGCATTTTTGAAGAGTTCACTACCTTGTCTATGCTAACACATTTTTCATACATGTGTCTATCAAAGCATTTTATCAAATTGTTCATTGCCCTTCTTTTGCTATGGCTAAAAGCCACAAAGCAGTTAACTCAAACAAGCTGTGGATGTAGAAAAAAATCTATCAAAGCACTGTAATGTGATAGCATAGACAAAGGGAATGAACTATTTGAAAAAATCGTCAAAAATCTGGTCTCATGGTGGTGGAATATCAAACAATTAGCTTCCTTGTTGGTATGGTTGAAAGCCTAAAATAGGTGCTTACAAAAAAGCTACATGGATGCTTGGAAAAAATCTATCAAAGCATACTAATAAGCAATAGCATAGAAAGGCAGCAAACTGTTTGAAAAAAATCCTTAAAGAAATGTGGTCTCAATGGTGATGGAATGCCATGACAATCCATAGCAATTTGCTTGTCATGGCATTAGATGTGCCATTCCATCACCATGAGACCTCATTTCTTTGAGGAATTTTTTCAAAGAGTTCACTGCCTTGTCTATGCTAACACATTTTCATACATGTCTATCAAAGCATTTTATCAAACAGTTCATTGCCTTGCTGCTATGGCTAAAAGCCTAAAACAGGTGCTTTCGAACAAGCTATGGATGCTTGGAAAAAATCTATCAAAGCATAATAGTAAGCAACAAGTTGATGCAATACAAAGATTTCCAAACCACTCAACAGACCCATTCAAACTACCGCAATTCAAGTTACATCAGGCCCATATCACTGACACACAGCCCGAACAATAGGAGGAATGGCCTATTTCAACATACTACACTCAAACCCTTAAGGGATCGATCTAGTTGAGCGTAGCTCGAAGCGATTCCTCGTGTTTGGGTGCGAAAGAGGACCATTCCTAGAGTAAAAATGCCTATTTGAATGCGTTGGAATAGTCATTTGGTCTACGAGTTGAGCGAAAATTGCACCACCTTTCAACTTTCCACTACTTCCATCGACACACTTTTCCATCAGCTAAAAAGCCCCGAACACCACGGAAAACCGCAGAGATAACAAAAACCGAGAGGTTATTGTGAGACCCAACATGATCCCACCGAGTTAGGCGAAGTTTTAAGCATCCGCATTCTTGGTAACCTCATCTTTGAAGTTTGCAGCCATTTTGTCATTTAGACCCGTAAAGGGATCGATCCAGGTTGAGCGTAGCCGGGCGATTCCATCATGTTGGAGATGTGAAAAGAGGACCATGCCTAAGCGTAAACATGCCTATTTGAATGCGTTTGGAACAGTCCATTTGGTCACACGAGTTGCACAACGAAAATTGCACCACCTTGCAAATTTCCATTGCTTCCATTTGACACTTTTTCCATCAACTGAAAACTGGACACCACGGGAAAACCACTCTGAGATAACCAAAACTGAGAGAGGTTATTGTAGAGGGCCCAATTTGATCCCATAGGATTAGACCAGAAGTTTCTAAGCGTCACGGTGTCCAAGTAGCCTCATGCTGAAATTTGCAGCCATTTTACCCTTTGGACCCTTAAGGGATCGATCCGGTTGAACGTAGCTCGGAGCGATTCCACGTGTTTGGGTGCGAAAGAGGACCATGCCTAGCGTAAACATTCCTATTTGAACACGTTGGAACAGTCCATTTGGTTGCATGAGTTGCAGAACAAAAATTGCACCACCTTGCAACTTTCCACTGCTTCCATTTGACACTTTTTCCATCAGCGAAAATTGGACACCGCAGAAAACCACTCACGAAAAGGATAGCAAAACTAAGGAGGTTATTGTAGAGGGAGCCCAACGATCCCATAGGATCAGACGAGAAGTTTCTAAGCATCACGGTGTCCGAGTAACCTTATGCTGAAGTTTGCAGCCATTTTACCCCTTAAGGGATAGATCCGGTTCAATATAGCTCGGAGTGATTATGGGTGTTTGGGTGCGAAATAGGACCATTCCTAGCATAAAAATGACTATTTGAATGCGTTGGAGCGATCCGTTTGGTCACCTGAGAGTTCGCGGGGAACGAAAATTACCACCTTGCAACTTTCCATTGCTTCCATCGACACTTTCCATCATTTGGCCGGAATACCGCAGGGAGAAACCACTCACGAGATAACAAAAGCGAGATAGGTTATTGTAGAGGGGCCCAATGTGATCCCATAGGAATAGACGATATGTTTCTAAGCATCACGGTGTCCGAGTAACCTCATGCTGAAGTTTGCAGCCATTTTGCCATTTGGACCTGTTGTGACCTTTACACACATCGCCCCATTGCAAATGGGGACCCTTCATTTTTTTTTGCTTTTTGGTTTTGCCTTGGCATCACAATTGCTTATCACCAGTCTTTTTGCAATGAGGAGTCTGAATTTTGAATGGTCACCCGAGTCAAGCAAATGAGTTTTAGCCTGGATCACTGTATAAACGTCGCCATCACGCTTAGAAGGCCTGGGAGATGAAGATCGACTGTCATTTCGGTCAATTCCGACACCTCCTAGTTTTTAGGGTTTTTCACCCCAGGCCCCCTATTTTTTAGGACCTACTTTTTTGGCACTTTTGTGCAATTCTGAGATCCCTACTTTTTAGGGTCTATTTTTGGAAAGTTGCTATTTTTGGAAAATTTCTATTTTTAGAAAGTTGCTATATTTGGAAAGGGCTCGAGTTTCAAAAATCCACTCAGAAGTTCAAAAAGATCAACGAAACTCTCAGAAAATGGATTTGAATTTTTTTTGAATTCATGGTGAAATTCTGGAAAATCACGAAAAAATTAAAAAATCTGGAAAAATCTTCGAAAATCACAGAAAAATGGTGAAAAATCAGAGAAATTCATATTGAAATCTGAGAAACTCATGTAAAAATCTGAGAAATCCATGAAAAATCTGAACAATCATGGCAAATTGGAGTCCAACCAGCACTGAGATGAGTGAAATTAATGTCAGAAGGCTACAGCCAGGCAATGTGAATGGCAGAAGCAAGAGGCAACTCCGCCCAGCCTTATGAAATAGCCTGAAATCTGATGAAGTCCGCCCATGTTCAAGTATGAAATGGCAAAGAGAGACCTAAACTCTGCCCAGCAGCATAGAAAAGTGGCCAAGTCCGCCCTTAAGCAAAAGGAACAATGGCAGGCCCTCCTATGAAGTCCGCCTTGAATGGTAAGGGAAACAAGCAAGTCCGCCTTGGATAAAGTGTTGAATGGCATCAAAAGAAGCAAAGTCTGCCTTGAGTGGCATGCAAATGAGTCAAGTCCGCCCATGTCCATGTGTTAGATGGTCAGATCAAGGCTAAAGTCCGCCCTCAACAAAAGCTTGAATGAGTAGCAAGTAGACAAAGTCCGCCCTTGAGGTGGCACAAAGATAAGCAAGTCCGCCCACCCTAAAAGACTATGGCATGAAAAGAGTGGAAGTCCGCCCTTGAAGAATGTGAAATGGCAACACATGGAGTCAAGTCCGCCCCAAGACAAAATGCTGAGATGGCAAACATTTGATGAAGTCCGCCCTCCAATGGCCAGACATGAAGCAAACTCCGCCCACCATAAAAGGTTATGGCTTGAAGAAAGATGAAGTCCGCCATAAGCAAAAGATGGAATGGCTTGAGAAAAGATGAAGTCCGCTATAGGCATAAGATGAAGTGGCAGGGAAACAAGGCAAGTCCGCCTTGAACATAAGAAGGTGGCAAAGAGAAGAGTCAAAGATAAAGTGGCTTGAAGAGAGTTGAAGTCCGCCCCAAGACAAAAGATGAAGTGGCTAAGGCATAGCCAAGAAAAATTGAGTGGCAGGTTGCAAGCTGAAGTCCGCCCTTAGTCATTTAGTAAATGGCTAGAAAATGTGTGAAATCCGCCATAAGAAGTAAAGTATGGCATAAACTATGAGCAAGTCCGCCCTTGGCCTAACATGAGATAAAAACCACTTAAGAAGTCAATGGCATGAGTTAAAGAGAAGTCCGCTCTAAGAAAGTAGCTTTGAGATTAAGCTTTAAGTCCACCTAGCTTAAGTCTTGATGGCCTAAATATAAGCAAAGTCCGCCATAGGCATTTAGAGATGGCTTATTCATGAATGAAGTCCGCCACATCAAAGACAAGATAGAAAACTTGAAATTTTGCCTAAGTATGTTTGGCATTTTGGAAATTCACCTAAGTCCAAACATCAAAATGTCTAGAGAAAATTTTTCCAATGACTTAAAATCATGCCAGATGATTTAGGAAGATGTGAAGAAAATTTTTCCAGAGACTTTGGACGATTAAAAAATCATGGCCAAATAGTTCCTCTCCAAATTCAAGGCACGTGAAGGAATTCCAAAGCAATCCGGGAAGAAAGACTTAATGACTTCAAGTCTAAATAGGTGCTCCAAGGCGAGGTGAGAAGGAGAAGCCAAAATCATCCAAGATCGAAGCACAAAGGAGAAGCCATTGAATTGTAATTGGGGAGCCTATAAATTGAGCTCAACCCCTCATTTGTAAAGCATGGGAGCATGTTGCAAAACATGTTGACATAAGCAACTGTTGTAAGATTGCCAAAGTAATAAGTAATGCATGCATTGTTCTGATGGTGATTGCTTCTCTTATTTTGGAGTTGTCATGGTTCTTATCCCTCATCATAGTTTAGATTTTATTTCATGTATGTTAGATGAATGCAAGATTTGATAAGTGTTGATTATGGTGAAACTTTTTGCTCACACTTTCTTTGAATGGATGATTTTCATTCAATGCGTAAAGTTAGCCTGAGCTTATTTTGTGGATGCTTAACTTCTTTCTAGATAATTATTGTTTGATTTGATGGTAGTTATTCATGACGTGAAAATCATAAGCACATTCCCTTGAAGATTGCACCCTCTTTGTGTAGTTGTCGTTGAGCGTGGCGAAGCAAAGCGTGGTTATTGGTTCCACCAAGTCAATACCGTCTCTTGAATTCTTAGGGAGTAGGCTAGAAATTCTAAACCTTTATCTCCTTTTTTCAGTTTGTTTGATCCATGACCCAAACAGTAGAGCTTCATTATCGATCCGGTTGAGCGTGGCTTCGAATGTTCAGCGTGTTCGGTAGGAGCGAGGACCATGCCTAGTGTAAACAGCTGTTTGAACATGTTGGAACAGTCCATTTGGTTGCCGCGAGTTCTTGAGAACAAAAATTGCACCACCTTGCAACTTTTCCCTTTGCTTTCCATTTAACATTTTCCATCAGGCTGCGGGAAATACTCTAACGTTAAAAAAGAAGCCGAGAGGTTATTGTAGAAGGGCCCAACGTGATCCCATAAGATCAAACAAGAAGTTTCTAAGCATCACAGTGTCCTAGTAACCTCATGCTGAAGTTTGCAGACATTTTTCCCTTTGGACCCTTAAGGGATTGATCCGGTTGAGCGTAGCTCAGAG
>VDFB02047230.1:496229450-496246584 GCA_007258455.2 Sequoia sempervirens | reverse complement strand
AAACCTTATTGTTGGTTCAGAAGACTTCACTGGTCGTCGAGACTAACGCCGAATTCTTCATTCTGCCCGAGCTTCAAATCTTTTGTTTTGTTGAGACTTTCTGGGTCGCCGAGACCTTCTGTAGACTTCCCTTACTTACCCTGAATGCAAGCAGTCAGTGTGACTTTCTCACATTGTTGAGACCTCCCGCCGAAGGCAAAACCTTATGCCGATAGCGAAACCCCCTACTAGTCGACAAGACTCTATATGATCACCGAGACCCTCTGTTGAAAGCAAATCATTTCCTTGAGATCAACTTTGTGGGCTACTATCAGTGAGACATCTACATCAGAGAGACACACAAGACTTATGGTGACCCGAATGTCTTGGTGACTAGTATTTCAGACAAATGGAATGCATTACTAGTTGGCAAGACACTAGAGGGGTCTTGCCGACTTTCTTCTCTAATGGATTTTATGTCGAAACTGAATGAGGCATACTTTCAAATGAGCTCCTTGTGACCTAGCATCAGATGCATGATTTAATCCTGCACAAAAATCCCCCATCTGGCCTTTTGAACATATGAAACACAACTTTTCCTTGCCTGATTGAGCTTGTAGGTGAAAATTGAATTGCTTGAGGGGGCCATGCTTGTTATATTAAAGTTCACTTTTTTTATAGAAGGTTGATTTGAATGGAGGGTTGAAGTGATAAACCTCATTGCAATATAGAATCCCAATTACAGTGACAAACTTGTTAAATAAGTAGTGGCAAGTATTCTAGGGGTATAAATATATGCCAAAAACTCCATACTATACTCTAACCTTTGATTGGGTAAGAACTATGTAGCACTACTACAAAAACAATAAGCATATTCATCATAATTGATCTCCTCACTTTCTTCTTTTAATTCTTGTAATATGAGGGCAAATGACCAATTTATGTCTATCGTGTGAATGAATTTAGTTGTATATTTGAGGAAGTCAATACCAAACTTTACCAATGCATTTTATTGTTCTTGTTAGGATCAACTATCAAAATGATGAAAGGAAGCCACAAACCAACCACCACTTGTAGGGGAAACCCACTCCAACAACTACAACCTCTAGGACACATTTTTAGACCTTGCCTCCATTGAACACTAAAGAGATTGATACCACCCAAATCACTTCCTTAGTTTCACCTTCTTCAAGAAAGGCCACCACAAACATTGGAGAATGCTTTTATTGACTCTACAATAATGATCGATGATCATGAATTGCTCCCTAAGAGTGATTTTATTGGCATGGATTATAATGACAATATTGGTTTTGAAGACCTTTAGCCTTAAATTTTAAATCCTCATAACAAACATAATTTATCTTTTCCTTGCTAAAATTCTAACACTGGTATCCATTGCAAAGAGTGTCTTAATAGGCTGGAAAAGCTATGTAAATAGCATATTGAATAAAGAGCTTGTAAAAACTACTAGAGACATTTCCTTCCAATAATTATCAAGGACTCCTTAGTATGCAAGATGAACTTAATATTTTGCATGTAGGAAATCCAACCATTTCCTTCATAGTTAATGTATAAGTTGAACCACAAATCATGGATGGTGTAAGGTCACCACCTAATGATATGTGAGGAAGTAATTCTTAACATGGAGAAAAAAAACTATAAGTTGATAAAAGACTCAAATGAATCCCAAGTCCTTATTAAGTTCCTAATAATGCAATCTTCTTGCTTATTGATGGCATAGTTTGCTAGGAAGTCCACTATGTTATTGATTTCTTGGTAGATATGATTAATGGTGAGAGCAGGTAATGAATCCAAAAGTGGACATATTTGCATCATAATGTTATTTATATTCCAAGTTTGTGATCCCCTCCTATGAATAGTGTTAACAGTCACCATTGAGTTCCCTCTAATTTAAACGTTCTTGACACTATAAAGAGTACAAACCTATAACCCAAGTAGTAGAGATTGTGTTTTAGCTTTGTTATTAGATCCATCTTTGAGTTATTAGAAGTTGCACCTACTAACCTTCTGTTATGATCTCATATTAGACAACTTCCTCTTGCGAGACCAAGATTTGCTATTAAGGCCCCATGTAAGTTTATTTTTAACCAATCTACTGGTAGTGGAATCCATTTTATTCCCTTCTAGGATCAAGAGAAGAGTTAGCTTTTGCATCCCATGAATGGGGGTAGGTTTCTTTTATTATTTTAGATTATAATATGTGTTTTGTAATTTTTTTTTAATTTTAATGTTTTAGTATGTAATTTGTTATTATAATGTTGGAATTAGTTATCTATACTATTTCCAATTTAGTTATGTGCCCACCTCAATGGGAATGTTTTAATGCAACAATACATTGACAAATGGCAGTCTTGTATTAAGTTTGACTCATGACCCGATTCCTATTCATGTACATTTCATCTTTATTTGTTCTTGTTACCAATTTTTTGCCACAGCTTGATTGGATGAGCTGGATGAACTTTGTTTTATCTTAAGGTGAAATTATAGATTGTTTTTAAGTGTTGTTTGCATCTTTTATCATTATTCATTAAGCGACAGTGGTTCATTTAAAATAAGAATCAAAATTTTAGAGTGCTATTCAAATACTCAAGAATTAAAAGAAATTCAGAATTGAGCATATAAACAACAAAGAATTTTTTAAATGCTTTCATTCATTTCATATAAAGATTCATATTTACATAGCTTCATTTGATTGCAAGAATCAGAATGATATTACAACATTGCATTGGAATGCATTTTTCTTTTCGAAATGAAAAGTAAAAGATGAAATCAAATATCCACACAAGTTGTGGATGTGACTGTCACAATGCACTATAAATAGTATACTAAACTATGGAAGATGTGAAAGGAAAAATCACGTAAGTAAATGACATAATCATCATTGCCTGTTTTGGCCGATGGTTGACGATGAATGGTGCACCTTTGTTTTCTCGAGTTTCGTCGACCTATAAGAGAAAAGAGGGAGATGTCAGAGGCTCTGATTATGAAGATACCTACATGAATCACCAACAATAGTGTAGCCTACTATCAATCATACATTGAAACAATCACGAAAATTACATAAGAAATGAGTTGAAGGAGAAACAACAATATGATCATTAAATCTTGTTTTTTATGCTAACATTGTTTGTTTCCTTGTGTAGGTATAGGGAAAATCATGAAGCTGATCATATTATGAAGACATTAAGCATGTGGGGTAAAACGGGCTCCCACAAGGGTAGAGCTCGGAATGATGCCCCTTAAGTTTACAAGTGGGCTAAGAAAGAAGTATGATTATCATGCTCATCTGAACTATCCAACTAAAGGAGTAAAACAGGGTTACAGTCATCAAAGCAATTAAAACTATTGTTCGTTCATAAATTATGAATCTGAGCAGCGAAATCAAAGCTACAGTGAACAATGAACTTGATAGATTCAATTAAACTAAAATGCAAGTTTTAAATACTGTCAAATCAATTGCATATTTGCTGCCATATAGAGTTTGGTCACTTTTATTCATACTATTCAGGCAAGTTTTCATGCTCATAACATGATAGTAAACATGCATACATATGCTTCATCAAAAAAAAATTATCAAAAACAACAAACTCTTTAACTTCCTGCAGCATAATACATACAGCTCTGCTAAAGAATCCTGTAGCATATTGAACAAACAACGAGAAGTGGACCAAGTTCCAAAGATGCAATAATCATGCAGCTACAAGGGTTTTAAAAAAAAAATGCAGATACAAGGAGCCTGTTTCATCTTTTGAGCTAACTTCACACATTTTATAAAGGTTTCCAGAAGTATGTGAGGGAATATTCAAAGTTTCAATAGGTCTTTCCATTAATGCCAAACACAATCAGAAGAATGTAGAAATAAGCATTTTCATTCAGAGAATGGAGTACCCACATAAGGGTCTGAACTCAAAATACAGAAATGAGAAATATTTCAGTGATAAAGATTTCTCTATCATTTTCTTTGAATACCCATATGAGGAATTTTTATTAAAAGTGTAGTTTTACTCAAAATATTAAATACCCACATTGGGGGTTTTTGTCAATTGAAGCTTTCACCATTTTTAGCTAAACCCACATGGGGTTTTCAACAGACAAAGCAAGATAAGTAATTTGATTTAGGATCAACAGATACCCATGAGGGTTTGTTTTAGAATGTCAAGACATAGAGAAATTGTAATTTCCAGCGATACCCATATTGTGCTGCTACAGGAAAGACAAGATACAGTGTTTTCTTCAAATTAGTGAACACCCATATGGTGTTTTATTTCAGAATGCTGAGTGTACACTTTTTCCCTTGGGTCAAGCCTTGAAACTTGTAAATAAATTCATTTTATCTATGAGTATGGTGTGGTCAGCCATTGGAGCTCTCAGCTTAAGTTTTAGAGTGATATCTCATGGCGGCCAGTGAAGATAAGGAACACAAAAATAGAAAATAGAAGCATAGAAAGTATGAACATGGACCTTAGAAATTGTCTTAGCCATGGCTATAGACCAAGCAAATCAGGAAGTGAAGCCACAAAAGCTATAGAACAAGAGGCTCACCTTGTGTAGAGAGAGGAGGACGAAATCCATGAGCAAGCTCTCTCATGGAGCTTCCAGTCGAAGCTGAAACCCTAGCCATAATTGGTAGTGTGCTATCTCATGGCAGGGCTCGATTTTTTCTTTAGAGTGGTCATTTGCAAAATGAAATCATTATTAGGGTTTGGAATCTTTTTCTCATGCCCTAATTTGAGCCAACCTTATGATTATTTGGAATATTTGGTCAATAGCACATGGGAATTCTGAATTAGGTTAAGCCTTGTATTGTGATTTATTAAATTTTGAAGTTTAATATAAGTTTGGAGACCAAAATTTGTATGCCTAGGTCGGTGTGTTAGGTCTTTAGGACTTATATTTTGTGCCTTAGTGAAATGTGGAGACTTGAATACCTTATGTTATTGTTTTGTGAGGAAAAATGAGGGTATGAGTGTTTGAAATATCTTATGACCTAAGAGTGATTTTTTATCATTATCTACTTAGGGTTTTGTTTTAATTGATTTTAGAGAAATCAATTGGAGATATTAATTAGAGGAAGTGAGATGTAGTGATAGTTTTATGATTTTTTAAGAAAAATCAAAGCATTGTATGAAGAGATAAGATGTAATTCTTTTTGCAAAACATTTTCTAATCTTTAATTACAAAAATAGACAAATTACAAAATCTACAATCCTATAAAGTAGAATCATAAAGCAATCTCTTATAAATTGTTTTTATGATTTCTTGCTATTTTTAGCGGATTATTGTTGACTTTTCCCCTTGGTCGGATTTGGGTCTCATCTTGGAGAGATAAAGTGTTTTTTTGGCTTTTAAAGCGGATTCAACCTATTTTTAGAGGCTTGACAGTTTGATCATAAAAGCAATATGCTTTTTTCTGCTTTTATGCAGTTTTTGAGACAGTTTGAAGCTTTTTTCCTTGAGCTTCTTTTTGAGCTCGGATTAGGGTTTCTTGAGAGTTATATCTTTGAAAAGACTTAGTCTTTTGGTCTCCTTCTCAGTTCAGATTTTAGTTCCTGCTCATACAAATTTTTTAGCTTGTGAACCTTTTGTACTCAGTTTTCAGATAGACACTCTTTTAGTTTCAGTAATACATCAGAGTTATTGTTTTCATTTTCTTGTCTCAAGACTAGTAACAGTAGTTTGATGCCTTTGTGTTTTCAAATTTGAAGCTTTAATGTCCTGCTTTTATGATTTTTTGCGCAGGATTTCATGTTTTCAGGTTATATGATGTATTCGATGTCTGTGAATCTTCATATGAATTATTTATGAAATCATGTATCGATGAGATTGTGAGAACTATTGTAATAGAGAAATTGTTGAGTGGCAAAGTATGGTTTCTTTCAGGAATAGCATGTTAATCATCAGTAGTTTTAAGTTTTTATTTAGAATAGGATTTATCATTTGGAGAACCAGCTCACCCTGGATATTCCTTCTTCATTCGAATCACCCACATCTGAAGAAGGTTTCCATGTTTCAGTAGATTGCTGAATCTTGCATTCATCAGGGTGCAAATCTAATTGACAACAGGGACTCATACACCCAAGGTGGCATATGAGTCCCAAATCACTAAATTTGGAGCACACAACCTCAAAGATTAAATTATGATTTTTAATTTGTTAAATTTTGGGATTATCCTTAGATAGATGCATTTAATAAGGCTTGTGGATGTAAAATAGGACCAAATAAGGGACAAATAGCCCCAGTTAATTAATAAAGCTCTAGATTAGTGTGAAAGTGTAAAGATACACTCTACAACACCCTAAATAAGGCACAATTAGGTCCATTTAGTTTAAAAGGTCCCTAAACTTACTGTAACACTAAATCAAGGCAAGATTAGGCTCAATTTAATATTTAATTATTCCCAAATTAAGTGCATGAAAAGGGGATAATTTTTTCTACACTACATTTAGCCCCCACTTTAGTGAGAGAAGGAACTTGCTTCAAACTTGCACTAAAGTAGATATTCAAGAGGGGTCCAAGTGTACCAATGTGGATGGTATAGGATAACAAAGATCAAGGGGGTAGTCAAGCCCCCGGGATCCAAGATCCTACATCAAATCAAAATAAGTACAAAGGGACACACACGAGGTGTATGATATGCATTAGTAAGATGAGAAACACAAACATACAATGTCAAAGACTAAAAGAAAGAAAAAAAAATCAAGCAACAACAAAAATAAAAAGAGGTTGATCAAGCCTCAACCATTTGTCCAATGGGATGTGGATCAGATCTAAGTTGTTTGTCCAAAACACACACTCACTCTGAGGCAACAGAACTTCAGTCTATCCTTTGGGTGAGTATCCAAAGGGGTCGATCAATCCTTAGTTGGTTGTCCAAAAATGTTTACAATTGGAACATGATGTCCACTATGCAAGCCAAATGCACGCTCACAAGGGCTAGTGGAACCTCAGGTTGTCCACTAGGTGAGCCGCCAAAGAGGTGAGACACATACACATGTGGCTGGTATGTGCTCACACACAAGCAAGTGCCTATGGGAAAGTCATGCCAAAGTCCGGCTCCCATACGCTAACCATACCAAAGCTATATGTCTTGATAACTTTGATAACATGACACACAACATGAGTAGTAGGATTTATGAGGCAAGAAACACTTTTTATGCTTGACACTCATGAATAAATAGGATGGCACCACAGGCAAGCAAAGTGTGTTATGCAAGGTGGCCATATAATAGATATTGTAAATGAAAAATAGTGTAAGGTACATTCAAAGGGGTTTTGCTTAGTTCATGTAAGGTCTCTTCTTAGGGAACATTGTGCCTAATGTCTCCAAGAGAGGAAAATTCAAAGAAATATCACACTCTCGAAGGAAATCAAACCCAATGACACCACCAAGAAAAGGATGCATTGCAAGAATAAATAAAATTGCACAATAAAATATGAGTGTTGATGTATGCCCCCACTTTAAAGTGGTTGCTAACACCATTGTTGTGAGAAATTTCCGTAAAGTAGAAGAAGACATGAGAGCTTACTCAAAAATCCCTATGACAAGTCATATGTTCTTGAATGAAGCTATGTCATGAAAAGGGAGAGAGGAAGGGGTTTCCCCCAGAATACAACAAGTAAAGATAACTTAGTACATCACATGTTAGCCAACTTAAGGCATGTCGTCCACATCCCAAGCTTGATCTTATATATACATGGAAGGAAATAAACTAGCCAAAAGAGATAATGAATAGTGTCATATGAGGACAAGGCTACCTAACCCCTTTCCCCCACTTAGTCCAAGACAAGGATGAGCCGAGATGATTGATGAGAAACTTCAAAATCAGTATCGATTAGAGGAACTAGGTGCCTCAACCTAAGGAATAGCACCACAATCCTTAAGATGTTGAATTTCATTACTCAAAGCCTTACATTCATTAATAGAATGACCATGAACTCTATGATATGCACAAAATGATTTCTTGTAGTAAAATTTATTTCATGTTCTTGGAGGGAGAGATATCAAACGATCTTGGAGGATTCTCAACAAGATACTTTCTTGATCCATAGTAGAATATGTTCCTTTATTTTGTGAAAAAGATATCTTGTTTAGTACAAGATTTCATACTTACACAAGGCTCTTTAGATTGCAAGATTTTGTTCTCTCCTTGAAGGGAGGGTGTAAAATCTAACAAACTCCAATCGTTAGTGTTTTGCATGATGACATTGATATTAAGTGAAGATTTCTTTGTTTCTTTTGTTTCTTTCAAAGGATACTAATCAAGACCACTAGTGTTTATCATTTCAGGATGCACTAATGTTGAAGTTGTCTTAGAAGGATCTTTTGTAAGAGTGTTGATATTGAGTGAAGGCTTGTTTATTTTTTTCGAGGGACAATAACAAAGACTATTAGTCGTTTCTCATGTGTTAGTTTCTATAGGGATGTGAATACCTTGTTCCCTAGCACCACATCATTTTCCACTATAACCAAGTTGTTTCATAAGTTCATAACCTTTTTCATAAAGCTTTTTAAGTTCTTTTGGAGTTGGTGGTTGCTCATAATCAGTTTCATCAAAGTTTGTTGTGTATGTTATCTTTTGTTATAAAGTGGCTGAGGTGGATGCTTTCAAAGGTCTTCTAAATTTTGCGTTGACATTACCGCTTTCTCTTTTCCCTTTTTACATTCTTTTGTTATTGTGAACCCTAATCCAAATACCTGCAAAACAAAACAAATGAATACATTAGGAGATCAAATGCAAGCAAGAACAAGGATTCCTCAAAAAAATCATTTGAATGGAAAAAGAGATAAAATATGAAATGAAGAACACAATGAGATTTCAAAGCATATCAAATCCTATTCTAAAGCCAACAAACTCCTAATCTCTTGAGGGAATTGGTGCCAATTTGATGTGAAAATTGGCCCTTTTCCCAACTCCAATGATGTAATGTTGATTTGATGAAGAGATTTGATGAGTGATCCACTTTGTTGATGAAGATTGAGTGCTCCAAGCTAAAAACCTTCATAACCTAGCTAAGATTCAATGATAATTGATGAGGATTTCTAATGATTTGAGCATGGTAACTTTACTCAAATTGTGGATGATCAAATGAGGAGAGGAGCTCTTTATTTATAGAATGCTAAGATGGATGAATGCAAAAAATGAAGCAATGTGGGACTAACATTCAACCAATGGCAAGGTGCCACTTGTCAACATTTGAATGGAGGAAGCTTGAGCACATTTTGATCAATGTGCAAGTTTGAAATTTGAATTTGATGAGATGACATGTTTAGGGGGGATGAAAGATGAGTTAAATGCCAAGTGGGAGACATGTAAGAGACAATGTAAGAGTTTAAATGCTTTGTTGGATGGACAAGTCTATTTGGGGGGAGATTTCAAACTTGGAGGAATATTCCCTTTTTGATGCCATTTTGAAAGTAAATAGAGAATTATTAAATCAAATAAATGATTTAATTGTGCAAGTTGCAAAATCTAGAGGATTGGAGTGATTAGGATTAGCATTGATCATGATTTGATTAATTTAAATGGTGTTAGTTGATTTGACCATTTTGACTTAGATTTTAAGATTTAAATAACTCAAAATGAGAAAAGAATGATTTAGACTTAGTTAAATAAATATTTTTGATTTATTTAACCAAAGGGGTGATGTTAGATTAAATTAGATAAATGTTTTATTTATTTAATTTAATTAGATGAACTTTAGAGATTTAATCAAATAATATGGATTATTTAATTAAATCCAGATAGGAAAGATGAAGTGACCTAGCTAATTACATAGGAGACAATGATTTAATTAAATCGAGAGATTTATTTAATTAAAAGGGGAATTATGATGAATTTAATCAAATAAGGCTATTTGATTAAATGGTTAGATAGAGGGATAATTCAGGATGAAGCGATGTTAGTAGATCAAGATTGAGTGTATGTACATTTTACGTGTCTACATTTTTCCCCTCTTTGAAGTGATGCACTTATTGCGTTGGTTCAAAGAATAATCTTGCCCTGATCAAAGTCAAAATTCTTTGATTTTTTTGGATGCCCTCTGTTGCCCCCATGAAAAGAAGTGCATGATTATATTGCCCCCTCAAGTCGGGCAAGAGGTTTGATTTGAGGGTCGATCTCTCGAAAAAGAGGTCCAAGATCAGTTCAACTCAAATATTTGATGTAGACAGATTTGATGATGTAGACACTGATCAACCATGGCTAGCCTCAAGCTTATTTTGATATATTACACCCACTTGATCCTGATTTGTACCATGACAGTGACATTATTGATTATATATATGAGATGATTGTGACTTTTATCTGCAATGGATGATATGGATGTACATAATATGATATGATGACACTTTTATGATTATGCAATGGATAATAAATGTATGGTTTATGAGATACATAGAATAACCAATCTATATTATGCAATGATGAAATCCAATGCATGCAAGATAATCAATGTTTCTTACATGATATGATATGATATGTCACCCGGATGGTTTGTGGATCACGGGGAGGATGCATTAGCGATGATTTATGATTAGCATCATGAGTACCATGTTAAGCATAAAAGAAAGAGATAGAAGAAAATAAGAGATTCCAACAACACATGAGATGATGATGATGATGATGATGATGATTACTTGCTAAGGAGTTGGGATTTTTAAAGGGCCAATTACCTTATGTTTGATAACACATGTAGGCATGATGCATCAGGGTATAAAGAACCAAGATGAAAGCGTTGCACCTAGTGTGATGGAATTTGACTCAACAAGCGGATGAGTATTCTTGTTCACACCTAACATCTGAAACCTTGCTAGGACATACCTAACAAAGCAAGTATTCACCAAGTTATTTTACAAGAATATCCAACAAGCATAGCGGAGACAAAAGGATAATGATCATTGCCCCATTCCTATCTCTCTAAATCCTTAGATTCGGATATCATCAGAGGTCCTTGGAATGAGCGCAATAAGATAAATCAAAGGAAAAGATCAAGTACACAAACAAGCCAATGTTCTTCATATCTTCAACCAAAGGGATTTGTTTTGATAGGATAAGAATCCAAAGTGGTATCCAAAATGATGCCCATTGTCGAAATGATATATCCTAGGACATGCATTGTATGGGATGATGATGGGTTGATAAGTTGATTGATAAATTTTATTGAGTAAGGTTGATTGACTATGATTGAAAGTGATCAAGGGTTTGCGTTTTGTTTTAAATATTTGTTGTTTTCTTTTGCAGTTTTACCATTGAAGCTTGCTTTTGTTGATTGTTGTGGTTGTTTCTGTTTGTTTTTCCAAAGGATGAAGATGACGATTAGTTTATTATGGATGATTGATTATTGCGGGTGCAAGCGAGATGGGATGGATGGATTTTTTCAAATATTAGATGTTTTTGACGTTTTGAAATATTTTGAGGTTGTTTTGGTGTTTTTTAGATTTTTCAAATGTTTTGATTTTTGGATTTTTCTGCGATGTTTTGGGGTTTTCCTAAGATTTTATAGTCTTTTTTGGATTTTGATGTTTTTATTTTTGGATTTTTGATGTTTTGGATGTTTTGGATTTTGATGTTTTGAATGTTTTGGATTTTGATGTGTTTTTCAAATGTTTTGTATGTGATTTTGATGTGATTTTGAGATGTTTTGTGTTTTGTGTCAAGGGCTGATCGAATTAGCCTTGCCTACATTAAGCTAAGAGCGACATAGTTAGGATTATGTTTTGATGTTTTTTTTTGAAATTGTTTTAAATTTTTCAATGTTTTGGGTTTTATTTTTCTATGTTTTGGATGTTTTTGTATTTTTCGATGTTTTGGATGTTTTTGGATTTTTTGATGTTTTGGATGTTTTTGGATTTTTCGATGTTTTGGATGTTTTTGGATTTTTTGTATGATTTTGACGATTAGGATATGGACATGTGTGACGGTATCAGTGCTCTGTTTTGGGATTTTTGTTGAAAACCAAGCTAAGGTTGATTAGATCGAATTGATGGATTGATGATGATGATAACATTGTTGAGGATACACAACAATGTAAGGATTTGAATGATCAGGATTGATGATGATAACATTGTTGAGGATGTACAACAATGCAAGGAATGATGATGATAACATTACTGAGGATGCACAACAATGCAAGGATTAATGATGATAACATTGTTGAGGATGCGCAACAATGCAAGGATTGATGATGATAACATTGTTGAGGATGTGCAAAAATGCAAGGATATTGTTAAGCAACACAATGATCGGGAAGGATATCCCAAGATTATGGATTGATTGGATTCGATTGATTAGGATTGATGAAGCTTAATTTGGAACAAAAATTTTTCGAATGATTTGACATGACATTGAAGGATGCGTTAGATGCGACTGATATTGATTGTTTGGATTGATGTACAATGAATGATGAAGATTGATATGGAATGTCATCTTGTCAAAATATGCCATGGGCTAGTGATTTGGATTCTAGATCACAAATGCTTTGAACAATTTAATTTCATGTTTGTCAATGTTTGGATCACCACATAAGTTGGAGGATATAGATCAATTTCTATTCTTGAAGCGAGATCTAAATATATGCCCCTAGTGTCTAGCAATGTATGGGATTCCATGGATGGATGCCTAGATAGGTGTATGGATGGATGGATATGGATTATCTTGTGATAAGATAAGGTGTTTTAATAGAGTATGCTCAATTGGATAATGCTTCATGGCTTAGATATTGCTGCATAGGATAGGATCCATGAAAACAACCCATGTCAGGATGTTTACCATAAGCAAGTGTAAAGTGTGCCCCAAACTTTCATCAAGATCAAGATAACTTGGATGATGGATGTAGATGGATGAAAATGGATTGGATAAATGGTTCATGGATGAATGGATTTATTATCATGGATAAAGATGGATGGAATGCTAAATTATTATGGATGGGATGAGGCGCTTTCATCTAAAAGGCAGTAGATGCTTTCGATTGTACTCATGATGCACATTTGCTAGGTTTTCATCATGGCCCTGCCCAAAAGTGCTACCATGCAGTTTCACTAGAGGATGATTTTCTTCTTTCTTGTTTTTCAATCCTTTTTCTAATTTTTTTAGATTTTTATTTTTTTTATTTTTTTTATTTTTCAAAAGATTTTAAGCTCATGTTGAATCACAAGGTGTTCCTGAAGTAGATGCCCTTGTCATAATGTGCCATCGATATCCTGCTTGAAGAAGTTGCTTTGCTAAGATATGTGCACTTGAATGCAATTTTTGAGATTCTTGATTTGCTTCGTTGATACCAAAGTTAACTTTATTATACATTGTACTGTCAGCGATCAAGTGCCTTCAAAATCCCTTATGATGAAGAATTAGTTGGCAATACCTAGTCAATTTGAGAATCACATATCATGCGTGGAGGCATGGATGGAGTGTGTTGAGGAATAAAAGATGGATTGGTTGATAGTTTGGAACCTTTGACTCTCAAACTTGGGAATATGAGCAATGATGGGTGAATCTGAGAAAGTGTGCATGGAATTAGGATTATTTGCTTGATACACTTTATATGTCACTTGAAAATACTACGTTTGCTTTTGTGGACATCCTTGATGGATACTTTTCCCTTTTTTATTTTTCCTCATAGTTTCTTTGACTGATGGAGTTTGATAGGGATGATCTTTCTTTGTATTCTTTGGTATCCATTTGTATTTGATTTGTCCATCATGCTTTGCTTCTTTTGCTTTGATAATGTTATTTGTGCTTTTATTCAAATCTTTCCTTTGAAGTTGGTCCCAATTTATGGATGGGGTGATGGGTGGATGTGGATCCATGACATGGCTGGTTGTAGTATTGGCATCGATTTCATCACAAGGATTCTTTGTGCTCCATATATTGATGCTTGCTTGAGACGAAGTTGCCCCCAGTATGGTGGTGTTAGTACCTTTATGCTTTGATTACTTTGTTTTGAGATGTCTTGTTCAATAAACATGCTTTGATGAAATGACCAACGTAGATGACGGTATTTCAATTTTCTACTCTACTAACTCTGGATTATACTATTCTATCTCACTTATTTCCTTGAGTGGATAATGTTCGATATCTTTATTCATGATTTCCTCAATCTGAGTTTGGGATATATCTGATCCTGATGTTGATAACTCTGTTTGACTATAGGAGTTAATAATGCATCTTTTGTGTAACAAAATCTTGTTCTAGATGAAGGTCATCACATTCCATCCATAGAAAGCATCTCATGGGTAGATGGAGAATTATGAACTACATGGATATGATCATCTTACATAGATGTGAGAGTGTCCATTAGATTGTTGTAGTATCTTGAAGATACAAATTCTTGATCTTGAATGATTTTGAACTTGCTTTTGACATGCTTTAGATCAAGTTCTTGACATGGATTAGTTTCAAAGGATGGATTGCTTATAAAGGGTTCTTGGATGTCATCATTACTTTACTGTGTAACAAAGATCTTGTTCCTAGATGAAGATCATCACGTGTCCATCCATAGAAAGCATCTCATGGGTAGATGGAGGGAATTATGAGCTACATGGATATGATCATCTTGCATAGATAGGAGAGTGTCCATTAGATTATTGTAAGTATCTTGAAGACACAAATTCTTGAGTCTTGGGCTAATTTTGGAGTTTCTTCGACATGCTTTGGATCAAGTTCTTGACCTGGATCAGTTTCAAAGGATGGACTACTTACAAAGGGTTCTTGGATGTCGTCATTAGGCATGGGGAGTGGCTCAATATCCTCTTGATCTTTAAGTGTCGAGTTCAGGGTTCCTTCAGTATTTGCACCCATGAGGTCGAAGGATGTCAACATGTCTTGGAAAGGACCATTCCTAGACCTTGGAGAAAGATTTTGATCATGCTTTGGAATAAATTCTTGAGACATGTCCTCTAACTCATAAGGTGATGTGGAGACATTTTCAACATGATCATAGGTCAACGGATCATGCATTATTTCAATAGGATCAAATAATCTTAACACTCCTTGAAAGAGATCACTAAAAAGTGGCTCTTGATGTATGGTGAGTTGATCATCGGATGGGGTGGGAACATCTTCAAGGTGCTCATCGATGAAGAGATCTTGATCATTGCTTTCAACAATTGTGGTGGAGGGATTTCCAATGTCCTCAACCATAGGGTCAAATGATGTTGACATTTCTTGGATTGGATCATTGTTGGTTGGTGGATTTTGATCATGATTGAAAAGTGACTCTTGACATATGTTGATTTGATCATTGGATGAAGTAGACACAACTTCAAGGTGCTCAGTGATGGATTGATCTTGATCCTTGTTCTCAACAGTTGTCATTTTTTGTGCTTGTGCTTGTGTTTTTTGGGTAGCTTGAGAGGCTTGGGCAGCTTGAGCGGCTTGTGGAGCCACCTGATTTTGTTGAAGCGCTTGTTGGTAGGCTTGATGTGCTTTTAGTGCGATGTTACAATATTGACTTATTGCACTTGGTTTTGGTGGTAGTGGTGGTGTATTTGGAATCGTGTTGGATGTAGTGACAAGTGGTTGAGATACTTTTGAAGTGATCATAGTCGTTTGAGATATGATGGGTGTGATAGGGGTTGTTGGAGTGATCGAGGTGATAGGAATGGTTGGAATGACCAAGGTGATAGGTCCTTGGGAGACCCTATTTTGACTTGTTGGGGTTGATGTTGTCATTTGATTAGATACCATCTATTGGTGCTATTTCAATGGTATATTCCAAGGATTTGATGTGATGGCTTGATTGGTGTTAGGTGGATTGATTTGGATGGAGTGATTGGTGCTAGGTAGAGGGGGAAGCCCTAAACCAAGGAATGATGTTGATATGGGTAATGGTGGTGGAGATGTCTCTTGACAAAATGACTCCACTATTTTGGTAAGTGCAACAATTTTATCTTGCCAAATTTGATCTTGATTTCGATCTTGACTCCCTTGATTTGGCTTTTGTTTAAGAAAATTTGAAGTGTATACTTGTGTTTGATTTTAGACAATGTTCTTATTTGGGATGATGTTCAAATTCGGCATGATAGGTTGAAATTTACCATTGTTTATGTTTGGAATAGTCGTATGATTTGAAAATGTATCCATCCCAAAGTTTTTCAGATTCATGTTTTGAAAACTTGTGCTTGGCACATTCTTATTTGGCTTGTAGGGATTTGGTGGGATGACATTGTTCGTTTGAAGGCTTATGCTTTGATTGTTTGGTTGATAGACTTGTAAGTTTGGATTTAGATCTACCATTGGGAAATGTGTTTCAATATTTGATTTGGGAATACTCACACTTGTTGCACTATTGACATTTGTTGAAGGTAATGATCCCATGTATGGATTATATAAGTGTGAGTGTTGATAATCAATCGGTGTTGTAAGGATTTGAAAGTTAAATTGATTTGGATTACTCATGATGTATGGATCAAGTTTGTATTCCATGTTCTCCTTATGTTTTGACCTTGTTGCAAAAGTGACCTCTAAGGTTCTTAGGACCAATGATGAGATGAAGGATGAAAAGGGGAGATGATATGAGTGATGAATGTTTAGGAACTTTGGATCAATGCTAGACTTAGGGTTTGATTTTGATTGGTTTGATTTGGATAATGAACTTGTAAACCCTAAGATGTTAGATGTGATCTTAGGATGAATTTTTTCAAAGGATTGCTGATTTAATTAAATGTATGAGAAAGGATGCATTCCCACACACTTAACTAAGCAAGGTGATTTTGATTTTGACGATTTACCCAAGTCTAGAATGATGTTTCTAAAGCTCTCAAGTTCTTTAGTGGGATGGGATGATAAATGTTTGGAATGGATGAAGTGTTTGATTGGATCCTAAATGAACCTAGGAAGGACTTGTTTACTAGACCAAGATAGTGAAGAACATGCCTTTCTCTAAGAGTAATTCAAAATCAAAAGACCAATGTTTGCATAAAAACCATATGACCAAAAGATGCTAAGCATATGTGTGGGGTCCAATTGATTCAATCTTTTCTTAATGGATTATTTTGATCACAAACACTTCTTGATTATGTTTTCAACTGAATGTCCAAGTCCTAAATTTCTTTCATCCCACAAAGTGCATTATGCGAAATCGAGGAAATCAAGGCAAAGGTTACCTAAAGTTGACTTTATTAGAAGCAAATTGAGAT
>VDFB02047230.1:496054413-496223094 GCA_007258455.2 Sequoia sempervirens | reverse complement strand
GGAAAAATTTAGGCAAGACCCCAACAATCCTCCATATGACTCAAGCTGGACCTTGTACGACCCATTTACCAATCTAGACAATCAACCTCCAACAACAACGCAAGCCTCGTCAAACAGTACATTCGACCTCTACTTGCAAAGAGATGAAAATGGTCAACTACTTCAAGAACACATAGAGGCATTGACACAAGACCCAGAGGCCTATCAGATGGCTGAAGCAATAGCATGTCAGGACAGAGACAGATTTGTAGCCATGCTCTTGAGTGAGGGAGCTAAGTTACCACCAGGATTTGATGCTAACATGCTAAATTTGACACTTCATGACCCTAATGCCAATAACGCACATAACATGTCACATAGTGGTCAACTTTTGAATAATACGAGCAACACTTCATTGGAGACCACAACGACAATAAATACCACTCCCAACATCCCAAACACCTCCAACACAGTAAATGCTACATCCATTGGGGGATCACAATCATCTACAACATCCACAACACTACCTCAATCGGATGGAACCACTCTTGGCTCCTCAACAACATGGGAAAATTATTCCAATCCTCTTTTTACTGCAAGGGTAAATACCACGGGGGCATCATCAAGTCACCACAATCCCCCTTTGACAACTACATCTACTACCATGAACACAACTTCGACAAATCCGTTCAATAGTACTTCACAAAATCCTTTGGGAGGAGCCACAAGACGTATCTTTATTAAAGGACAACAACAAAACGTTAACACGACAACACAGTCAAATATCATTACCTCCCAAGGTACAAACACAAACGTCCCCCTTGTTCAAAATCAACAATTTACACAAGGGGTCCAAATAACACAACCCATGACATCATTGACACACTATAATAGTCATGGCCACCACATCCCTCAAATAATGACACACATGGGTGGGGGACACATACCAACATATTCATCCAACGTTCATACTCATCAACATGCACCTAATCACAACTTCCAATACCAACAACACACGTCATACATAGCGCAACACTCCATACCACCACAATACACCAGCACTCATGCACAACAGGCAGGAACACATGGTGTACCAGGCAATCCAACACCCGGAAACATAAACGACCCTACCATAGATGAACTCAAAGCAAGAATGAGGGATATGGAGAAAACTATCCAAAATATGTACATTTCAGGCAAGAAATCGGAAATATCATACGACCTAGATGTATATCCATTTGACACAAGTCTATATATGCCTGCATTCCCACCAGGATACGTGTCACCAAACTTGACAAAATATAGAGGCAAGACAAATCCCATTGAACATGTTCGCGAATTCGCCACCAACTGTATGGATATCGCCTACGAACCCACATACTTGATGAGACTTTTTTCCAAAAGTCTGGCGGGTCAAGCCCTTGAATGGTTCGCAACCCAAAAAGATATCCGGACGTGGGATGAGCTTAAACAAAAGTTCATAAGAAATTACGCATACAACATTGACACAGACACCTCTATCACTAGCTTGTGCAATCTCACACAAGAAGAGTCGGGTGAGACATTCATCCCGTTCTTTCAAAAATGGAGAAGTCTCGCTAGTCGATGTCACATTGACATCCCCGAAAGGGAAAAAGTTGACATGTTTGTCCAAACACTTCTAGGACCCCTCAAATTCACACTGCAAATACATTGTTGCACAAACTTTACAGAATTGATCGAAAAGGGGGTCCAAATTGAGAAAGCCCTTATCGCAAAGGGAGAATTGAGATATGGTTCCAAAAACACAAACACCAACCCACCCGCGGACAAAAACAAATATTGGGTTAAGAATAAGCATGTCACAAATGATGGTGTCGTTGATGCCAAGACTGCAAACACTGTAGGTCCTGTATTGGCCCTAAAAGGGGTTCCACAACAAAACAGACCAACAACGACATTAACACCTCCTCCCAATACTTCTTCAAACAGTCAAAATGGTCAAAACAATCAGGGCCAATATCGTCAAATGAGACAATTCCCTAGGGGTCGCACATATACTCATTTGGGTGAACCCATTGAAGAAGTCCTTAAGAAATGTATCCAACATGGGGTCATCACACTTCCAGAAATAAAACCATATGACTCCGTGATACCAAACCAAAGATGGTGGGAAATTCACAATGCATATTTCCAAATACCACGAGTCAAGCATACTACAACCTCCAACACCCGTCAACCTGCCATAATCCAAGACCCCACGACAATCAAGCATCTCATCTATGCAGGTGGATCGCACCACCTCCAACTCGGATCATACTATCCACAAGAATCCACTACAGGATCATGATTCTCATAATGCTTCCACTTCAGGTCCACACAACCAAGCTAACTTCGCCCGAGCCAAGTACGATTATTCTAGTGGACCAATAATAAATAACGTCAGAACTGACGATGGGTACATCAATACCATCACGACAAGAGAGTATCCACCATACAAATGCTAATATTAAGGGCGCGTCACGAAGAAGGGTCCAACTTCTATTAATAAAGCCAGATCACTATAGCAGTCTACCTCGCTGCTGCACAACCGCTTCAACTGGCTAAATGAGCCAAACTGGCTCTAACCCCTACAAATGCTGGAAACCCGGTTTAGTCTAATCTCATTGACTCAAATTAGGAAAGACTCCCCGCGACAAATATTCATCCTTGAGTCGCTTCCATCTCTTCGCACAGCTGCCAAAACTTAGGATAAAACCCTCTCGAGTCTGCTGGGTCCCTAAGGACATCGATGTCAATCAGTTTGAAACTATGGTGGGATATCTCACCATGCCACACCATCTCACCTTCTTAGATCAAGACTACTCATCACATAAAACCAACCACAATGACGCATTACACATAGAAGCTTTTGTCCACAAGCACAAAGTTAGATGGGTTTTAGTAGATGGCGGAGTAGGGTTGAATATATGCTCCCTCAAATTGGTTAAGGCTCTTGGGTTCTCTGATGCGTGCGTAGACCCAACGAAAAGCATAGTGATCAAAGCTTTTGGCCATGATGATTCCAGGAACACTCTTCATAAGTGCCATCTCTCCCCAAATGTGAGCAGACCCCATCAATAGGTATGACCCACCGCCAGGTCCTGGATTTGAAACTACCATATAACATTTTACTTGGCCGTCCATGGATCCACGCTTTGAAAGCTGTTCCGTCAACATACCACCAATGCCTCAAGTTCCCTTTTGACGGTACAGAAGTCACCATATACGGAGACCCCGACCCTTTCCAATATTGTACCAATTTAAGGGGTATCTCCGAAAATCGAGTACCTATTAACCGAGAAGCACTTGGCTCCTCGTCATCCAAGGACATCGACCTTTCCACATCTGCTCCATCCACGTCTTCTGACATATCACCACCTTCCACCAACACCAGGACTAAACCAACTGTCAAAATCCAGGACCTCGGCTGCGGAGAATTCAAACTGCACACCGCATACAGCATAACAACAATGCCTAGATCTCCCAAGGACTATGGTTGGCCATGTTTCAGAATGGAACCTCAGGAAACCTTCAAAGTTCCATCGAATACAGTTTTTATCAAGTGGGGAGATATGAGTGAGGAAGACCTTGCTGACATCACAGGTTGGCTCTATAAGGATACTATCACATTACCCCCACTACCAGTTCAAGTATATGGCAAAGGTTATGACTTCATGAAGGCTAAAGGCTACGATGGTACTAGTGGCCTGGGAAAAAATAAAATTGGTCGAAGGGAACCCATAGAAGTTTTTCAAATTCTGAAGTATCTTGGTTTAGGGTTTGGATCACTCAACAATGACGATCGACGTACCTCTATACTTTCAAATACGCGAATACATGCTTTGAAAAGTGTCGAGACTACTAGGGAAACCCTAAGCGAAACAGCTTCCCATGAGTGGGAATTTGGCTCCGAACGATCCCTAAGTGACTGTTGTCTTGATGATTTGTTTGTCGAACCGGGGGAACTGACCTCTGAACAATGATTTTGGCAAACCTTCAAAATTGAGCAGGAACCAAATAGTCAAAATCCTACTACCTCTTCCCATGACACACAACAACCATCCTCTGACCCCCCTCTGTCTAATCTATCTAAAATGTCAGAGGATATTGATAGTCAGGGCTCTAAAACCTTCACTCCTTATTATGACAACGAATATGACACTAGTGAAGGAGAATACTGGATAGAGTCCGATGTCGAGTTGGACGATGATAACCTCATCTACAACATTACCGAATCCATCTGCATGCTGTCCGCATCCTCACCTCAGTTCACTAGCCCTGACGATGGCATCTCTTTAATTTACCCTGAACTAGTTGATTGGGACCAACAAGGACCGCCAGTTCTGGACACATTCCAAAATGATGAAGCAATCGCCGAATTCATGGGATTACATGAAGGCATACCCAGTGGGGACCACAAATCAAGATTTTCCATTGATTTAGACTGCATGGCATACTTCGGCGAGACTGTCCAGTCCTCTAGTCGCAAAAGTAAAAATAAAGTAAAAAATGAAACGTCTCTAGGTGAAAACCGAAAGGCACCTCTTGACGATAAAATAGTAAAAACAAAGGACGTATCTGCGGGTGAAAACCTCTTTGAGGCGCCCAAAGATGGAGGACTGGACTTTCTTCCTGTGCAACAGGAGAAATCAGCCATGCTTATTGAGGACACCATAGAGGATAACATTTCAACTGCAGAGGACCCCAAGATGGTCCTATTTGCCGCATCATTGACAGATGAAGAGAAACCGAAATTTCATAAATTCTTTGCAGAACGGAAAATAAACTTTGCATGGTCCTACGCTGACATGCCAGGATTGGACCCCAAACTGGTTCTACATCATCTGCCACTAGTACCCAATGCTAAACCAGTCAAGCAGAAGTTGCGCAAAATGCACCCTCAAGTTGCTCTATTGGTTAAGGCCGAGTTAAAGAAACTATTGGATGCCGGATTCATAAGGTCTATAGATTATGCTGAATGGATTTCCAACCTAGTGCCGGTGACAAAGCCAAATGGACTAATTCGGGTATGTACAAATTTCTGGGACCTAAACAAAGCATGTCCAAAGGATGACTTCCCTTTGCCCAACATTGACATCATAGTCGACCTAACTGCAGGACATGAGATGCTATCCCTCATGGATGGTTTCTCTGGTTATAATCAAATCCGCATTGCTCCTAAGGATCAACACAAAATAGCCTTCACATGCCCATGGGGTATATATTGTTGGAACGTCATGCCCTTTGGTCTCAAAAATGCAGGTGCCACATACCAAAGGGCTATGACCACGATCTTCCATGATATGATGCACAATATAATGGAAGACTATGTAGATGACCTATTGGCCAAATCAACAACTAGGAAGGATCATTTGAAGGTACTTGACAAAATTTTCAAGAGATTGGAAGAGTACAAAGTTTGACTAAACCCTAAGAAGTGTGTTTTTGGGGTCACATCAGGAAAACTGTTGGGGTACATAGTTTCCCGATGAGGCATAGAAGTTGATCCGGCAAAGGTCAAGGCAATCATCGACATGCCTCCACCCAGAGGGATCAGTGAACTCCGAACTCTGCAAGGAAAAGTACAATCTATTCGTCGTTTCATAGCCCAATTGGCAGATAAGTGCCACCCATTCCAGTACCTGTTGCGCAAAGGTATCCCCTTTGTATGGGTAGATAAATGTCAACAGGCCTTCCAGCAAATCAAAGATTACCTTCTATCAACACCAGTCCTCATGTCGCCTATTCATGGAAAGCCATTAATTCTATACATCTCGACCACTAGTTCAGCACTGGGGGCATTACTGGCCCAAAATGATCATGAAGGGAAAGAAAGAGCAATCTACTACATCAGCCGCACACTGATAGGTTATGAGCTGAATTACACATACATTGAACGTGCATGCCTCGCAGTTGTCTTTGCAGCCCAAAAATCCAAGCATTATATGCTCAATCATCGCATTAATAACCGGTTGCCAAGATCGACCCATTGAAATATCTACTAAGTCGACCAGCATTAACAGGTCGGTTGGCAAAATGGGTCATGATCCCGAGTAATTATGACATACAGTATGTTGAACGCAAGGCAATAAAAGGGCAAGTAATAGCAGATCAACTGGCAGATGCACCAATCCAAGTCTCTCATCCATTGGTAACTGATTTTCCTGACGAGTCCATTTTTCATACGGAACCTGCAACACCATGGAAGCTGTATTTTGATGGGTCACACACTGGTCATGGCTCAGGCGCTGGAATCTTGTTCATCACACCACAAGGGGATTCAATTCCTAAGTCATTTCGAATCGCTTTCCCTTGTACAAATAACATTGCCGAATACGAAGCACTAGTTACAGGTCTCAAGTTGGCAATCAAATGGAAAATTCAGACATTGCTTGTATTCGGAGACTCCCAGCTAATAATCAACCAAGTAAATGGCGACTATGAAACAAAGGATGAAAAGTTGCTTCCTTACAAGAGGATGGTGGATAGTTTCCTAACATACTTCCAATCAGTGTCCTTTGAACAAATCCCCAGCGCACAGAATAAGGCAGCAGACGCAATGGCTACTATTAGTTCTCTCTTGGACATCCCTAAAAATGTGTCATAATTTGAGTTCCTAGTAGAACAACTATTGATACCGGCATATGATATCCCAGAGTCGGAAATGGTTTGCGAACTTGTTGGTCCCAACTCTCCTTGGTATCAGGACATTTATGACTACCTAAAGACTCAAACCCTTCCACCAAACCTATCTAATAACCAAACAAAGTCCTTCATTAGGAAATCCGCAAGGTATGCCATCATCAGTGACACCCTATACCGCCGTGGTTTCGATAGTACCCTCCTTAGATGTCTTGACACCGACGAAGCATGTACGACCTTACGAGAAGTGCACGACGGTATATGCAGATCTCATTCGAGCGGTCCTACTCTGGCTAAGAAACTAACAAGACTTGGGTATTATTGGCCAACAATGGAAAAAGATGCACTCGAATATGTCAGAACTTGTCGCAAGTGTCAGATTCATAGTGATTTGGTCCATGCTCCAGCACAAGAACTTCGGCCAATCACTTCTCCGTGGCCCTTCGCTCAATGGGGACTCGACCTCGTGGGTAAGATTCATCCAACCTCATCCAACGGCCATAAATTCATCATCACTTTAATCGAAGTACTTCATACAAAGTGGATTTGAAGGCCATCCCGCTGACATACATTACCGGGTAAAACAAATATCAAAGTTTATCCTTCAATGATATCATTTGCTTCAGATGGCTTCCACAACCCATCATCAATGACAACGGAACTGCCTGTTCAAGACGGCCCGTGAGTTAAGGTGTGAGCTTATCTCATATCCAAATACTCCACTTTCAACTTCTATATTACTCCCCAAGGAAATGCTGCTTCGAAGGCCAACAAAACCATTGTCAAAATTTTAAAAGATCATTAATGACGCTATCGCGATTGGCATTATTAACTTAATCCCTCGCCTGCGGGCTTACCGAATTAGCATTCAGATGATTTACTGAGCCACTCATTCCTTGGCACCTGCCATTCTACCTACGAGCTCTTTGAAGGGTCTAATCCATCGAAGAGGAATACCGATAATCACGCTTTTGCATCGAGCCGGAAATGCCGACTGGTACAAGACAAAAATCCCTCGAATCAATTTCCAAGCATATCAAAACCGCTTTATCGCAATGCATAAAAGGTTATGGTCAGAAAAGCTCAACATTGGCTTTAATTCTCGGTTCTCATGCATGCAACCCTAAGAACCAAGCAGATAGGAGAAAAGCTGTGAAAATTTGAACCAAACCGGCTGGTCCATATTTATCATATCTTCTTTGGTTCCTGTCAATTGGCAACTCTTGTGATGGGGAAATCAGCTTTTGACGGGCCCATCAATGCTTTACATCTCTCGAAAAGTTCTATGCATAGCATCAGTTATTGAGCCGAAGCCATAACATAAAAAAATCACACCTTGATGAAAAACTCGCAAATCGTGTAATTCCTGGTGACACCTCAAAAAATAAAAAATCCTCATGAAAAATGTAAGAAAGAGAAAATAATTCATCCAACGGTGAAAACTTGGCAAATAGGCGCTTTGGACAGGCATCATGGTGAAAACCTAGGAAACAGGTGCCATGCGTAAGCAATCATTGCTCTGCCATCTACTGTCACTTGGTCTAAACTTGGCTTAGGATGAAAGGTATCTTCGCCGCTATTCCGCAAATCGCCATCACATCCTACTCTAACTGTCATAGTCGATGAATGATTGACATCAAGTCCTAACGACTGTCCGTCCAGCAAGTCAGCAACGTCCTATCCGTATTCCTTGCAAATGGCTAAGTCTTAAACCTGACTGGGGGAAAAATGTTTACCATGCAACTGTAGTGGATGTGCCTGAAAAAAGACAAAAACATCATAAAATGTCCTGAAAAAAGACAAAAACATCATAAAATGTCTTGAAAAAAAGAAGAAGACAAAAACATCATAAAATGTCCTGAAAAAAGACAAAAAACATCATAAAAAGTCCTGAAAAAAGACCAAAAACATTGCAAAATGGCCTGAACAAAGATCTAAAAATCGTAAAACGTCCTGAAGAAAACCAAACAAAATCATGTGGCCACTCGAAGAACACTGACATATCGTCATTTCTAGTCAAAGTCAAGCATCTCAAATCAGTCTTTGTCATTTGTCCGAACTACGTTGTCTCTGCGCATTTGTTACGTAGGCAAGACTCATACTTGAGTCCCCGAGACATTAGGTTAGTCCTTTTAGGTTTGTCAAACTAAATAATGGCGCAATCTTTGGTCATCAAGACAAAGTCATTGGTCGTGTCGAACTACGAGGTCTCTGAGTGTATGACGTAGGCAAGGCCATCTATCGATGAGCCCCCGAGGCCGCACTAGGTCAGTACATTAGGGTTCATGGCCCTACACTGGCACACACGTCAGTAGTCTTCAATCATTTCTCCATATGGGGGAAAACTCCTAAAACAGAGTAAAACAATCATTCTATTCGGCATAACAATCTCATACCGCTCATGTCATCAAGGCAATATCGGCATATAGTCCAACACAAGTCAACCTCGGTCAAAACAAGTCAAATCATCATCATACACCGGTCAAACTGTCAAATTTTGGTTAATCTTCAGATGAGTCCTTCTGAAAGATAACCTTTGTCATTTACGCCTTAGGATGTGTCCTTCCCAGGCGTCGTCATCGTCATTCAACACTTTGAGTGATTCCCTTGACATCTAAGGATCACTCTTCATGACATCAGTATTCTTTAGATATGTCCTTCTGAAGAACCAACTCTGTCATTTATGCCTTAGGACGTGTCCTTCCTAGGCATCGTCATTATTTCGGGGGCCCCCTTTACGACCATTAGGGATCAAATCCCCCCGACATCGGCATTATTCAGGATGAGTCCTTCCTGAATTCACCAAGTCTCGACATTTTTCAAGGTCCTCAAAAATTTAAAACATTGGGACATCTCGACATTATCAAACATGGCATCTTGACATCAGAACAATGGATATCCAGATGCACTTGGCAAACACTTGACAGTTGTCTTTTCATCTTTATCATGTTATTAGTTTTTCAGTGAGATCCCACTAAGCAGGATTTAGAGAAGCAGCGACGTAGCATGACAATTGACACGCATGACTACTAGCTTCTCAGCGAGGTCCTGATTCGGGGATTTAGAAAAGCAACAACATATCATGATAGAGACTTTATTTTTGTATTTTGGCAATCATGTCACTTGTTTCTCAAGGAGATCCTAGAAACAGGATTTAGAGAAGTAGCGACGTTTCATGAGTTGTCCTTGTCTTTTTCTGCTTATGGTTGATTATGACAACAAGACTGGGGCAAGCACGCTCCTAGTGTGAGTCATGATCATCCTTGTTTGTGACTGTTCGTCTTAGGTAATGGTATGACCTTGCACACCTTGATCTATGTCATATCATGGTGTTTGTTGGCCATTACAATAGCTTGCCCAATGATGATTAAAGAGCAACAAATATTAAAAGTCCTACAATAAATTTTTGAAGGATTTGTGTCTTCTTATGGGTCCCATGTCTTCTCCTCTTGCGTCTGATCATCTTCTCTCATCAGTCCCGCCATCTTCTCTTGTCCATCCTGCGATGATATCCTGTGACATCCAAAAACATAAGTGCATACATAGTATATCCATTGCATTAGGTCCATACATACATCATCCATGGCATTAAATAATATCATACATGGCATTACATCATATACATAATCACAAGCATTGCATTAACATAATCATCATCATTGCATCTTTTACATAAATACATCATGCACATCAGTAACATAATCATATACATAAGCATTGCATCAACATGACATCAAAAATCACAACATAGACATCATAGTACATAAATGGCATCATAAATTAAGCATCATACATGTCATAAGACATAATGCATAGAACATCACATAACACATAGGCCGCATCAACATTGCATCATCATATAGAATCATCTCAAAAATATACAATGTCACAGGATAGAGTCAATGCATATCCCAAAAATGGAGTTCGCAGGCTCAAATAATATAGTGTGTCACAATACAAATATGCCCTAGGGAAGGCTCTCATCACCCCCTCAGGGCGAAGAATGTGGCAGAGACAACTCTGTCACGGGCGCTGAAACAAGGGATGGTCCTGTAGTGGCCTGAGTCTGTGACGCTGACGGAATACTGAGTGAAGGCATCATCTCAATAGTAGTAAACACCTGTGAGGTCACTGCGGCTGGACTCTGAGTGATGGAAGGATTTGTCACTGGCGGCTGTACTTGGCCTGACCTCTGCACTGAACCAACGAAACCATGACTATGCCCTGAATGAGGACTCGAAGTATGCCTGCGGGAATGGTGTGACCTATGGCCTGACGTGTGTCCTGTGGAAGTCGACCCCCCGACACTGGTATGGCTCCTAGTACCACTGCCACTGCCCGATCTATGCCCACTGCCTGTCCTCGTCTGTGATCGGGACAAGGTAGGATCTCGCTGCTCTGGCGGCACTGCCTACTCATAAAGTGTCCTGTACTGCCCCAACCTGGTGCTCACCCTGGCAAGCTCCCAGGCCATGTTCCCTACAGGTCCTGTGCATAGAGCCGCAAACTCTGTGCACCATCGCGCCGCATCCTGCTAGCGGATCACTGCCTGATCCCGCTCTACACGGGCTACCTCCAGTGCTAACTGTAGGGACCTAACCTGTGCCAGGCTGGCGTCTAACCTCTTCTGAAGATCGGCCACTCTCTGATCAGCTGTAGCATCTGGTGGCAACTCTGTGGATGGTATCTCCTCCTCCCCCTCCACCATCCGCCATCTCAGGAGTCGCTCGACCTCACCTATGGCATCATCCTCATCATCATCATCATCATCCTGCCCTGCCACCTCCTCCTCCTGTCCAGCCACTCCCTCCTCCTATCTGGGCTGCTCTCCCACCTCCACCTCCTGCTCTCCCACCTCCATCTCCTGCTCTCCCATCTCCACCTCCATCGCGGCCGTATCCTCCTGTCCACAAACAACCCTCTCCTCCTCCTGTCTCTCCTCGCCCCCTCCCTCCTGTCTGGGCAGCTCCTCACCATCTCCCTCCTCCCCAACCTCGGGGATAGCATCCAACGCTACCCTCGCCACGTGAGACTCCTGGTAATTTTACCTCCTGGGTGGTCACTCACATGCCCGCCCCCACTGCCTCCTCGCCATCTCCACTCCGCCCCACCACTGCCTCCATCTCCACTCTCCTCTCCATTCCATCACTCACCCTCCTCTCCATCTCCATCCCCGCCTCGGGCTTCCCGCCTCGGCCATTTCTATCTCACTGCCTCTGTGGGTACCCAAGGAATCAATGCATCACTCATTAACCGGGTGCTTGGCCTCATTAAGATTTTGTCAATGGCACGGGTCTCAAGGTCATACCATAGAACAGGTAAGCCGGGTGTGTGGCACTGGATCTGTCAGCTTCCTCCCCAACCCCAGGCCTAGGCTACTAGTCCGTCTATCTGCTGTGTGGCAAATGCCACTGGGATGGCCGACCCCCATGCATACTCTCAGGAAGATCTGGCATACTCTGCCATCCCCACGGGTACATCCTGCTGCTCGCCAAACTGTTTCAATACACGCTGCGGCAGGTACATCTCAATAATCAAGGATGTCTGTACTGTCCTACCAATCAGGTACCTGTACTGTCTGCAGAAGCTCAGATGATCGGCCTCATCATCCCATGCCTCACAATCCCTGTACGGCCTCCAGATGAACGTCACCATGGTATCGATCCGATGCCGCCACCATCCTGTCTCGCCCATGTGGGTCTGCTGTAATGCGCCGGCATAATAATAGGAGTAGGGCATCCCCGCGGCAAGCTGTGGTCTGTCAATAGGAGGGCGGAATATGGCAATGTGCTCCCATGCCCAGATCATCATAAGGGTGGTCCCATTGTGATACTTCCTCTCTCAGATAAATTACATCGTACCGGTGATATAGCGGCCCCTAGTAGGCGTGGACTTCATCAGCCAGAATCACCGGGTCTCCGCTTCGCCTCTTTAAGCGCTTTAATTTCGTGGATGTCCCCAAACTAATCTAAATCTTCGCGGTCCTCGCTTCTGGCCGTGAACCAAAATGCCAAAGAATCGTAGTCGCCAGAACGATCAAAGCGATCAGAAACGAAACCCAATGGATCTCAGAATCAATACCGAACCGCACCTTTGATCCCCGGTAGTACGCCTGAAAGGTTCTGCTTCGACATGGATCGCATCGATCCGGGCTTCCCTCGAATAGGGAATCTAAAGAATACGGTAGACGTCCTCCAAGGTAATAATAGCCTCACCTGTCGGCAGGTGGAAGGAACAGGTCTCAGAATGCCATCGCTCGCATAGCGCCGTCAACAAACCCCTGTTCCCCCGAATGGCGGGCATGAACACAGCGTAGAATAAGCCGAGTCTCATCAATCGTTGCCGCTCTCGCGGGCCCAACTGATCGGCAAACCGAAAAGTGGTCGGTCTGCTCTCTCTCGTGTAGATAGGGGCAAGCTGCCTCTGCAAAAAGCCGAACACTACATTAGCACTTTTTGGACAACTGACAACATCATGAAAAGCAACTAAGGGCATGAAAACATCAAAACAAGTTTCATTAAGAAAACAGGCAAGTGCGTCGCAACCAAGCAGTTGCGTTGCGAAAACACCATTGCGTCGTTCAAATCATCAAATGCGTCGCAATTCCGCACTTGCGACTCGAAATCGCATTTGCGTCTTCAAAAAGTGAATGCGTCTCAACATCGCTATTGCGTCTCAATACAGCTATTGCGGCGTTTCACATGGCGATTGCATCTCAACATTGCTATTGCGTCTCAATACAGCTATTGCGGCGTTTCACATGGTGATTGCGGCATTCCACCAGTCAATTGCGACTTAGAAAGTCCCTTGCGTCGCATGAATTGTCAAATGCGGCTCAAACCACCGGTGCGGCGCGTTTATTCTAGGCACTTGCGTCGCGACGCATCAAATGCATCGAACGCGAAGGCAATTGCGGCTTACGCGAACGCATATGCGTCGCGGCGCATTCATTGACTACCCTAGAAAGCATTAAATAACGCGTAAAACGATAAAATGACAAAGTGGGATTAGGGTACATACCGCCGGCTCTGAGCCCTCTGGCCGTCTGAAGGTCCTCACGATCTCTCCGTGGTGCTCTGACACTGGAATAACCATCGTCGCTACTGCGCCTTTTGCTCTGAGCTCTCAGGATTCGCAAAGTGAATAGTGAAAGTGAATTGACTTTTACCCCTTTGTCAACCTATTTATAAGGTCAAAATGACATTTTTCAACCAAAGTCAATACTGGAGGCTCATTTGAACACCTTAGACCTCCCCGTAAGTTGCTTTAAACATGTCGAAATCCGAAACCGACTGCGCCGTTGTTTTTCTGATCATCAAATTGATTTATTGGGACCCTTTGCAAATTTTTCTAGCACCGACCCAAAATTTGAAAATTTCCCGAGGGGGCAATGATACTCCGTACCCTCGCTGGGGCATATTTTGGACTTATTTTCTTTGTCACAATGTGACAAGCAACATTATGACAAAGAGGGGCAAAATGTAGACACCTAAAAATGACCTAGGCCTGCAAGCTTCATTTTTACCACTTTCGTCCTAGCATAATTAAGTTGTTTAATTGTGTCCTTGGTCCACATTCGACTATTGATTAAATAATTCATAATTATTTAATTAATTCATGTCATTTATTCCTCATGATTATTAAATAAATAAATTTTATTTATTTATCTAATATGTCATTAATTACCTAAGTCCCCCTTAATTAAATAAATTTCTTAATTTTATTTAATTCCCCTTCTGTCATTTATTCCTCATGATTATTAAATAAATAAATTTTATTTATTTATCTAATACGTCATTAATTACCTAAGTCCCCCTTTAATTAAATAAATTTCTTAAGTTTATTTAATTCCCCTTCTATCATTTATTCCTCTTGATTATTAAATAAATAAATTTTATTTATTTAATTACGTCACTAATTAGGTCCTCTTCTCTCCAAAATTAAATAGATTCTAATTTATTTGATTTTTGTCCATTTTCTACTATAATTAAATAATTATTTTAATTATTTAATTATTCATTAAACTATTCTCTCATCAAATTAAATAAAGTTAATTTATTCCACCCTCTTGAATTTTGAATTAAATTATTATTTAATTTGAAATAGTTCCTTTTGTCACATTCTCCTATAATTAAATAATATCTTTATTATTTAATTATTCACTGGTCACCTGGGGTAAATAAATTTTATTATTTAATTTCTCCAGCGGCCTCTTTTTCTGTGCCAGTCTTATCTTCCAAATTAATTCTTTTCTTTTGACATCTCATTTAATTTCGACCCTTGATTGAATTATCTTATAATTCAATCTTGGCCCTTCATTTCTAGTCATTGCCCTAATTTTGACCTAACCCTAATTCGTATTGCAACATTCAATCTTAACCATGGATTTTAGGGTATCTTTCATCTTCTCATCCTGGCCACACATTCGAAATTGCAATTTTTATAAAAGGGCAATTTTGTTCTTATTTGTCTCTCTCTCATGCTCATTCTGTCAACTTAGGTTATTATTATTGTCATTTGCAGTCATTGTCATTCTAGTCTATTGTGAGGTCATTTCTTTTATATAAATCCTTCAACCTTTGCATAGGGCTTGGACATTAGTCTAGGTGCTCATTTGAAATCTGAGGGCATCTTTATTTACTGCAAGCTAGGAGGTGTAACAAAGGTCAACCATGGAAGATGAAGACTTAGGGTAACATTGTTCCTTTTGTTTTCATTTTATTTCCTTTGTGCTTTGTTATTTCATTGGGGATTTTAATGTTATTGTGCTAACCCCTCTAACGATAATATGATTTTCCCTTGATTACAACTAGAACGTGGTTGAGAAGGTACCCACATAAGAGTGTTAAACATTGGTTGTTTGAGGAATTTGACACGCATTGTAAGATTCTTCATTACTCAAACCTTGTCGTGGCATCCAATGTTCGTTTGACAAAATATGGGGGTATACCTTTGAACAAGACCTTGTGGAAGGTCCGTGAGTCTTACCATGAGGCAATACTTGACACAATAAAGAGTAGAGTAGACCCAGATGGTTCATTGGATTAATTTGTAAGTATATGCACAATAGTTCTTATTAATTTATACTTGTATCCACATCAATTTGGTTGATGCCAATGCTATCATCTTATTTTACTTTGTGTATCTGTATGTAACCAGGCAAACATTGATTGGTGTCCCCTTGCATAAAATGTAGATTTATGAGCCATCCAAGAGAATCTCAAGCAGAAAAGCAATGCAACATCCTTATTTTGATGATCTTGACAAATCTCAATTATGATTTTAAGCCATTACAAAAGTGCGTGCGAAGCTTGGTGAGGTAATTTCAAGTTATTCATTTGAATTTAACCTTATCATGACCACTTATGATGTAGACATTATAAGAGCATCTCAAATTTCAAGAAATTCTATTCATGAGGTGTGGTGTGCAATAGGTATCTTGGAACTCCCAGTGAAGATGTATGACCAAGAATGACTAAATTGAGAGACTACCATGCCTATCTGTAAGTTCCTTCCATCTATTTTGGATGAGCTATTTCTTTTTATTCTTTTCCTTTGCGTATCTATAACTAAACTAGTAAAAATTGATTGGTCTCTCCTTGCAGAAAATGCTGATTTTTTAGCCATCAAAGAGAATCTCAGACAAAAAAGAAATGCAACATCCTTATTTTGATGATCTTGACAAATCTCAATTCTAATTTGAAGCCATTATAAAAGAACATGTGAATCTTTGCAAGGGAATCTCAAGTTACTCATTTGAAGTTAACCTCTAAATGAGAACCTATGATGTAGACATTAGAAGAGAATCTCGAATGTACATGAGTGACATTGTAAAATATCTGTGAGAACAACTCGTACCTAAGGCATTGTAATGAGATTTACATGTATAATAACCTTCAATGACTCGAAGGAGAGGTTTTTGGTTGATTTGTAACCCATTTTTTGATCAATAAGAATGTTATTTTCTAGAAATTTACTACTTTTATCTCACTTTTCTTGTTGTTGTACGGTCTGTACGGATGCTAAGATGATTTGAAACCTATTCCTTACTCTTAACTACAAGACATTCAATGGTCCCTACAACAATACTTTCATGCAAATTCCTTGTCAAAGCACTTTTCACCCTTGTGTTTACAGTCACACCTGCTGCCCCTACATTACCAGTCCTAGGATAGGTAACAACATCAAAAAAAAATTCTCCTTCATTACATTTATAGGTTCCTTCCTACCAAACATTATTACCTGTTCTTTACCTTTGATATCTTCTACAAGAGGAGTTAAAACAAAAGAATAACCATCTTTGACTATGGTGTAGGTATTTTCCCTACCATCATACAATTCCCTCTTGTCATATTGCCAAGTTCTTCCTAATAGGAGATGAGAAAAATCCATTGGAAGCACATAAAAAACAACACTATCATGATAAACACCAATTTGAAAGTCTACAATGACCTTTTCATTCACCAATAAAGATTGGTCATCATTTAACCATGAAATTTTATAAGGAAATTCATGAGGAATTCTTTTCAAGCCTAACTTGTTTACCATTTCACATTGACACCATATTTTCAGTTGAGCCAGAATCAATGACCACTCTACATACCTTGTCCTTGCACTTACAATTAGTGTTGAAGAGACTTTTCCTTTGCAAAGGTGCTTCCTCTTTTGCTGCTTTCAAGATTGTCTTTCTCACCATCAACATTTCCCCTACTTTAGGATCTACCTTCTTACTTGCAGAATAATGGCTTTCACACTCCTCCTCTTGAACCAATTGTGCTCTCCTATCAATCTTCTTGTCTCCACTTGATGAACTACCAACCCTCTTAGGACATTTCCATGAAGGATGGCCGAACTCATTGCATGTGTAGCACCTTCCTACAAAATAATTAGTACCTCTACCAGCACTATACTTTCCTCTACCTCTAAAACCAAAACCAAGATCATATTCACAAACATTGTTTTATCAGATTCCTTACTTTTAGCAGTCAAAACACCATTTTGCTTACTCAAAACACCATGATTCCACATTGTTCAAGACATGAAAATGACAAACCTTGCTTCAAGACTTCTTCCAGAACTTGAGTCACATTTTTCATCATCATTTAGATAGTTACAAACCCAAACCAAACACTCAAATCACTGTCTACATAGAATCTCAGTTTCTTGCATTCAAAAGGCCAAAATTTGCCAAAACACCAAATCGGGTGTAACTTGCAAACCATAATGAATATCTATAGGATAAATACATTTTTGAGTACCCATTTTGATCATTAAAAACATATCTCATTTTTAGGTACAATTTTTAGGTACGCCTGCTGTCCTGACTTCTTTGTTACTAAAGAGCCCCAAATAGGCCAATTTAACAAAGGAGACACCTTTAAAACAACTCCAAATCACTTACCAACCATAAAAAGTATTTATACAGGTGGAAAAACTCACAAATCATCAATCTTCAAGGTAAGAAATTCCCAACAATATAATTAAATAGTAAACCCTTGTTTATAGGCTTGTAAAGAACAAGCAAGTGAGGGTTTTTAAGAAATATCATCTACAAACCTCCAAATCACCTGCCACTATTGCAAACACCTGTAAATAGGTCTTCTTAAACATAATAACCCTTATCCATATAAAAAAAAATTCTATTCCAACCGTTCCAACTTGTAGGCACCATCTTTCATATGGAAAACTTAGATTTTCCTATTGGAGCAGCAACTATCTTCATATCCACACCTTCCCTGTTACTTTTTGACACACTTTCCACTTGAAAACATGTTAAATAAACATAAAAACCATCCATCCCACCATTCTACTAGCCTATAATGGTGGGATGGAGAATATTTTCCTTATAAGACTCAAAATCACAGAGTGAGGATCACTGCCCGGGACACAGAAAACTGCTTTTGCTTCTTTTATTTCTCAAAACTAACCTTCCAAATTCTTTGTGAATGAAACTAACTCTACCTACAATGAGATCACACAAGGATTTAAAATTTTGAAGTTCCTAGATTACCAATATAAGATAAAAGCCATGGAGAAAGTGCTGCAAACTCAGAAATAGGGGATTTTATTTCAAAATCTGATTACAAAGACTCAACTTCTATTTTTTCCATGCCTTTTCATGCTTTTTATAGATTTTACAATAGTTATGAAAGTGCCTTTTCAGTTTCCAATCGACCAAAATATTTCCTTTCCCACTTTGTCTCTTCACATTCTGATTTTTGTGTTCTTTTTTCTAATTTTTGCCTTTTCACAATTTTGACAACAAATGAACAATTTTGGAAACCTTATCACCTAGGGACAAAAATGACATTTTTTTGTATTTTGAATCTATTTACTTCCTAAAGACCTTTCAATGACTTAGAATGGCCTTTACAATGCCTTCATATTTTGAAAACTCAAATCTTTACAAATTTTATTTCAGAGTCAAGGTGCTCCTGCACCAGACCACCTCTTCCTCTCACTGATTTCTCTTGTCTCCTCTTAAGCTTCTCCTCCACTCTGATTTCCATTTGATAACAATCCTCTACACTCCTAGGGTTAGCCAAAACCAATTCATCTTGTATGTTTAACCTCAAACCACCAATATATCTTGCATCTTTTTCATCTTCATTCTCATGATGACTAGACCTTAAACTTAATTTATAAAACTCCCCAGTATAAGACTTAATATCCATTTCTTTCTGTCTTAAGCTTTGCAATTTCTTCAAAATTTGAACTTAATGATCCTTGGGTAAGAATTTACCTTTGATTTTTGATATCATCTTGTCCCATGAGGTGATTTTAGACTTTCCTTGCTTCCTCCTCTCAAATTGAAAGTAGTCCCACCATACCAAAGCATGGCCTTGCAACTTTTTCTTTGCAATCCTTACTCTTTGCTCCTCAGGAGCCTCATCACATTCAAAATGATTATCTAATGCAGCAATCCATTCAAGTAGTTCTTCATCATTTAAACTTCCACCATATTTAGGAACATCAATTTTTACCTTAGGCTTGTCATCTCTAACTGCCCTTACCAACTTTGCAATCCTTTGGTCTTCTGGATCAAGTTCTACTTCCATGTCTTCAAACTCATCTTCTTCTTCTTCATCTAATTCAATCTCTTCCACATCCCTTCTTTTTTTTTTCTCCAAGGCTATGATTCTTTCCTCCAACTCTCTGATTTCTCTAGCATGTTTGTCCTTCATCTCCTTCATCTCTTTAGCCATATCTTTGTTCTTTGGAGGCATCTTTGAATACCAAACTCTTCACTTCTTCCTTGCTCTTCACAACCTGAAAAATGAAAAAAAATCTACTCCTTGAAGCTTTGATACCACTATGATGTAGAGTGGCAGGGGAAGCAACTTCCTTTTCAAAAGCTTCTCTCAAATACTCTATATGCACACACCAACTTCACTATTCCTCTCAACAATGCAACTTGACCACTCAACTTGACTCATACAACCAAGCATCTCAATAGGACTTGGGGATGATGTAAAAACTCTTCACACAACACAACATGACCAAACAAATAGACCTTGCACCCAAAAACATCCACTCTTCCATGGCTTCTACACAAGCCCATGCAACTTTGCAACATTCACTGACTAGGACAGTCAAAATAAAAAATGATTAAAGGCATTAACCAGTCAATGAAACATGGTTTTATACTCCTAATTGTTGGAGTTATGGATAGACACTGAGAGGGGGGGTGAATCAATGTCAAAAATTTTTCAACTTCGACCAATATTTTTCATTCTGATTTCCTTTTCCTTCAACAATAGAGTAGAGTAATCACTTTTGAAAGCACAAAGATATGACAACATTAACTCAGTCTATTAGACAACTTATGAAAAGATGATTTGAGTGAGATATCTTGTATTTTCCAAAACATAGCTCAGATTTGATCTCAATATTACTCTGATTAATGCATTCATGAGTTGAATGTAATCATTCATAAACTGATTTGTGAACAATAATAATCCCAACAGTGAACTGAAACAACAAGTACACAGAAAAACAATGAGCACATAGAAGATCAAAGAGACAAAAGATTTGCCGAGTGGAAAACCCTCCTGGGGTAGAAAAACCACTCCTAAACTGCCTTACTGGCTTAATCTTCAAAAACCACTGTTAACAATGCCTTATAGGCTAATTTCTGAGCACCAACTCAAGGAGCACCAACCCCTCATTTAGAGACACCAATCTCAAGGAGCACCAACCCCTTACTTAGATTTCAGAATTACAATAATAATATCAGAGGATCTCTCTGTTTTCTAGTAAGCTCAAGAAACTCAACACTCTTATCTACCTAATACCCTAAGAAACCAACTCTTGTATTACAGAGTTTTCCAATACATCTCTTGATACGACCAAAATAACTATCTCTCAGAATTATAGGCCAGCAACACCTCCACTGTTTTCAACATTGGTTTTTATATACATTTCAAGTATGTCAGTCATGAAGAAATCTGCAAAAAACGTTTTTCACAAGATTCTGAAACACTCTTGCCAATTTTAGAATCTGAAGCTGAATAATGACAATCTGTAGATGATGGAAAAAATAAAGAGTAACGCCTGTCTAGAGGGCTGCAAATAATCCATTATTTCAAAACCACGATTTCCCACAAGTTGAGAACCATAACCTTCCAATTCTCAAAGAATATTTTTCCATGTAACCATTCTGAGATTCGATGCCAACCAATGATGTCGACCTGCAACTATATTTAGAAAATCACATGTCGGCCACAGTGATTGAGTCTTAGTTAATCATTCGCTGAGACATCCAGATAGTCCTACCGAAGGAAATGATAACGTTGATCACTCCTTTGGTCCCTGTGCGTCGCCATGACCTTCTGTTAATGGGGAGAAACCATATCAAAGATCTTTTATGTTTCTCTGAGATCATATTTCTGTTATATTTTTTCAGTCACTGAGACACAAGAGTCTTTCTCATCGAGACGTGCCCTTTTGTTTCATTCACTATCGCTATAGCCTTTTGATATCGGAGAGACATTTTGTAGACAAGTCTTTGTTTTTGCCGAGAGCCCCCGTGATCAAACATGTCGTTGTGACAATTCAATACCTATGCCGAATGCAACTTTATCACTGTCAGTCATCCCTTTGTTTGTCGTTGTGACATTCTGCTGTCGGGGAGACGTTATGTAGATTGCCCCACATTTCACCGAAAGACCACATGATACACATTGGTCGCCATGACACATGGTTTTTCTTGCCAACGAGCCTTCTATCTTATGAGTGTCGCTATAGCATACCGTCATCGGGGAGACCTCTCATAGAATGCTTGAGTCATACCGAAAGTCACCAACCATCTTGTGTGTCACAGAGACAAGACTGATCATATGCCGACAAAGACCTTTTGTGTTCCATCGGCGAGACCGGAGGTCACTCGCTGAGACCTCATGCCAAAAACCCTAGCTCTTACCGAGATGTATGCCTTTATGTTGTCGGTTGGTATTAGAAATCAAACTCGCCAAGACCTTTCTTTGATGCACATGAGTCATACCGAAATGCTTTATCCACTCTAAGTCACTGAGACATTACAAACTCGCTGTGACCCTATACCGATGACTCTAACTCTTACCAATATAACCTTTGTGCACAAGTCAGTAAGACACCACGAAATTGCTATGACATTTCATCTAAGCCACAACCTTTTCCGATAAGACCTTTCGGTGCACGGTTGGTGAGACAATATGTCTTCGGTGAGACCACATACCGAATACAACACTCCTGCTGATAGACTTCCACATGCATTAGTCGGGGAGACATAACCCTTTTCGCTATGACCCTTCACCGAAGCCTTAAACTCTTGCTGATATGTTCCCATTCAACCTCTGATCGGTGAGACAAAGCAATTTCGCTGTGACCACATACTGATGGTATAACTTATGCCGATATAATCCTTTTCTGTCACCGAAACAAAAGAGAATGTCATGCCGATAGATGCCTGGAGATGGATCCCGATCGTTGTGACATCAAATAAGTCTTGCCGATATGATTTTTCAACGGCGGTCGGTGTGAGATACCAATTTCGCTAAGACATCATATCGATGCTGCAACTCTTGCCAATATGAACTTTCTTGTGCCGGTCGTCAAGACACAAAGCGCTTGATGAAACAACATGCTGATAGGGATTACTTACGCCGATGCACCACCTCATGTATTAGTCGGTGAGACCCGACTCATTCGGAAAGACCTCTCAGCGGTGAAAAATACTCATGCCGATAGAATTTTCTTCTGTCGCCAAGACCACGATCAATGTCACACTGAAAGCTGCCTGTATGTAAAATCAAATCATTATGACATCAGAAATGTCTTGTCGATAGGCAACACAGACGTTTATCAGATAAATGGATCAGGGAGACCCAAGCATTCTCACGTTGATATGTTCTTTCTTTTACAAATAAGATAACCAGAGACTGCACAAAGTTCAAACTGATTAGTACCAAAGATATTAAAATTCTGAAAGTAAACTGTCCACTGAATGCCAAGACAAGTAAACCATATAGACAAAACTGTATCAAGATAAAGCATGAGAAACCAATATGAAACTGTCAACAAGTAGAATCAACTGAAAGGGATTTTGACATCAAGGAAAAACCATATGATTACAACTGAGAACCAACACTAATACCATCCTCCACAAGTTCCCAAAAGCACAAGATCAAACACCCAAAACAAACGTATCAAAAGATTGATTTACAAGCCATAAACAAGGCTTAACTAAGCCTACATAAGGAAGCTTTCAACTTTTCAAGGCACACCCCAACAGCCCTATGATGCAATATCAAGGTGGAGGAACACATAATCAGGCTCAAGGAATCAAGTTCCAACTCAGATTCAAGTTTCCAACACAACTTTCATCAAATCAACACTATGGCTTCCCAATTCACCAGTAACAACAAATAGACCTATCCTTTAGAGAAGGTTGTAAGAATACCAACTTAGCATCTAAATAGCATCCATACATCATCAAAAACACTGAACCAAGATTACACATGAGATTCTTATGCAACAACACAAAGAAACTTCAAGTCACCCTAGTCAAAGGCTACTAGAATTAGCCCAATTTTACACACAAAGTACTCTTTAAACTTCTTGCCACCACAAGATCTATTAGACAGTCTCAAATTGTGTTACAAAACCATAGATTCTCTGAACAATTCTTCTGTACAGGTCTTCTAAGGTGCTGCTCCAAAAAACCCTCCTATTTCACCCTAAAACCTAGGGTTTCTCTATAACTCCACTCTACTGGCCACAAAAACTCAAACCAAAGTTCAAAACATCTTTGTTGAGGTCTGCATAGACCCTCCAAACATTTCTACACTCAGTCCCTTCACAAATTCACCAATACACAACCTATAACCTTCATTTTCTCTAAGAAAACTCACATACCCGACCTAGGGCATCACTAGAACTCAATTTTCTTGACTCCCAACACTGTAGTAACTTATTAGAAAATTATGCAAAGTGCATTCTAAAGACCATTTTCATACATTTACAAGGGAAAAACTGACCTAGGGCATCAGATAACTTTTGCAAACCTCCATCTTTCACTCTGAAAAAAATTGTAACATGAAGAGGACCCCTAAATACACCATTCCACTAGGTTTCAAATTTTCCCACACACGCAGAATCGCTCCGAGCTACGTTCAACCAGATTGATCCCTTAAGGGTCCAAAGGGAAAAATGGCTGCAAACTTCAGCATGAGGTTACTCGGACACCATGATGCTTAGAAACTTATTGTCTGATCCTGTGGGATTGTGTTGGAACCCTCTACAATAACATCTTTCGGTTTTCGTTATCTCGGAGTGGTTTTCCCATGGTGTCCAGTTTTCAGTTGATGGAAAAAGTGTCAAATTCAAGCAGTGGAAAGTTGCAAAGTCGTGCAAATTTGGTTCTCCAACTCGTGTGAACAAACAAAATGTTCCAATGCATCTGAATAGGCATGTTTATGCTAGGCATGGTCCTCTTTCACACCCAAACACGCGTAATCGCTCCGAGCTACGTTCAACCGGATCTATCCCTTAAGGGTCTAAAGGACAAAATGGCTGCAAACTTCAACATGAGTTTACTCAGACACCGTGATGCTTAGAAACTTCTCGTCTGATCCTATGGGATCAATTTGGGCCCCTCTACAATAACCTCTCTCGGTTTTCGTTATCTCAGAGTGGTTTTCCCGTGGTGTCCAGTTTTCAGTTGATGGAAAAAGTGTTAAATGCAAGCAGTGGAAAGTTGCAAGGTGGTACAATTTTCGTTCTGCAACTCATGAGATCAAACAAACTGTTCCAATGCATCTGAATAGGCATGTTTACGCTAGGCATGGTCCTCTTTCGCACCCAAACACGCAGAATCACTCTGAGCTACGTTCAACCAGATCAATCCCTTAAGGGTCCAAAGGGAAAAATGGTTGCAAACTTTAGCATGAGGTTACTTAGACACCATGACGCTTAGAAAATTCTCGTCTAATCATATGGGATTGTGTTGGGCCCCTCTACAATAACCTCTCTTGGTTTTTGTTATCTCGGAGTGGTTTTCCAGTAGTGTCTAGTTTTCAGTTGGTGGAAAAAGTGTCAAATGGAAGCAGTGGAAAGTTGCAAAGTGGTGCAACTTTTGTTCTGCAACTCGTGTGACCAAACAGACTATTCCAACACATCTAAATAGGCATGTTTACCCTAGGCATGGTCCTCTTTCGCACCCAAACACGTGGAATTTCTATGAGCTATGTTCAACCAGATCGATCCCTTAAGGGTCCAAAGGGCAAAATGGCTGCAAACTTCAACATGAGGTTACTCGGACATCATGATGCTTAGAAACTTCTTGTCTAATCCTATGAGATCATGTTGAGCCCCTTTAAAATAACCTCTCTTAGTTTTTGTTATCTCGGAGTGGTTTTCCTGTGGTGTCCAGTTTTCAGTTGATGGAAAAAGTGTCAAATGCAAGCAATGGAAAGTTGCAAAGTCGTGCAACTTTCATTCTCCAACTCGTGTGACCAAACGACTATTGCAATGCGTGAATATGAATTTGTATGCTAGGAATGGTCCTTTTCACTCCCAAACATGCGGAATCGCTCCGAGCTACATTCAACTGGATTGATCCCTTAAGGGTCCAAAGGGAAAAATGGCTGCAAACTTCAACATGAGGTTACTCAAACACCATGATGCTTAGAAATTCTCATTTGATCCTATGGGATCGCGGTTGGGCCCCCTCTACAATAACCTCTCTCATTTTTGTTATCTCTCGAGTGGTTTCCCGTGGTGTCCAATTTCAGTTGATGGAAAAAGTGTCAAATGCAAGTAGTGGAAAGTTGCAAGGTGGTGCAATTTTCGCTTCAGAACCTCCGGTGACCAAACGGACTATTCCAACGCGGTCAGCAGGGAATTTTTCGCTAGGCATGGTCTTATTTCTCACCCAAACATGAATCGCTCCGGGCTATGTTCAACCAGATCGATCCCTTAAGGGTTTGAGTTTAGTATGTTGTAATAGGCCATTCCTCCTATTGTTCAGGCTATGTCTCGGTGATATGGGTTTGCTGTAATTTGAATTGTGGTAGCTTGATATACAGAGTCTATTGATGCTAGGGTTCAATTTGTATGATTTTGAAAAAAGAATCCAACTGAGTAGAGTTATTAACATTATTCGTAAATCATAAGAATTTGTTTAGTACACTAGCCATTTTGATGCCTTCTTGTAGTCTCAAACATTAATTTGTATCATTGTTACATTGGTCTTCAGAGTGGCAGCTTAATATAGCTCCATAATACAAAATCTGGTTCATGCTAATTTTCACGTGAAAAATATGTGAATAAAATCACGTTGATTTTCGTGTGAAAAAAAACCATGAGACCATAGCTTGTTGCTTACTATTATGCTTTGATATATTTTTTCCAAGCATCCATAGCTTGTTCGAAAGCACCTATTTTAAGATTTTGACCATAGCAGCAAGGCAATGAACTATTTGATAAAATGCTTTGATAGACATGTATGAAAAATGTGTTAGCATAGACAAGGCAGTGAACTCTTTGAAAAATTGCCTCAAAGAAATGTGGTTTCATGGTGATGGAATGGCATGACGAATGCCATGACAAGCAAATTGCTATGGATTTTCATGGAATTCCATCACCATTGAGACCACATTTCTTTGAGGCTTTTTTTCAAACAGTTTGCTGCCTTTTCTATGCTATTGCTTATTAGTATGCTTTGATATATTTTTCCAAGCATCCATAGCTTGCTTTGGAAGTGCCTATTTTAGACTTTTAGCCATAGCAACAAGGAAGTGAATTTGTTTGATAAAATGCTTTGGTAAACATGTATGATAAATGTAGTAGCATAGACAAGGTAGCGAACTTTGAAAAAATGCCTAAAATAAATGTGGTCTCATGGTGATGGAATGCCATGACAATCCACAACAATTTGCTTGTCATGGCATTCCACCACCATGAGCCCACATTTCTTTGAGGCATTTTTTTCAAACAGTTTATTCCCTTGTCTATGCTATTGCTTACTATTATGCTATGATAGATTTTTTCTAAGCATCCATAGCTTGTTCAAAGTTAATATGTTTTAGGCTTTTAGCCATAAAGTAAAGAAGGAAATGAACCTGCTTTGATAAAATGCTTTGATAGACATGTATGAAAATGGGTTAGCATAGACAAGGTAAAGGAACTCTTTGAAAATGCCTCAAAAGAAATGAATTATGATACCGAGGGTTCATGACACCCAAACGTTTCTTTTGATTGTCATGGCATTCCATCAGTCATCATACCCTCATTTCTTTGAGGCATTTTTTCAAAGAGTTCACTACCTTGTCTATAATATTGCTTACTATTATGCTTTTTGATAGATTTTTCCAAGCATCCATAGCTTGTCTCAAAAGCATCTCTTTTAGGCTTTCACCATAGCAACAAGGCAACACTTGGTAAAATATTTGACAAAATGTTTGGCAGACATGTATCAAAATCGTGGTAGTATACAAGGCGTTGAACTGTATTTGAAAAATTCCTCAAAGAAATGTGGTCTCATAGAATGCCATGACAAACAAATGCAATTGGAAATCGCCTTTCGCTATTAGTTAAGTGCACGTGAAAGTGACCAGAATCGCTAGGGTTGACTTTGTAAACTATATTGTAATTGAAATTTTGTCATCTATCGCTGATCGTTGGCTTAGGTTATGCAATGTGAAGCAATGCTTTGTTTGAAGACCAATGCAATGTAATCAACGAATATAAACTACAAAAATCTATGTTTTACTATGTTATCGGTTTAGTTTTGGGTTTGATAACTCAGTTCGCCGGTTCGGGAAATTTTTTTTTTGGGGTTGGGTTCGTTTTGGGTTCAGTAATACAAAAACATAAAAAAAATCAGAAATATATACATATTTGCAGCAGTAATTAAGTTCAGAATACACCACCATATTAATAGTCAAATAACATAGCAAAATACACCACCACTTTCATAGTCAAATATTAAAATATTAGTGATACTCGAATGTCATGATACAAAATTATAAATTAAAGTTCAAACATAAAAATGTTAAGTGTTTACAATCAGCCATTATTGATCATTGATCAATCTGAAAAGTGTGAACATTTTTTTGTGTGGAAGGAAAACAAGAAACCAGTGTTACATAATTATTTACATTGTGAAAGAGCCAAAACCTTTTTCTTGCAGATCTTAGAAGAATCTCAATGATTATTTGGGTGTCCTTGCCTTGGAACGGAACTATCCTGAGCCATGAATGATTGACCAGGAACTGTGAGAAAGAAATAAGATAAATCATGCAACTTGTTGCAATTTATTTCCTTGGGAAAAAGGGTAAAGTTTTCTTTTTAGGGAGAATCTCCTTTAGAGTTTGAACGCATTGATAATTTTCAAGATAGACTTAGCCAAATATGTCATCTAGGTTTGAAGCTTTTAGGTAAAATGTTTGCTTCTTAAAATTTTGTTCAAAATTCAAGATGCAGGCTCTCCTCCCTTAGGGAAGAGAAGGCCTATCAAACCTAACACTCTTATGCAACACTTCTTAAGTTCTTGTTGATGCAGTATTAGATGCGAAGTTTCAAAATAGGCATGGTTATATAAATTCTCATCTCACGACTATCATTGCATCAAATTAAGAATTTTCAATCCTTTATGGTCTAGACAAGAGAAGTATGGAGTAGTGTTCTAATGCTAAAGTATTATTGTGAATCTCTTTGCTATGAGTGGTTCAAAAATGAGGAATTTGTCTTCTGCACCAAATGAGAAATATTCATAAAATGTGCTAGGAAGGAATAAGTCCATAAGATCGAGTATGCAAGAACTGAGAATTGCAAAATTGGCTTACGTTTGATTTCCACAAACAAAAAATTTCACACTTTTTGATGTTCACACGTAAGTCAAAAAGTATATGTGCATAAGTTGTAAAGTATACACTTGAATACACGTAACTCATATCTATTGAATCATGAATTTATAATGCAAATATGGACACTATCGATAAAAAAGATTTGTATTAAAATAAAATAGCCATGCACACATACATCAATATATGTTGATATAAACTTATAAAATATAGTTACAAAATAGCCATATAGGCTTACAAGAATGCCATATAGGCATACAATGTAAAATATATCCAATACAAAATATGTACAAAATTGCCATGTAGGCATACAACAAAGGGCTCTGCATTCAAAATTCATTTCTCTCCATGCTCTGGTTCAAATACAATTTTCTTTCCCTTTGCTTGGCGATCCGATGGCGATAATTCTGTCACCCATTTCTTCTGTGCTCGAGGAGTGTTCCTCCTCCTCCTCCTAGGGTTTAGCTCTTGGTGAAGTTTTAACTGTTACAATAAGAAGTAAAGACATTAATATATAGAAATTACATTATAAAAATTGATATATTTAACAAAATAATCACTTACGGCCATCTCACGATCACTCTCCTTGATGGAAATATTTGCACGCCGATGTTGAGGCATGCTCAAGCCTTGTATAAACCATCCAAATAGGAATTAAACTAGGAATCAATAATGGTTTGATTTTTCACTAGAACTAGTTCATCTATAACAACGAATGCAAATTGAAATTTAGTAATTTGCCTCATACCTCCCCTATCAGAGCCATCGAGGATTGTATAGCGGAGGAAACACCAATATCCATCACCCTAATAATGTTTGGCAGTTTTTCTATCACCAACATCTAAAAATAAAACAACAAATTATTCAATCACAAAAAAGTTACAATAGCGATCCACATGATGACTTATAATGTATGAGATCTAATGAACAAAATTTTGAGTACAAGTATTAACCTATATATTTCTGATTATTAGTTATCAAATTTGAAGTAATGCTTTGAGTTTGAATGATGTGTAATGCAACGTAACCAACAATATGAATATAAAATACACAAATCTATTAAACTTAGAACTCATTAGTTAAGTTCTCTTTATTCTATATTACCTCCATGAACATTTGATCAAATCTACTGGCACTAGGAGGTGTTTCCTTGAAACCTCCAACATTACCTTGTTCAACATCCAAAATCACATATTAAAATACCATTCGTAAAACAATGCTATTAACATGTAATAAATTTATAATTGTTTACTAGTTACATACCCCACTGATAGGTGTACTACAAAAATAAGTAGGGGGATGACTGGTGTATCCAGTCTCAACACTGTGACCCTGCAATTTTATTAAAATAATAAAACTAAATTAGTTAATCTTGCATTTCACAATCAAAATTTAATAATTAAATTCAATGAACATGCTAAATTTTACCTGAGTGTTAATGCCATATGCATCATGCAAAATTTCATCCATCCTCTCTATCCCCGTAGATGCATACAGATCAGGCTACGTAGTAGCATATGGATCCTACGTAGCACCCTCTTGAGTGCTGGTAGGGTCATATGAACAAGTTGCCTTGCAAGATTGACACACATGGGTTTGAAGGACACCACCTGAAGAATCCCTTGGATGGCGCTATATAATAGGGCTAGTGTGATGGATGACACTCCAGGTAAAAGTTTTCATCACTTGCAATGTCTCTATCGACACTCTCCTTCGCAATGGCAGGCATCACAATGTGCTCACGAGGTGGCCTAGCGAGAGGTCGTCTCCCTTGTCGTGCATGATCTGGCTGTGCACTGGGCCTATCTTGAGCTGACCCCCCACCTCTCCCCTAGAACTCCCTCATATCAAAATAATTTGAGATTTGGTTCAATACAAACTCACTGTATAGTTTCCTAAGAAAATATTGGGGGACTTCACAATTATTGCACTGTGGGTAATCAAAGAACAAATACCATCTATCATAAAAATGGTTCCTAATCTCTTGGTGGTGGCACCAATAAATAGGAAACCTATTTGCATTGAGGGTAAGATTTTGATTTGTTTTAGGGTCAGTGAATAGAGAGCACAAATCACCTTTAGTAACTTTTAAATCTTTTACTTGTTTATATGATAATTTATCTACATAATATGCCCTGGCTGCCTGCCTCCTATCTTGCCATCCAGATATTTGTTGGGTAATTGCATCTACATTTTTTAACATCTCTTTCAATGAATTTTCTAGAAGCATTCTTTCTATGGTTGAAGCATTTGGATCACTCAACCTACTGATAAGATCCTCAAGTTGTTTTCTATTGTTCTCAATTTCACTCCTCAAATTTTCTTGAGTGCCAAGAGGGACGTATTGAGTGATTGGTGGGGGAGGTTGATTTTGTTGAGGATTTTGCTGTTGAGGATTTTCCTCCTCTTCTTGTTGAGGATTTGCAGGATTTCCTACAATTTTTTTTTAAAAAAATCAAATCTAACCTAAAACAAACAAAATCAATTTCAAACTAAGAAATTCAAAACAAATAGCAAACAATACTTACCTCCCACACCTCTTCGTCATCGTGGCACCATATTTGCAAAGAAAATCCACCTGTTGTTGATGAAATTTGTAGAAATACTTCCTCCTAGAACGCGAGCATGAAAGTGAGGGTTTTTGGCCATGGGCAGAGCTGAGAAACAGTAAATAGAAAATGATACAATTTTCACTTTTTTTTTTGGCTTTTAAAACCACATAACACGAGCGTGTTATAACGCACTCGCGTTATCTCTTTTCAAAAAAAAATTTCCATTTGGCCACAAAAGTGCGACCAACTTCATGCACCTGCCCCCAAGAGTCTACAGATTTGATGTTTTGGAAATGACTCTCTCATAAATTGATCAAATTTAGCTTGTGATGTAATATCATTGGATGGTGAAGATAGAATAGGAATTGATGAATGAGAACTTAAGGAAACATAAATACTTTGCAAAATTGAACCAATGGAAGGGGTGGAAAGAACTAAATGCATTGATGGAGTAATTATTACTTTCAGTGCATGCAAACCAGTTGTAGGTGAAGGTGAAGTAGGAAAATGTGGTGGCAGAAAAGTGGGAATAAGAGGTGTGTGAGGTGAGGTAGAAATGACAGGTGATGATGTATGTGGGGGATCATAGGCAATGTTCTCTTTTGGAGATAATTTCATTTCCTCATCATGCCTTTCTTCTTCTTCATTACCTTCCTCCTCTTCTTCTCGATCTTCAAAATGTTTATCCTCTCCAGATTGTTCACTTTCAGCTCCTTCTTCCACTTCAAGATTATCTTATGATTCAAGCTCTAGTTATTGTTCAACAACTTGTCCTTCCTTAGTAGTATGCTCCTCTTTAGCATTTTGTGTTGTACTCTTCCCACAGGTGAATTTAATATTGGGAGATTTGTGTGAAGAAGAGGAGGAAGCACCTAATTTGTGCTTGGTTCAAAGATCCTACTGATGGCTAGCTTCACCTCCTGATACCTCTTGTCCAGAGTCTATCCTAAAGGACTTCAATTAAAAACCATGCCTCTACAACCATTCACTTGTGTTGCACAAAATAGGAGCAAGCCTCTGCTAAATAGAAATGTTCTATTTGGACCATTGGATTAGTGGCAAGGGTTTACTCACAATCTCTTTTTCATCATATACTGAGTCCAAAATGTCACTAGGATCTTCAAAATCTTCAGGAATTTCACCAAACCTAAATCACTGATCTATTCCACAGTGAGTCTATATAACTCCATTCTCTGGATTCTTCCTCGTCTCTACATTTTTCCCATATGTCTTCAAAATGATGCACATGACTATGAACCTTCTTGATTTTCCTATTGACATCTCTATAGTCAAAATCATGCCTATACCTATATGACCTGATGGTCATAATATGTATCTCTGCTACTACTAATTTGGCCTTTTGTACACTTTGAATTGAGAATCTTCCAATAGAAATTGGAAACCTAAATCTTGGTTGGTGAATAGCTTGGTGTTTTGTGTGCACTATAATCAAATCTCTGCATAGCTCCATTAACACCCACTTGTCAGAAGGATATCTTGGTAACATATATAGGAATATTGTATAGCACCCTACTCTTAAGTATGTAAAGGTAGGAAACTACAAGGAAATACATCCAAACTTTCTAACAACTTTCCACACCTCATTAGATACTCTTTTCTTTTCTAGAGTTGGATCAAACATGAAAAGCAAAGGTACAAAGAAAACATCATTTACTCTTATGAAATGCTTAATGCTTCCTCTCAAAGTGATTTGAGAATAGAATTTATACACTGGTACAACACTTCTATTTCCTTCAGTTGATAATCCTACAAATTGTCTCATGATACCAGTGGCATACACCAGGTAGGAGGTCATGTAGAACTTCAAATTTGTTTGTACATTGATTAGTTCTTCGCAAATATCATCACTAATCTATGTACCCCAGTCTATTTGTAATTTATTCCTCCTGATGATTCTGATATATTTGTACATCCATTCTTGGAAATTAGAAGAGATGGGTAAAACTTTCACCCTCCTTAGGAGAGTGATCATGTATCGAACATCTTTTAAGTCACTATGTTGAAGACCTTTGGGCCATCTAGAAATGGCAGGCCTTAGAGTTTTAAACCATTGTGTGTTGATTAGCTATTTGGCTTTGTTTTGATCTTTTTTGTAAGTCTCTTGGCCTTGTTGAATGGAAATACTTGTATACCTTTCCATGTTTGGAACTTGGAAAACTATGTCAAAGAATTTTGGATCCAATATCTTCATAACTTTCCCAGAATAGTCTTTAACACTCCTATCATCCTTGATATAGTGTGAGGCAACTTGTAGGGCAAATTTTGTGCAGTGAGCAGCTACTAGAAATGAAGCCACTCAATGAAGATTGTTGTAAACAATTGCTTGCAAGTCTCCTTCCAATGGTTGATTTTATGTTATCTTTACAAAGTCCTCCATGTCATGGTGACCAATCTCCATATCCTTGATCTCATCGATCTTGGATGTTACAATAGTGGGCAGGTAGATGCCTTGATACTTAAACTTCATTTTATTTTTTCTTGGATGATGAAGGAGATTCTTTTGTTGTCATTAAGAACACATGATATCATTGAAAACCACCTTCGAAGAACACCTGATAGGAGCTTAAGATAACTGTAAGGAAACATAGATTTACTCAATGTTAGGAGAAAATACATGATGAGAGAAATTGGAATGCATTTAACTAGTCCAAAGCACTTTGGATTGAGCATACATGAGCTATGGAGTGCAAAAAATGAAGCAAATGCAGAAGGAACAAAGTTTAAAAAGCAATTTGAAATGATTTTGAGAGTTAGTGAAATCACTGGCTTTTATGCAAGGGCATTGAAAATCAGCACCCTTACATCTTGAGGAATTGCATTTCATGCAGAGGTGCTAAAAAATAATGCTCCAACATGTTTTGAAAAGACTTGGAAGATAAATGTATAGGCAGTCTTTTTTAGTGCCTTAACATCTTCTGATAAGGTGACTTCATGTACTTGTGGCAAAAAACCTTAACATTACATCTTTTTCTTGGGAAAAACTTACGCATGCAAAGGTGTTGAGAATCACCACCTATGCATTAAATAAGACAAGTGGTATTTGGTAGGAGTGGTGATTTTCACCTCTCCTACATGTGGGAGTTGAAGGTCAGAAATCAAATGTTGTATATGTCAAGACGGTGAAAATCACTGCCTCAACTTCTAGGAAAATATCTCACACATGAAGAAACAATGAAAATCACCACTTTGACACATGCTACTTTTTCAATGTTAAGGCATTAAATATTGATGACATTACACCAAGGGAAAGGCATGAATATGTTAGCGGTGATTTCCACCACGCATACTTTAATGGGAAATGAGGAAAAATAGAGGATATGGTGTTAAAATTCGATGCCATTACACCTTGAAAAAAAAACAAAAAAAATTCATAAAAAGAATCCTACAAAGAAACCTATAAGACAAGAACGAAATCCCAAAAAAGAAATGAACATAGGAAAAAGATAAATGCATACCCTCTAATGCAAATAATGTAAATAACATTTGCGTAAAACCAAACAATTAATAAGAGAATAACCAAAACATTCAAACAAAGGAGGAAAAATAGCAACGTACCTATGAACAAAAGATGACGTACCATAGACTGATGAAGAGATAGAAAACATGCAAAAAATGAAGCAAAATCAAGCTTTGACATGATCCGAGAACCTCAATGTATTCACAGGAGGCAGAGGAAGTCAAGATCAAAGCAAGATGTGAAGAAATGAAGATAGAAGGACTTAAAAAGCACTTAAAAAACTATGAATGAATCATCATTAATGAACAGGAAGTTCATTAACTCCACATGTGGGAAACTAGGCGGGAATATGTAAGGGTAGTGAAAATCACTGCCCTGACATATTCAAAATCGATAAAGCACAAAAATGCATAGGCGGTGAAAAATGACGCCTATGCATCCAAAAAACTTAAACAAAACATCAAATGCCAAAGCGGTGAAAATTAGCACTTCGATATGTGAGAAATGAGAGATCGTGTAGAGGTGCTGAAAGACAATGCTTCTACACATAAAAAAATTTCTAACTTGCTCATGCAGGGGTGCTGAAAAATAGTTCCCTTACATGGGAAAAAAAATTCTAACTCTCAAAAGCTAAAAAATGACAAAACATAAGTTTTGAAGGTTTTCAAAAAATGACAAAAGATGAGTGCTCAAAAGGATGATTCAAGGCTCAAGATCACGAGTGAAGGAAAATTGAAATTTTCCTCGTTTTGCATGCTTAGAGTGCACAGGCCTATAGAACATACCAGTTTCATAGGGGGTTATCCCGTTAATCGAGCATAGTTGGATTTGAGAATTACAACTGGCTCTAGTTGGGGAGCTTCCTTTTTTTGTTGTTTGAAATTAATGGAGAACAACTCCATACTCCAAGTGTCTTTATCCATCCATTGGGCACAAAGTCAAGTGAAAAAAATAAAAAGATGCAAAGACTATAAATTTTTTTATGTAGAACATCTGTCACCTTATTGAGTAGAGTGTTTCAGATTCTACCCACTGTGTGGAATAGAAAATGGTGTTCCATCTTCATATGCCAAAATAAAGCTATTTTCACCATGGAGCTGATGAATCTTGAACAGTCTCATCCATAGTGAATGAAAATTTTCATGCATAACTTTTGGCTCTCTTCTCTTGTCCCACAAGAGAACAAGATCACCAACTTGAAATTCATAAGACTTTTCCTTCTTTTCAAAAATATTTTTCACTTGTTCCTGATGCTTTGTAATACGATTCACCACTTGAACTCGTTTCTCCTCCAATTTAGAGAGATACATAACTTGCTTATCAACTAAACTTTGAAAAGTATCATCCTCAATGGCCTTAGCCAACTTGAGGGCCGGAAGTTCTAATGTAATTATAATTTCAGCATTCAACCCATACAAGAGTTGAAATGGGGACATTCCTATCACCTGCTTTGGAGTGATCCTCTCTACCCACAAATCATCATACAATTCTTTATGCCACAAACACTGATTCTCATCCACAAGCTTGCAGATGATAGTCACCAAGTTTTTGTTACTAGATTCAGCCTGGCCATTACCTTGTGGGTAATAGACAAATGAATGTGGAAATGTTATACCATGCTCAAAGAAAAATTCTGTGATCTCACTTGACGAGAATGTGGAGGCATTTTCTGCAACAATTTTGTTTGGCACATCGAAGTTGGATATGATATTTTCCTTCAAGAAATTACATACCACCTCTAAAGTAGCATGCTTAACTAGTATTGCCTCCACCCATTTGGTGAAGTAATCAATTGTAGTAAGGACATAGGTGTGTCTCACGCTTGAAGGTGGATTCACTGTGCCAATGAAGTCAATGCCCCATTATTGAAAGGGCTCTTCAATGATGACTGGTTTCAAAGGTAAAGCTTCCAACTTTGGTTTACCTACAAACTGCAAGCATAATTCTCACTTACACACCCATGAATACGCATCTTGAAAAATATTAGGCCAACAATACTTTTCCCTCATGATCTTGTGGGCTGTAACTAGCACTAAGAAGTGTCCACCACATGATAAGTTATGAAAGGACTTCAACAATTTTTCGTATTGTGCTTTATCAACACAACACAAGAAAGTACCATCCAAGGAACACTTATACAAACCATTGCCCCAAAAAACAATTTGTTGAATTGAGTTTGATTGTTCTTTTCTCTTTATGATTCAAGTGATCTAGAAATTCTCCATATGTGAGAAAATGAGTGATGTTTGAAAACCATTCATTAGTATTGCTAACAAACAACACCATTGGCAACTCATTTGGACTTACCTCTTCAGATTCTAAAATTTCTTTATTAGAAATGAGCTGACATAAACCTCACCCATGCACCAGCTTAGTGGGCTTGATATCCATGTCGTATTCCTATAGTTTGGACATCTAATTTCCCTTGTGTTAAGATGGACTTGACAGTTGAATTTGGAACCAAGGCTCTGACATGGCTATTAAGAATGTAAAACCCGAAATGCTTCATTTCCTTAACCACAACAAAAGCATGTTTCTCCATTTGGGAATATTTTAGTTGATGATTCTTCAAAGGATAGCTCATGAACACAATTGTGGATTCAAAGCCCTCACTATTCTCTTGCACCAAGATTGTCGAGAGTGTATGCTCAGAAGCATAACTATACATGATAAACTTTTTTGTGTAATTTGGGTAGAATAACACCAGTGCATGAGCAATAGCCTCTTTGATATCATCAAACACAACTTTTCTTTCTACAGTTCAATCAAAAGTAGTAGTTCCTTTCATCATATTAACAATATGACAAGTCTTCTCTTCAAAACCTGGTACAAATCTTCACAGAAAGTTAACCTTCCCAAAGAAAGAATGAACAACTTTCTTACTTGATGGAAAAGTAAGAGCTTGGATAATTTTGACCCTTTCAGGATCAATTTTAATACCTTCTTTGGACACAATATGACCAAGAAGCTTACCTTTCATAACCCAAAAAATTGACTTCTTGGGATTTAAGGAAATTCCATGTTGTCGACATCTCTCCAAGATTTGCCTCAAATGGTAAAAATTCTCATGACGCTTTTTGGAAAAAATTGTAAGATCATCAAGATAAAATATGATGAACTTACCAAGTACATCATGGAAATCCAAATCCATAGCCTGCTGGAATGTGGCACCAGCATTGATAAGACCAAAAAGCATTCTGCAATATGCAAAAGTACCCCATGGCATTGTAAAGGAAATATTGTGTTGATCATCTGAACTAACTTCTATCTAGTTATAACTAGAGAAACCATCTAACATAGATAGCATCTCAGATCCGATTCCGATTTGAATAACTTGATCCATCACCGGCAGAGGATAATTATCCTTTAGTGATAGCTGATTTAGATTATGTAAATCCACACAAATGTGAATCTCACCATTATTTTTGCAAATAGGAACAATATTAGCTATCCATGTTGAATGGTGGATAGGGAAAATAATTCATGTGTTCAACATCTTTTGAATCTCTGTAAGGATAGTTCCAGAAATCTTTGGATTATATTTCTTTTTATTTTGCTTGTGAGGCAACAAACTTGCTTTGAGCGGAGTTTCATGCTACACCTCTTTTGGAAAAAAAAATTAAGATCTTCATAAGAGTATGCTAATACGTCCATATATTCCCATAACAATTCAAAAAATTGTTCTTTTTCTTCAGATGTTTAACACTTTCTGATGTTCACCATCTTAGGATATGTGCCTGTTCCCAAGTTGATCTACTCAACTTCTGTGGATAAATCAGAGTCAGATTGTTGCTTTTTGACATAACAATCATGCTTGTCAAAAAGTCTCTAAAGGGATACCAACCCCTAGGGAATTTTATTTCCTTTGAGTTGTAGAAATTCTTCACCATTAACTGGTTTAACTTTAGAGGTAGATTCTCTAGGTAGAGAATCACTACCTTCAAAGTACAACTCCTCAAAGTTTCTTTCTTTCTCTAGAAAAGCTACAATTTGATGATCATCATTGAAAATTTTCCAATTATCTGAGTTGTCAGGAACACTTAGGAAAAATACTAACTCAATGGTATAAGTAGGTCCATAAAAATCCTTGTGTGGTATTAGGAGTGTGGCTGAAACTACTAAGGAATCAACTTTGTCATTGTATTCTCTTGGAACTACAGAAATGTCGAAGGAATCAAAATCCTCAATACAATCCCAAAAGAGATTGTGGTAATGTCTTAGTATTTCATTCTTAGTTTGGTAAAAATTCCTTATCTGGAATACCACCAACTCAACATCACCTTGGGCATGAATATTCTTGATCCCTTTCTTGCTTGCAACTTGCAATCCTAATAACAAAGCTTCATATTCAGTTGTACTATTAGTATTGTCAAACTACAATTTCAAAGCAAAAGGAAATAATTTTCCTTTTGGAGATACAAAGAAAATTCTAGCTCCTAAACCAATGGAAGAGAAACTACTATCAAACTCAATTACCCAAACTTTACTCGAATCACCAAGACTGACATCATCAAAATTTGTAACTTCATCATCTGATGAAGCTTCATAATCTAAGATAGTTAAATCATTTGATGATGATTCATTTACTGATGGAGAAGAGCCAACACTTTCCAACTCATGTTTTTTATTCCTTGTTGAAGATTCAACATCTTCCTCTATTTGCAAGTAATAAGTTGAAACACCCGAAGACTCAAATAAAATTTGAGCTCTCGGATCATCATATTTTTTCACTGACAATTTTGACTCCCTTTCAGGAACCAACTTCTACATCACACCCTTTACAGGAATCCTAGCCTCTGACATATCCATGTTAAGCTCTCCTCCAACATCTTTACAAAAATTGCATTCAAGGAAAATTCCATAAGATGTTGGCACATTTGCTACTAAGACTGTCATCTTGATCTTCTTTTCTGGATATGCAACAAATGCAAACTGTGCATCCTTAATCTGCTTGATTAGAGGTACTTCCTTGTTTTCCATAGAGAAACAACAACTAATTTTTTTTGTATGATTCAAACCCAAAGTAGTGGCTACCTTGGCTAGCATCACATTGTCTAATGCACCAGAATCTATAACACAATTACTTAACTTAAAACCATTAAGAAGTAGGGAAATAAAGAATAGATTAATACATTGAGAAGTAGTTGAAGGAACAAAAGCTAGGTTATTCTATGGATTTTTTGGATTTGGGGCAGCAGGAACATCAAGAAATGAATCCCTACTAGGATTAATTCCTCTATCTCTAAAAAACTTGACAAGCCTATCAAATTGGTCAGTATTTTCTTTGAGGTATTCCACTTTGGACATTTGGATCTTCATCCTCTTTACATGGTCGATGATGTCAAAAGATTGAAAATAACTTTTCAAAGAAGACGTAGTAAATTCATTTATAGGATTAACAAAGGGTACACTAGTCTTAGGAACTTGAACATTGGCTTTTGGAATAGCAAGAACTGTAGGAGGAGGACAATGAGCACTTGTTTATTTGATGTATCTTTCGGTTGCCAAGGCAAAGGAGAACCTCTTTTTGCAATGGTGATTGGTGGCTTATATTTTTCTTGTGGAAAAGTAACTTGAGCTTGATCAAGATAATTTTGTTGTGACCATGTGAAAACAACATATGTATTAGTCACCAAGTCCTATTCATCAGATTCATTCACTATTTGCAAACAACCAATATTGGAGTCGCTAGCTGGGTCCATTTCTTCATCTTGAAATAAATCAACATTTTCTCCTGTAGGATGATCTGGTTGTGCATATTCATCTTTCTTAACTTCATAATACCCTACTGCCATATTGGTAGGTGGAGCTTCCAAAGCAAGCCTTCCTTGAGGTGCAGGAAGTCGATTATGATTTCTCTTCCCAAAATAATTAGGGAAATTCCTTCTTGAAATATCCTTGTAAGTATTATTATTAGAAATTTGCTTCTTCAAAGCCAACAACTCATTTTCTAACCTTTGAACCATGTGATTAGAAAAATTGGAGTTGGTATTGGAGGATGAAGAATTCAATGCTTGGCCCTTTCCACTCATATTTTTTCTTATCTTGCCAACAAGAATCAAGTCATCCTAAAGACTTGTAGCTAACCGTTGTGCAACTTCAACATCTTTAAGAATTTCCCTATGCAAAAGGAAACTCACCTTGGGAAGTTGCATATTGATAAAGAAGCACTTTAGATTATGGGTCATTAGTTTGGCCTTTATAGGAATCCTTGTCACCAGCTTATTAAACTTGTCCATGAACTCATGCATGGGTTCATGAACCTATTTCCTAATGGTTCATGAGCGAGTATAACTTTGGCATGGTTGAGCGGGAAGCCCAACTAGCGGCATGACTTTTCCCCATAGCCACTTTTGTGTTTTGTAAGTGCATACCAACTAGTGTATGAGATTACTTCTTTTTGGGCTTTCTCACCCTGTAGACAACTAGTTCTGTGGCCCCAGAGTGAGTACACATTCTTTCTTTTTCAAATAATCAACCTAGATCTCTTTTCACAACTAGTTGGATTGATGATCGAAGCTTCACAACACTTGTGTGTTCCTTTGTCCTTATGTTCAATCTGTCATGGGATCTTCATCTTGGGGGCTTGATCATCCTTCTTGTTTGTTGTATTCCATCTTGCTAATGTAAGTGCATTCAAACCCTCTTCTCGATGTTCATGGCTACTTTAGTGTGAGAAAGCAATTTTCTCTCACTAAAGTGGGGGCTAAATGTGTCGTCGAAAAATGGACCCTTGTCATTTTCATGGTTTTTTAGGTCTTGTTTCATAGTGTTGGAGCTATGTTTCTTTGATTTTATGATGTATCTTGGCTTGAACATGCTTATTTTGGTGCTAAAATTCAAAGAACAATGTCTTGTGAAGGTGTTGTGAAGTGTTGTAAGACATTTCTATATTCTTCTAGACTCTATTTAATGTAATTAACCTAAAAACCACCTTTTCATTCATCAACAAGTCCTATTTTGAAGTGTTGTAAAGTCTTGTAACAAGATTGCACACTTTTCTAGGCATATTTTCACTATTTACACCTTTCTCATGCTTTATTTTATCTCTTTATGCCCTCATATGCTTATATTAAGTGTATTTTTGGGTCCTATCTCGACAAACAACATTAAACATGACTTTATTTTTGACACTTGGCTATGGGTCCCAGGTGGGACTCATTTTCCAAGGGTGGCGAATGAGTCCCCCTTGGCCCTAAGTTCAATTTTTTTCAAATTTTTTTTCAGGATTTTACTCAAATTCACTTCATGTCGGCCTGTGATGAGGTATTGAATGGATACTAAGGCACAAGATTTGTATAAATAAGTGATTTTAACCTCATTTCAACACCCATTCATTCAATCATTCATAATTCAAGCAATTTTCAAGCAATCAAGCATCTTGCATCATCAACTCAAGCACTTTCAAGCACTTTGGAGTAGCCATTGACATCACTTCAGATTTGCATATCCAAGGATGTGGTAAGTTTGTAATACTTTATGTTATTCATTTATCATCTCCTTTGCATGTCATTTATTTTTATTGGGTTTGATTACCAAAGTGGGGTTTGACCAAGTCAAAATCCTATTCACTAACCCTCCAACATTTTTCCCCTTTGTGCATGTGTATTTGCAACTTTGTTTTGCAGATTTAACAGGTTTAAAGGTATTGAAAAGTGGAATTCAAGTCAATTAGGCTCTTCAAATCAATTCATCATCTATTCTGAAAGAATTTTGATCATTTTGAGCTTGTTTTTTGCAGATTTGACCCCAACAACCCATCATTGAGACTTTGTAGGATCTGGAGTAGCAGTGTTGACTCTTTATTTTTCATAAATCTTGGGGAGGACTGATTCACCACCCTTGGCGAATGAGTACCAATGTGAAAAATAAAAAGTTTTGATCAGCATTCTAGACATTCTAGAAAGCTCACACATCATCCAGGTGCACTCATATTTGACCCAGTACTTCATGTTCTGCATATTTCTTTCAATTTCTTCATATTTCATAGTTGTTTCTATATCACACTGTGTTTTCAAACATAGCATAAATTGCATCTTTGCATTCATTCTAGATCATTTTAATCAATCAATTGCATTTATATTAGTTAATTTACATAACATCATATGGAATACATCCTTATTTGAATGTGCATAAGCATTTTGGAACCCATAAATCTCTCTCTTTCTAGGTGGAAAACCCTAGGAAAAGAGTTAAGCATTTTGGGTTCCTAAAATCTGTCACATTTTGGTGAACCTGACTCTTGAACATTTTTAAAACTTCTGATTGCATTCACATCTTGAATCCTAGTTTAATTTGCATTGACATTCAATTAGGACATTGGATTGGTTATTGCATTCTAGGATCTTTCATTTTTACATTAGTGAAAAACTCATTTAGTTTTCATTCTTGCATTTAATTTCATTGAAAAAAATTAAATTCTGCATTCTATGCTTGTTTTTGCATTATGAAAAGCATTTAAATTATTCTTAAATTCTGAAAAATATAAAAAAATTGCATCTTGGGACTCATTTTCCACCCAGGGCGAATCAATCCCTTTACACATTTTAGACAATAATCTTGCATTATTTCTAGCATTTTCTTGCCTTTCTATTTTTTGTCTTTGCACCTCTGTTATAGTGAGAAGATTTTCTATTATTGGCATTTTACATTCTTATATTAGCTTGCATTTCCATCCACCCTTCCTTTGTGGTACTTGCATGAGTGTTTGGTGCCCCGTTGATAATACTTTAGTGAGCAGAAGTTCTAGACTCATGGAATCCCATGATAGCATTTTCGTTGTGGACCTTGGGATCTCACAAGCTCCTACTCCTGGTATGGACAATGGTGCATGAGGCCCTAACAATACCACTTCCATGCCTTCCCCTTTCCATCCTATGCATGTTGACAATAAAAAAAATTCCCTCCCACAAGAAAAAGGTTATTAACATTCATGAGGATTTTGCACATTTACAACAAGACTTGTCCCTTGAAAACATTTCCATCGCTGCCATACCCGCTATTGAGAACCTTCATCACTTAATTGAAAGTGATGATGGCTTGCAAGTGCTAAAAAAAAATAGCCGAGATTTACAATAAACATGCCTCTTCCAATACTCCATCAACAAACATTCCTGTCACCCAAGGAACATCTCAAGTTCCTCCTCCTTCAACTATAGCTTCCATTCCAACTTATACCAACCAGCAAGTCCATACAAATTTACATCAACCTAGTTATATAGCTACTTCTTTCCTGATTCCCACTAGCATTCCTACTTCCATTGTGGCATCGCAACCTCCTTCCACCACTTTCACACCCCTCACTATTCCTTCCACTTCTCCTAACATCACCTACACTCCATCACCATTTTCCCTTCCACCTCAAACCCATTATCCCGATCCCTTTATGACACAACTCCTTAACATTGTTTCATCCATGCAACACCAACTTTCCACCATTACTGAAGCTCAAGCCACTCCACCCACATATCTTGTTCATAGCAAACCCTTATCATTAGAAATATTATGTACCCCGATGCCACAAGGGAGAGAAATGCCAAGATTCAAGAAATATGGAGGAAAATGAGATCCTATCAACCATGCTAATGCTTTTATTGCCTTGTGTTGTGACTTTTTCCTTGACGATAAATTTTTAGCAAAACTCTTTCCAAGGACCTTGAAGGATATTGCCTTGGAATGGTTTTCCAACTTGCCTAATCATTCCATCCGTTCATTTAATGAATTGGCGGAAGCTTTCATTAATCACTTTCAAGTGCACATGACACCTAAAAAGACAATGGTTGACCTTATGAGATGTAGAAAAAACCCTGATGAAAAAGTAATTGATTTCATCTCTCGTTACCAGTCCTTGTACACTCAAGTTGATGTCCAAATTTCAGATGCACATCTGCAGAAGATGTTTATTGAGAATTTGCACATTACCCTTCAAGATAAGCTTACGATGATGAAATTCCCTTCATTCATGCATTTGTGCACAACCTTATGTGAATATCAAATTTTGGTTTCCAGTCGTGAGTCAAAATCCACTTCTAATTGAATGGACAAAACTGACAATAACAATCAACACCAAAATAACACACAAAATTTTCATAAACCTAACTGAGGTTTCTTACAATTTAGTTCACCTCCTCCATCCCAACCAAAACTAACTTCACAAGTTCAAAACTCAATGGATTCTTCTAAAATAGTTTTGCCTTATCAATATGGTGATCCAAACAGACATTTCACCCCTTCACCTGACACCCTCCATCAGACAATGAACCAACTCATCCAAAAATGCATGCTTACTTTACCACCTATTTGACCACTTGATCTTAATCAACCCCTACCTCCTACTTTCAAGCCTAACGCTTATTTTCATTTTCATCGTCAAAATGGCCACAACACTGAACATTGCAAGCATCTTAAACATCTTGTTCAAGACCTCATGTGTTAATGATCAAGGCAATAAGTTCGTTGCACCCCCTAACCAAAATCTCCAAATCTTGACCAACCCTATGCCTAAGCATACTATCTCATTCATCCAGGCTAGTGAACCTTCCAAGCCTGATGTAATGACTATTGATACACACAATGAGAAATTAGACACATCTCTTCCTGTTCCCCAAGAAAGTCCTATGGATGACCTTATCGCTACGATAGACATTATCCCTCATAAGGTCCAAACCACTCAATCTCTTGATATTACTTTTTCTACTAAAGACATACTAAAAAAGCTTCCTGATGGTCCTCTCTACATAGCCGGCAGAATCTATGATAAACCTACTAATGGGATATTAATAGATCCCGCTTGTGGTGAGAATGTGATCACAAAAGAATTTCTAGTATTACATGATCTATATCAAGATAACTATAATCCACCGACTGCATGGATCAAAACACATCATGGTTTTGCATGCCCTATGATTAGATCAATCATGTTTCCTTTACACATAGGACCTAAGACTTTGGAGGTAACATTTTCCATTATTCCACAATCCGACCAATTTCATTTGTGGCTAGGCCTTCCTTGGTTTCGCTCAATGAAAGTGGTCCCATCAGTCATTCACAAGTGCTTAAAGTTTCCACATGGCAATGAGGTAGTCACCATACACCATAGTGGCTTTAATCCTTTATCTTCTAAAGGTAACTTTTCATTAGAGTTCTTTTGGCCTACACCCATCGAACCTATCACTCCTCGAAAGGACTTCTTTTACATCTCCTATCAAAAGTTTAAAGCCAAAAAGATTATTGAATTATCTCTTCATAATGCATCTCTGCCCACTTCCACTCCTCTTGTCTTAGATGAAACCATGATTACACCTAAGCAATACATCCAACAACCCAATACAACTTCAGAACACATCCCTTTAGACTCTTCCCCACCATCGTTTAAACAACAAAGGGAACCTGACACAAACCCTCTTCAACCTCCTCAAACCAAACAAGTGTATAAAGAAAAAGAGAAAGTGGTTGATCCATCTTCTTCGGTTTCCTCTATTCTTCCCCCCTCAGAAGTAGACAAACCTATACCAAATCAATCCGCTCTTACACCTCAACAATTTCAAAACAAAATTAAACACAATTGTGGTGCTAGGGAACAAAGGCAGCGTTGTTGTCTCCTTGCTCGTCAATCTTTCCTAATAGACAATAAAGAAAATCAACCTATACCCTTGACAAAAGTAATAGATGATCACCTTCCCTCTCCTGAGCGACCACATGGCATTCCTATACCACCATCACACCAAAAAGAACATATTCAACAACCAACACTTTTGATATATCCATCCTTAGACATCACCATTCGTCCTCCCATTGTTATTAATCTTGACGATGATGATGATGGTGAGACAATTGGTAAAATAGATGAAGAAATACACAAGGATTTAAACTCTTTATTTTCATCTACAATTGGCTTAAATGATACATCCTCTCCACCAAGTGAAGAATCTGGTACAAACCCTAGTTTGGCACTTGTGATTCCTCCTTTGGACAGTCAACCACCTTCGCATTGCACTCAACATGATTGGGAGGTAGATGACTTGTTAGATGAGTGATTTTCCTTTTCCTAGCTTTTCTTTTACCTTTTTATTCTTTTCCTTTCTTGATGTGCGTATCATGTTCCCCATATCGTGTGTTTGATGTTTCCTTCTCTTTGTACACTTCTCCTATGTGTCTCTTTATTCCTGTATTTGTCATGCTTGTACTTTTCACTTTTGTTTTGTGTTTTCCTTTTGGGGATGATGCAAAGTGTTGAGACACCCTATGTCTCTTCCATGTTGACCCAAAACCCCTTCCTTTTTCTTTTCCTTTTTCCTTTGTCTTTTCTTGTGTTTTCCTTTTGGGGATGATGCAAGACATTGAGACCGAAATGTCTCCTTCATGCTGACCCAAAAGCTTTTTTGTCTTTTCACTTGTTTTTTCCTTTTGGGGATGATGCAAAGTGTCGAGACCGCAATGTCTCTTCCATATTGACTCAAAATGGAGTTTTTTTTTCCTTTGTTTTCGCTCTCTTTGTGTCATTCTTCTAGTTCTATGTGCTTTGGGGAATGATGATAGTTCTGAGCTCATTAAATCAAAACACTGCAGCAATGAACATACTGACCCCAAATCCATAGATCCCTTATGTGTTTGGTGTAATTTCTCTTTTGGGGGGAAACTTTCTTCCTTTCTTTCTTTTTCCTTGACATGATGCAGCTTAACTTCGAAACATATGACTTGGCATAGAGCTTTCTGTAGACATCGAAAATATACAAATTGATATCGGACACTCGATCCTGATCTACTAACATCGCTTCATCCTAAATTATCCCTCTGTCTAACCATTTAATCGAATAGCCTTATTTGATTAAAGTCATCATAATTCCCCTTTTAATTAAATAAATCCCTCAATTTAATTAAATCATCGGCTCTGTGTAATTAGCTAGGTCATTTCATCTTCCTATCTTTATTTAATTAAATAATCCATATTATTTGATTAAATCTCAAAGTTCATCTAATTAAATTAAATAAATCAAACATTTATCTAATTTAATCTAACATCACCCCTTTTGGTTAAATAAATCAAAATATTTATTTAACTAATTCTAAATCATTCTTTTATCATTTTGAGTTATTTAAATCCTAAAATCTAAGTCAAAATAGTCAAATCAACTAACATCATTTAAATTAATCAAATCATGATCAATGCTAATCCTAATCACTCCAATCCTCTAGATTTTCCAACTTGCACATGAAAATCAATTTAATTGTTTTATAAATCACCTATTTTCATTCAAAAAAGGCATCCAAGTGGGAATATTCCTCAAATTTGAAATCTCCCCCCAAAAGGACTTGTACCTTCCAACATGGCATTTAGCATCTCTTACAAGTCCTTTTCTTGAGCCATGTGACATTAACTTCACCTTTCACCTCATCCTTCAAGCCATATTTTGAATTTGAATCTCCCCCCTCTTTGCACATTCTTCAAAACTTGCACATCCTCCATCCATTCACAAGTTGACAAGTGGCATTTTTTCATTGGCTCATTCTTAGTCCCACATTGCTCTATTTTTAGCATGCTTTCAACTTATCAATCTATAAATAAGAGGTTAATCTCCTCATCTCATCATCCACAATTTGAGTAAACTTACTATACTCAAATTTAGAGCAATCTTCATTCATCAATCTTGAGTTATTAGCTAGGTTATTGCAGATTTTGGCTTGGAGCTCTCATCCTTCATCATCAAAATGGATCAAATCTCTTCATCAAATCAACATTGCTTCATTGGAGTTGGGAAAGGGCCAATTTTCACATCAAATTGGCACCAATTCCCTCAAGAGATTAGGAGTTTACATTGCACTAGAATAGGATTTGATTTATTTTGAGTTTCTTGGTGTTCTTCATCTCATTTCCTTTCTCTCTTGCAATTTAAATGAATTTCTTGAGGAATCATGTTTCTAACTATGCATTTGATCTAATTTATTAATTGTCTCTTGTGTTTTTGCAGGTTAGGAATCATGGTTCACATTTTGGCGCTAGGAGGACTTGAAATCATAAATTCTAACATTTTCTCAAAATTTTTGCATTTTCTTGACACACAAGAAATTCCAACGTGGGCTCATCGGCGTCGCTGTTTTCGCGCTGTGGGCTCGTCAGCGTCGCTGTTTTAGCACCGCAGGCTCGTCAGCGTCACTATTTTAGCACCGCTGGACTCATCCCACCAAAAATTTCAGATTTTAAACTGCATCGCTGGACTCGCCGATCTACACAAGTTTTCAAAATTTTTAAAACTTCGACGCTTTCAAGAACTGCGACGCTAGGCGAAAAGAGCGACGCAATTATGCTCTCTGTCCCAACACAGAGCGCCACTGACTGGTAAGCGGTGCTGTAAGAGCACCGCTAGAAGAAAAAAATAGCGACGCCTTCATGAGTTGCGACGTTGGAAGACAGAAAAAGGGAGAACTTAATTTTTTAGCACGTGCTTTTGGTTCATGATTTATTTATCTACTATTTTCTATTTTTTTAACTTTTGTGTTTTTCCAGAATCTGATTATTTTTCCACTTTGTATGTTGGAAGCCAAACACAAAGGAAGGAGAAGCATGGAGATGATATTGGGTCTAATCAAAGTGTTTTCTAACACTTAAGTGTTTGTTTAACACTTCTTCAAGAATTTTTCATCTTTTTCTTTCTTTAGAACACTAGCTTTCATTTGGGTTTAAAAAGGATTCTTTTTGTTTATTTCTTGCAAAAGGTTTAAAAAGAATCTTAGGATCAACAACTTACTAGATTTTTTATGGATTAAACAATTGAACAAATGTCTTTCACTTGTGGTTTGGTGCTCTAAAATGAACTCACATATTGCTTTGAGGATCTAAAAAAACAAGTGTAGTTGTGTTTTTCGTGAGGGCTTACTTAGACTAAAGTCATTAGAAAAGGATGTATGCGCTTCTCTCGTGCTTTATAGAGATCTTGAGAATCAAAAGGTCTTTTCTATGACTTTGGGTTAAGACAAAGCAATCACCCCCACACTTCATTTTTGGGTTTAAAATTGAACAAAATCTTGTGCGAGTGTGAATGAATTTATTGCATGTGTTCTCCCTTTGTTTCTAAACAAGGGTTGATTGAACTATGAATAAGTTTATTCACTTTTTTCTATCTTAGAGGGCCTGCCTTGGGGAAAAAGTACTCACCCAAGGGAACGACTCAACCAGTAACACTCTAAATCCAAGAGTATTTCCAGCTAGGATATAAATGTGGGTATTGGAAGAAACGCCAGTATCATGCGGTTGATTTCGAAAAGATGGATCCGAAAGGGGACTCTTACCATATGGGTCAATCTCCATGAACGGAAAGTCTGAAATAGAACCCTTGTTTTATAGTGACCAATTGATCCATTGAACGAGTTTGTCAAAGTGGTGCATTGGAACTTAGATTCCAAGAAGTTACTTGCCATGTCCGATCTTGGTTAAAATATAGAGGTTAAGACTTCATTCTTAACATACCTTTATATTTTGTCCTTGGTTGCATGTAAAATCATCTCTTCTACTATGAAGGGCATGAGGCAAGCCCACCAAAAAAAACGTACCAATTGAGCTAGGGTGTTATATTTCTTGTGAGTCATAAACACATTGCTTGTTCGAAAACACCTTGAAAACAAACACTTAACATCATCATCCAAATTTCAAACCCTTTTGGAGACAAATACAATTGACTCATTCCATATGTTATTACTTTCCCTTGGGATTTACATCCTTAGAGGTTTCTAAACATTGGATTACATCTCAATTTGTCTACTTAAGTAAACGATAGGAAAACCCTTGCCTTAAGTTCATCGAATTTCCACATAACATATCTTGTGGGGTTTGAAGGAATTAATACATTGGGCATCTTAGTTTGAAAAGCTAATCAAGAAGTGTTTGTAGTAAAAATAATCCATTAAGCAAAGATTGAATCAATTGGACCCCACACATGTGCTTGGCATCTTTTGGTCATATGGTTTTCATGCAAACATTGGTCTTTTGATTTTGAATTACTCTTAGAGAAAGGCATGTTATTCACTATCTTGGTCTAGTAAACAAGTCCTTCCTAGGTTCACTTAGGATCAAATGAAACACTTCATCCATCCCAAACATTTATCATCTTCATCCCACAAACAACTTTAGAGCTTTGGAAACATCATTCTAGACTTGGGTAAATCATCAAAATCAAAATCACCTTGTTTAGTTAAGTGTATGGGAATGTATCATTTCTCATACATTTAATTGAATTAGTAATCCTTTGAACAAGTTCATCCTAAGATCACATCTAACATCTTAGGGTTTACAGGTCCATTATCCAAATCAAACAATCAAAATCAAACACTAATTCTAGCATTGATCCAAAGTCCCTAAACATTCGACACTCATATCATTCACCCCTTTCATCCTTCATCTTGTCATTTGTCCTAAGAACCTTAGAGGTCACTTTTGCAACAAGGTCAAAACACAAGAGGAACATGGAATATAAACTTAATACATACATCATGAGTAATCCAAGTCAACTAAGCTATCAAAACCTTACAACGTCGATTGATTATCAACACTCACATCTATACAAGCCATATATGGGATCATTACTTTTGAAAAATTTCAATGGCACAACAAGTGTTAGTATGCCCAAATCAAAGATTGGAACACATTTCCCGATGGTAGATCTAAATCCAAACCTACAAATCCACCAACCGAACAATCAATGCATGAGCCTTCAAACAAACGTCATCCCACCAAATCCATACATGCCAAATGAGAATGTACCAAGTACAAGTTTTCCAAACATGAATCCGGAAAACTTTGGGATGGATACATTTGCAAATCATACAAATATTCCAAACATGAACAACTGTCAATTTCAACCTATCATGCCAAATCTGAGTGTCATCCCAAATCAGAACATTGTCCAAAATCAAACACAAGTACACACTCCAAATTTTCTTAAACACAAGCCAAATCAACTATATCAAGGGAGTCAAGATCGAAATAAAGAACAAATTTTTCTAGATCAAATTGCTACACTTACCAAAATAGTTGAGTCATTACACCAAGAGACATCTCCACCACCATTACCCATATCAACATCATTCCTTGGTTTAGGGCTTCCCCCTTTACCTAGCAACAATAATTCCATCCAAATCAATCCACCTAACACCAATCAAGCCATCACATCAAATCTTTTGAATATTCCATCAACATCGCACCAATAGATGGTATCTAATCAAATGACAACATCAATCATGACAAATCAAAATATGGTCTCCCAAGGGCCTATCACCTCGGTCATTCTGACCATTCCTATCACCTCGATCACTCCAACCACCTCTATCACACCCATCATATCTCAAACCCCCACTACCATGATTGCTCCAAGCATATCTCAACCACTTGTCACTACATGCAACACGATTCCAAATACACCATCACTACCACCAAAACCAAGTGCAATAAGTCAATATTGTAACATCACACTAAAAGCACATCAAGCCTACCAACAAATGCTTCAACAATATCAGGTGGCTCCACAAGCTGCTCAAGCTACCCAAGCCTCTCAAGCTGCCCAACAAACGCAAGCACAAACATAAAAAATGACAACTGTTGAGAACAAGGATCAAGATCAATCCATCACTGAACACCTTGAAGCTATGTCTACTTCATCCAATGATCAAATTAACATAGGTCAAGGGTCACTTTTCAATCATGATCAAAATCCACCAACAATACCCAACAATAATCCAATTCAATAAATGCTAACATCACTTGACCCTATGGTTGACGACATTGAAAATCCCTCTACCACAATTGTTGAAAACAATGATCAAGATCTCTCCATCAATGAGCACCTTGAAGATGTTTCCACCCCATTTGATGATCAACTCACCATACATCAAGAGCCACTTTTTAGTGATCTATTTCAAGGAGTATTAGGATTATTTGATCCTATTGATATAATACACAATCCATTGACCTATGATCATGTTGAAAATTTCTCTACATTGCCTTATGAGTTAGAGGACATATCTCAAGAATTTATTCAAAAGCATGATCAATGTCTCTCACCAATGTCTAGCAATGGTCCCTTCCAAGACATGTTGACCCCCTTTGACCTCATGGTTACAAATATTGAAGGAACCCTAAACTCGACACTTCAGGATATTGAACCACTTACCATGTCTAATGATGACATCCAAGACCCCCTTATAGGCAATCCATCCTTTGAAACTGACCCATGTCAAGAACTTGATCCAAAGCATGTTGAAAGCAGCTTCAAAATCATTCAAGATCAAGAATTTGTGTCTTCAAGATACTACAATAATCTAATGGACACTCTCCTATCTATGGAAGATGATCATATCCATGTAGCTCATACTCCTCCATCTACCCATGAGATTATTTCTATGGATGGACACGTAGATGATCTTAAGCTAGAACAAGATTCTATTACACAAAAAGAGCAGATTATTAATTCCTATAGTCAAATAGAGTTGTCAACAACAGTATTAGATATATCGCAAATGCAGACTAAGGACATCATGAATAAAGATATCAAACATTATCCACTCAAGGAAGAAAGTTAGACAGAATAGTCTAATCCAGAGTTAGCAGAGCGACAAATTGAAACAATGCCATCTACTGTGTTCATTTGTCAGAGCATGTTTACTAAACAAGACATCTCAAAACAAGCAGAATCAAGGAACGAAGGTGCCACTAGCACCATACTGGGGGCAACTTTATCTAGTGCAAGCATCAACATAGGGAGCATGAAGAATCCTTATGATGAAATCGATACCAATACTAGAACCAGTCACATCATGAATCTTCATCCACCCATCACCCCATCCATGAATTGGGACCAACGTCAAAAGAAAGAATTGAATCAAAGAAAAAGAAGCTGGAAAACATAATGGACAAATCAAATACAAATGGATACCAAAACATACAAAGAAAGATCATCCCTATCAAACTCCATCAATCAAAGAAACTATGGGGAAAAATAAAAAAGGGAAAAGTATCCATCAAAGATGTCCACAAAAGAAAAAGCAGGCTTTTCAGGTGACATACAAAGTGTATCAAGCAGTTGGTCCTAATTCAACACACACTTTTGTATCCACCCATCATTGCTCATCTTCCCAAGTTTGGAGAGTCAAAGGTTCCAAACTGTCAACCAATCCATCCCTTATCCCTAAACACACTCCATCCACGCCTCCACGCATGATATCCAATTCTCACATTGACCATGTATTGGCAACGACCCTTCATCATAAGGATTCAGAGGGCATTCTATCGCAATGTATGCACCAAGACAAAGTCAACTCCGGTATCGATGAAGCAGATCAAGAATCTCAAAAGTTGCATTCAAGTGCACGTATCTTAGCAAAGCAACTTCTTCAAGTAGGATATCGATGGCACATTATGACAGGGGCATCTACATCAAAAACACCTTGTGATTCAGCATGAATCTTTAAAAAAACCAAAAAAATCAAAAAAATAAGAAAATCCAAAAAAATCAGAAAAAAGGATTGAGAACAGTAAAGAGAAAAAAATCGTCCTCCAGGGAAAACCACTACGGTGGCACTTTGGGAAATACCATGATGAAACCTGGAAAACATGCGTCATGTGTGGAATCGAGCATCTACGTGTGCCAATTCAGTTGAAAGCATCTCATCCCATCCATAGTAAAGTCAACATTCCATCCATCTCATCCATAATAAATCCATCCATCCATAAACCATTTATCCAATCCATTTTCATCCATCTGCATACATAGTCCAAATTATCTTGATCTTGATGAAAGTTTGGGGCATACTTTACGCTTGCTTATGGTAAACATCTTGACATGGATCATTTTCATTGATCCTATCCTACCCAGCATTAACTGAGCCATGAAGCATTATCCAATGAAGCATTCCTTCATTCAAACACCTTATCTTATCGCAAGATAATCCTTGGTATCCTTTGCGTGCTTACCATATCCATCCTTATGTACACCTATTTGAGCATCCACACATCACATTCCATACATTGCTAGACACTGGGGGTAGATATTTAGATCTCGCTTCAGGAATAAAACTTGATCTATATCCTCCAACTTATGTGGTGATCCAAACATTGACAAACGTGAAATCAAATTGGTCAAAGCATTTGTGATCTAGAATCCAAATCACTAGCCCATGGCATATTTTGACAAGATGACATTCCATATCAATCTTCATCATTCATTGTACACCAATCCAAACAATCAATATCAATCGCATCTAACGCATCCTTCAACGTCACGTCAAATCATTTGAACAACTTTTGTTCCAAATCAAGCTTCATCAATCCTAATCAATCAAATCCAATCAATCCATAATCTTAGGATATCCTTCCCGATCATTGTGTTTCTTAACACTATCCTTGCATTGTTGTGCATCCTCAACAATGTTATCATCATCAATCCTTGCATTGTTGTGCATCCTCAACAATGTTATCATCATCAATCCTTGCATTGTTGTGCATCCTCAACAATGTTATCGTCATCAATCCTAATCATTCAAATCCTTACATTGTTGTGTATCCTCAACAATGTTATCATCATCATCAATCCATCAATTCAATCTGATCAACCTTAGCTTGGTTTCAACAAAAATCCCAAAACAAAGCATTGATATCGTCACACATTTCCATATCCTAATCATGAAAATCATGCGAAAAATCCAAAAACATCCAAAACATCAAAAAATCCAAAAACATCCAAAACATCGAAAAATAAAAAAACATCCAAAACATCGAAAAAAATCAAAAAACACTCAAAAAATTAAAAAAAACATCAAAAACATAGAATTTGAACTACGTCGTCTCTGAGCTTAAATGTAGGCAAGGCTAATCTTTGATCAGCCCCCAAGACACAAAAACACAAAAACATCCAAAATCACATCAAAATCACAAAACATTTGAAAAAACACATCAAAATCCAAAAACATTCAAAAACATCAAAATCCAAAACATCCAAAACATCAAAATCGAAAAATTTTTTCAAAAACATCAAAATCCAAAAACATTCATAAAATCTCGAAAACCCCAAAACATGCAAAATCCAAAAATCAAAACATTTGAAAAATCCAAAACAGCCTCAAAACATTTCAAAGCGTCAAAAACATCCAAATATTTGAAAAAATCCATCCATCCCATCTTGCACCCACAATAATCAATCATCCATAATAAACGATCGTCATCTTCATCCTTTGGGAAAAAAAAAACAACCACAATCAGCAAAAGCAAGCTTCAATCGTAAAATCAAAAGAAAACAACAAATCTTTAAAACAAAATCAAACTCTTGATCACTTTCAAACATGTCAATCGACCTTATATCAACAGCCTATCAATCAACTTATCAACCCATCATCATCCTATACAATGCATGTCCTAGGATATATCATTCCGACAATGGGCATCATTTTGGATATCACTTTGGATTCTTATCCTATCAAAACAAATCCCTTTGGTTGAAGATATGAAGAACATTGGCTTGTTTGCGTACTTGATCTTTTCCTTTGATTTATCTTATTGCGCTCATTCCAAGGACCTCTCGATGATATCCAAATGAAGGATTTAGAGAGATAGGAATGGGGCAACGATCATTATCCTTTTGTCTGCTATGCTTGTTGGATGTTCTTGTAAAATAACTTGGCGAATACTTGCTTTGTTAGGTACGTCCTAGCAAGGTTTTCGTATGTCAAGTGTGAACAAGAATACTCCTATCTGTTTGTCGAGTCAAAGTCCATCACACTAGGTACAACGTCATCCTAGTTCTTTATACCTTGATGCATCATATCTACATGTGTTATCAAACATAAGGTAATTGGCCCTTTGAAAATCCCAACTCCTTGGCAAGAAATCATCATCATCATCATCATCTCATGTCTTGTTGGAATCTCTTATTTTATTCTATCTCTTGCTTTTCGTGCTAACATGGTACCATGACAGTTAATCATAAATGATCATTAATGCATCCATCTTGCATCCACAAACCATCTGCATATCATATCATATCATATAAGAAAAATTGATCATCTCGCATGCATTGGATTTCATCATTGCATAATATAGATTGGTTATTCTAGGAATCTCATAAACCATACATCTATCACTCATATGCATAATCATAAAAGCATCATCATATCAAATCATGTGCATCCATATCATCCATTACATATAAACATCATAATCATCTCATCATCAATAATGTCACTGTCATGGTACAAATCAGGATCAAGTATGTGTAATATATCAAAATAGGCACGAGGCTACCCATGGCTGATGACTGTCTACATCATCAAATCTGTCTACATCAAATATTCGAGTTGAATTGATCTTGAACCTCTTTTTCGAGAGATCGACCCTCAAATCAAACCTCTTCGCCTGATCTCTCGAGGGGGCAGTATCCCAGTGTAATTCTTCATTCGATTGGGGCAGCAGTGGGGCATCCGAAAAAATCAGAGAAATTTTGACTTTTGATCATGGAAAGATTATTCTTTGAACCAACGCAACAAGTGCATTGCTTCAAAGAGGGGCAAAATGTAGACATCGAAAATATACAAATTGATATCGCACACTCGATCCTGATCTACTAACATCGCTTCATCCTAAATTATCCCTCTGTCTAACCATTTAATTGAATAGCCTTATTTGATTAAAGTCATCATAATTGCCCTTTTAATTAAATAAATCCCTCAATTTAATTAAATCATCGACTCTGTGTAATTAGCTAGGTCATTTCATCTTCCTATCTTTATTTAATTAAATAATCCATATTATTTGATTAAATCTCAAAGTTCATCTAATTAAATTAAATAAATCAAACATTTATCTAATTTAATCTAACATCACCCCTTTTGGTTAAATAAATCAAAATATTTATTTAACTAAGTCTAAATCACTCTTTTATCATTTTGAGTTATTTAAATCCTAAAATCTAAGTCAAAATAGTAAAATCAACTAACATCATTTAAATTAATCAAATCATGATCAATGCTAATCCTAATCACTCCAATCCTCTAGATTTTCCAACTTGCACATGAAAATCAATTTAATTATTTTATAAATCACCTATTTTCATTCAAAAAAGGCATCCAAGTGGGAATATTCCTCAAATTTGAAATCTCCCCCCAAAAGGACTTGTCCCTTCCAACATGGCATTTAGCATCTCTTACAAGTCCTTTTCTTGAGCAATGTGACATAAACTTCACCTTTCACCTCATCCTTCAAGCCATATTTTGAATTTGAATCTCCCCCCTCTTTGCACATTCTTCAAAACTTGCACATCCTCCATCCATTCACAAGCTGACAAGTGGCATTTTGTCATTGGCTCATTCTTTGTCCCACATTGCTCTATTTTGGGCATGCTTTCAACTTATCAATCTATAAATAAGAGGTTAATCTCCTCATCTCATCATCCACAATTTGAGTAAACTTACTATACTCAAATTTAGAGCAATCTTCATTCATCAATCTTGAGTTATTAGCTAGGTTATTGCAGATTTTGGCTTGGAGCTCTCATCCTTCATCATCAAAGTGGATCAAATCTCTTCATCAAATCAACATTGCTTCATTGGAGTTGGGAAAGGGCCAATTTTCACATCAAATTGGCACCAATTCCCTCAAGAGATTAGGAGTTTATATTGCACTAGAATAGGATTTGATTTATTTTGAGTTTCTTGGTGTTCTTCATCTCATTTCCTTTCTCTCTTGCAATTTAAATGAATTTCTTGAGGAATCATGTTTCTAACTATGCATTTGATCTAATTTATTAATTGTCTCTTGTTTTTTTGTAGGTTGGGAATCATGGTTCACACTTTCCAAGTTAGATCTCGTGTCTTGTTTTTCTTTCTTTCTTTCTTCTTCTTCTCTACTTTCAAGTAATTGCTCACAAAACGATGTGTTGCAATTCCTTTAAAGTGGGGGGCATACATTACCATTATTTCATTTGCATTCTTAGTGAAGCCTTGTCATTTACATGATGTGTTTGTCACTTTGTGGATGACATTGGGTGTGATGTCCTTCATAAGTGTTATCTATCTCAACATATTGCATTCCTCTTGGTGGTTTGATGCGATGCATTGCATCCCCCTAAGTTGCGAATATACTATTCTTTGATTGGTCCTCTTTTGGAGACATTAGACACAATGTTATCTAAGTGATTGACCTTGCATAAACTGAACAAGACTCCTTTGAACATATTACACATAACATTTTTGCACATAACATTCTCATTCAACCACCTTGCATAACACAACTTTCATGCCTATGGAACTGTCTTATTTGTTTTGCCACCTTGCATAACACAACTTGCATGCCTGTGGTGCCATCCTATTTTTGAAAATTAAACCAAAATTTGCATTTTCTTTGGCTTTGTGGCACCTTGTTAAAGTTATCAAGCGGGTATAACTTTGGCATGGTTGAGCGGGAAGCCCAACTAGTGGCATGACTTTTCTCCATAGCCACTTTTGTGTTTTGTAATTGCATACCAACTAGCATATGTATCTTACTTCTTTTTGGGCTTTCTCACCCCACGAACAACTAGTTCCATGGCCCCAAAGTGAGTACACATTCTTTCTTTTTCAAATAATCAGCTTAGATCTCTTTTCACAACTAGTTGGATTGATGATCAAAGCTTCACAACACTTGTGTGTTCCTTTGTCCTTATGTTCAATCTATCATGGGATCTTCATCCTGGGGGCTTGATCATCCTTCTTGTTTTTTGTATTCCATCTTGCTAACGTAAGTGCATTAGAACCCTCTTCTCGAAGTTCATGGCTACTTTAGTGTGAGGAAGCAAGTTTCTCTCAATAAAGTGAGGGCTAAATGTGCCGTCGAAAAATGGCCCCTTGTCATTTTCATGGTCTTTTAGGTCTTGTTTCATAGTGTTGGAGCTATATTGATTTGATTTTATGATGTATCTTGGCTTGAAAATGCTTATTTTGGTGTTAAAATTCAAAGAACAACGTCTTGTGAAGGTTTTGTGAAGTGTTGTAAGACATTTCTACATTCTTCTAGACTCTATTTAATGCAATTCACCTAAAAACCACCTTTTCATTCATCAAAAAGTCCTATTTTGAAGTTTTGTAAAGTCTTGTAAGAAAATTCCACACTTTTCTAGGAATATTTTCACTATTTACACCTTTCTCATTCTTTATTTTATCTCTTTATGCTCTCATATGCTTATATTAAGTGTATTTTTGGGTCCTATCCTAACAAACAACAAACAACATGACTTTATTTTTGACACTTGGCTATGGGTCCTAGGTGGGACTCATTCGCCAAGGGTGGAAAATGAGTCCCTCTTGGCTCTAAATTCAAAACTTTTCAAAATTTCTTTCAAGATTTTACTCAAATTCACTTCATTTCGGCCTGTGATGAGGTATGAATGGATACTAAGGCACAATATTTGTATAAATAAGTGATTTTCACCTCATTTCAACACCCATTCATTCAAGCATTCATAATTCAAGCAATTTTCAAGCATCTTGCATCATCAACTCAAGCACTTTCAAGCACTTTGGAGCAGCCATTGACATCACTTCAAATTTGCATATCCAAGGATGTCGTAAGTTTGTATATTACTTTATGTTATTCATTTATCATCTCCTTTGCATGTAATTTATTTCTATTGGATTTGATTACCAAAGTGCGGTTTGACCAAGGCAAACCCCTATTCACTAACCCTCCAACATTTTTCCCCTTTGTGCATGTGTATTTATAGCTTTTTTTTGTAGATTTAACAGATTTAAAGGTGTTGAAAAGTGGAATTCAAGTCAATTAGGCTCTTTAAATCAATTCATCATCTATTCAAGCATTTTGAGCATTTTTAGCCCATTGTCTGCAGAGTTGACCCCAACAACCCACCATTGAGACTTTGTAGGATCTGGAGTAGCAGTGTTGACTCTTAACTTTTCAGAAATCTTGGGGAGGACTGATTTTCCACCCTTGGCGAATGAGTCCCACCTAAAATCTAGAAATCTGCATTTTGTGAAAAATTAGCTCCCGACACATTTTCAATAGTCAGAGGACTGATTTGCCACCCTTGGCGAATGAGTCCCACTGTGAAAAATTAGAAATTTTGATCTGCATTCTAGACATTCTAGAAAGCTCACACATCATCCAGGTGCATTCATATTTGACCCAGTACTTCCTGTTCTGCATATTTCTTTCAATTACTTCATATTTCATAGTTGTTTGTATATCACACTATGTTTTCAAACCTTGAATAAATTGCATCTTTTCATTCATTCTAGATACTTTTAATTAGTCAATTTCATTTACATTAGTTCATTTACATAACATGATATGGAATACATCCTTATTTGAATGTGCATAAGCATTTCGAAACCCATAAATCTCTCTCCTTCTAGGTGGAAAACCCTAGGAAGAGAGTTAAGCATTTTGGGTTCCTAAAATCTATGTCACAAAATCATATGGGGGTGGTACATTGATGATTATTTATTTTTTCAGAGAATATGTTTACAATGTTCCATGATTTTATATCTCTAGATGCTATACAACTCTAAATAAAATCTAAGCAGTAATCCCAATAGTTCTAACTTGTCAAAGCATAGTCTAGGAGTACCAGTATGATAAAAATGTTGGAAATATGTGCCTCAATCATCACAGGCTGAAACCTCTGCTGGAGCCAAGTCGGTGTGACAGCTCTTATGTCTGGCCGACTAGCAGCTCTAATCTTGTTGTATTGTTCAGGTCGCTGTGACCTCAGAGGAGTCTCACCGAACAATTACACTTTGGAGTTTATCGCTGTGACAAGAAGCATTCGGGGTGACTTCTTACCGACTGTGGAGATCTTTTGGCCGACAGGCCATTCAATCGCTTGTCTTTTGGCCGATTGATGGGTGGTTGTATGATCAGAAAATGTATTCTAATCTGAAAAGACTGTAACTTGAAGGTTCCTATACAAGATTGTTCATGGTGAATGCTGCTGTAAACAGACACCAGAAAGATAAGTCTGACATTTGTATGTAATCTCCATTACTGTAATACAAAGTGATTTCTCTTGGTGTGGTGGGTTTTTCTCCCGTAAGGGTTTTCCCACGTATATCTGGTGTTTATGTGTGATTGTCAAATACTCCATTTCTGCTATCTGCTTCATAGTGCATCTTAACTGAACTGTAATTGAAAAATTAAAAGTATATCTGCATTCTTCTCTAAGGTATTGACATTAGGAGAATTGTTTTTGCATCTGATTTTCCTTACAAGTGGTATCAGAGCCTAGCTAGTTGTGTTATCCTTGTGGGTATGTTGGGTTTTTTGTGTCAATTCTGTTTCAGTGGGAGTCTTGTAGAGTTTTTAATTTCTAATTACAGATTGAGATGGCTAGTACATCAGGAAAGATTGAAATAGAGAAATTCAATGGCAGTAACTTTGAGTTGTGGAAACTCAAGATGGAGGATCTTCTTGTTGATCATGATCTATGGTTTGCAGTGTGTGGAACTAAACCTACAGGCATGAAGCAAGAAGATTGGGACCTTGTAGATAGGAAGTCTAAGGGGTTGATAAGGCTCTATTTGGTAGACTCTATTCTTCTTGATGTGCATGAAGAGAAGACTGCCTCTTCCTTGTGGAATAGACTGGCGTCTATTTATCAGGGGAAGTCCTTGGTGAATAAACTGTTCCTGAGGAAGAAGCTGTATTCTTTGAGAATGCATGAAGGAGGGTTTGTAGCTGATCATTTTAATGCATTTAATATGTTGATTGCTCAATTGACATCTGTTGGTGTAAAGACTGAAGAAGAAGATCGTTGTATGCTATTGTTGTGTTCTTTTCCAGACTTTTGGGATCATCTGGTGATGGCTATTGGGAGTACAACATCCAGTTTACAGATGGAAGATGTTGGTTCTTTGTTGTCAGAAGAGATGAGAAGGAAATCTTCTGAGATGGCAAGGAAGCTCTTGCTGTCAGAGGAAGACCGAAAGAGAAAAGCAAGAAAAAGGACAAGAAGTCCAAATAGAAATAAGAGGGTAGATCAAAGTCCCCTGGCAAGAAGTCCAAGGTGAAGTGCTGGAACTGTGGGCAACCTGGTCATGTCTGAAAGGATTGCAAAGAGGAGAAAAAGAAGAAGAAGAAGTACTCTTCCGAAAATGACTCTTCTCATAGTGATGCAGACGCCTTCATTGCAGCCTTGGCTACTCAAGCATCAGATGATGTCTGGCTAATTGATTCTGGAGCATCTTTTCACATGACGTCTCATAGAGACTGGTTCACGAAGTATGAAGAATACGATGGTGGAAAGGTGTACTTGGCAAGTGATTCAACTTTGGAGATTGTTGGCCTTCAAAGAGTCAGAATCCAATTTCCTGATGGCAGAATAAAGGGAATTAATGATGTAATGCACATACCAGGTCTGGCTCAAAATCTATTGTCTGTTAGTAAGCTGAATGATATTGGAGTACAAGTTACGTTCTCTGAAAATGGCTATAAGATGACTAGAGGTTCAATGGTGCTGGCTAGAGGTGCTTGAATTGGTACCCTGTACAAGCTAGATGCACATGCTGTTCAATGTAACAGTGTCTCTGGAAAGTCACTGAAAGTTGCTCATGGAGGTAAAGAGAGAAATATCCCTAATTATGTAAACTCTATGGAAGTAAAACTTCCTGCAGAGAATACTATGCTTTGGCATCATAGGTTAGGCCACATAGGAGAAAAAGGTTTAAAAACCTTGAAGAATAAAAACTTGGTTGAGGGGCTTGAAGATTGTAATCTCAAATTTGAATTCTATGAGCATTGTATATATGGAAAACAACACCATGTTTCATTTTATTCCAGTCCTCATAAATCTTCTGGTTTGCTAGATTATATTCATTCAGATGTGTTTGGTCCAGTAGATGTTCCTTCTTTGTCTAAATCAAGATACTATGTGTCGTTCATTGATGATTATTCAAGAAGAGCATTTGTTTATTTTTTGAAAAATAAATCAGAAGTGTTAAGTCGATTTAAGGAATTTAAGAACCTTGTAGAAAATCAGACCGGAAGAAAAATAAAATGCTTAAGGACTGATAATGGTGGTGAATTTTGTTTGATGAATTTGAAAGATATTGTAAAGACCATCGGATTAAAAGACATTAGACTACACCTTATACTCCATAGCAAAATGGAGTTGCAGAAAGGTTCAATAGGACAGTGATGGAGAGAGCACGAAGTATGCTCAGTAGTGTTGGCTTGGAGGAGAAGTTTTGGGTTGAGGCTGTATCTATTGCATGTTACCTAATAAATCATTCTCCAAATTCTACTCTTGTTGAGAAAACACCTTTGGAAGCATGGTCTGGTAAGAAGCCCTCTCTTAGATATATTCAAGTCTTTGGCTGTGAGGCATATGCATATGTGTCGGATGTGAAAAGATCTAAATTGGAGAACAAGGTTGTCAAGTGTATATTTATTGGCTATAGTGCTGTCATAAAAGGATACAAATTTGGAATCCTGATATAGAGAAGGTTGTATACAACAAAAGTGTAATCTTTCGTGAGCTGAAACCTTCTACCTTGGATCTGCAGTCAGAGACAAAGTCAGAAAACAATAAGGATGTATCTGTAATTCCTCCTACACCAGAGAAAGAGGAATTGAAAATTCAAAATGTACCTGAAACTGAGGAGAGCTCAAGCAGTTCTGAAAGTTCTGAAGAAGAAGAACCTTAGCCTCAGCCAGTGAGGAGGTCAACTCGAGAAAGAAAACAACCTGATAGGTATGGGTTCTCTTTGATAGATTCTACTTGTGCCTATGCTTTGCTTTCTAGCACTGATGAGCCTAGGACTGTAAAAGAGGCATTTAGAATGTCTGATTCAGACTCTTGGTTGGAAGCCATGAATGAAGAAATGGTGTCATTAGATAAGAATGAAACTTGGAGTTTGGTGCCCTTGCCTAAAGGCAGAAAAGTTGTTGGCCGCAAATGGGTATTCAAAAAGAAGATAGGTCTGGATGGCAGTGTAGAAAAGTAAAAGGTGAGATTGGTTGCAAAGGGTTATTCCCAGGTCGAGGGAATTGATTATGGGGAAATATTTTCTCCTATAGCAAAGCTGACATCTATCAGATTTCTTTTGTCACTTGCAGCAGCGTATGACTTATAGGTCGAACAGATGGATGTGAAGACAACATTTCTTCATGGTGATCTTGAAGAAAAGATTTACATGTCCCAGCCTGAGCACTTTGTTGAAAAAGGTAAAGAGAAACTATTTTGTAAGTTAAAGAAGTCTCTGTATGGGTTAAAACAGTCACCTAGAATGTGGTACCAAAAATTTGATACTTTTTTATTGTCTTTGGGATTTGTGAGATCAAAATCTGATCACTGTGTTTATTATAAAGCTAAAAGTGATCAAGTCCTTATTATTGCTCTCTATGTTGATGATATGTTGTTCATAGGCAATAGTAAGCTAATGATTTATGATCTTAAGTCTTAGTTGTCTGCTAAGTTCGAAATGAAAGATCTTGGTGCAACAAGGTATATTCTGGGGATGGAGATAACCAGGGATAGGAAGAATAGAAAGCTTTGGCTCAGTCAGAGTAAGTATATCGGACTATTCTTGAGAGATTTTGTATGAATGATTGCAAACAGCTAGTGGTTCTAGTCTTGCAGGGAATGAAGCTATCTATTGAGACTGTCCAAAATCTCCTACTGAGATGGAGGACATGACCAGTGTACCCTATGCTAGTGCTATAGGAAGTCTTATGTATGCAATGGTTTGTACAAGGCCAGACATTTCCCAAGCAGTGGGAGTACTTAGTCAGTTTATGGCTAATCCAGGAAGAATACATTGGGATGTTGTGAAGAGAGTGTTTAGATATTTGAAGGGGACTTCAGAATATGCTTTGTGTTATCATGGGAATTTGGTTGAATCACAGAGGACCCTCAGCATTCGTGGTTATGTAGATTCTGATTGGGCAGGGGACATTGACAGTAGGAGGTCCACCAGTGGATACATTTTCATGTTGAATGGTGGTGCAGTGAGTTGGATGAGTAAGTGGCAGGCTGTAGTCGCTTTGTCCACTACGGAGGCTGAATACATGGCAACTACTCATGCTTGTAAAGAAGTAGTTTGGTTGAAACATTTGTGTTCTAACATTGGTTTTGATGTAGGGGAAATAACTATTTTTTGTGACAGTCAGAGTGCAATTTGTCTGGCAAAGAATCCTACTTTCCATGCCAGGACAAAACATATTGATGTACAGTACCACTTTGTACGAGATATGGTGGAGGATGGAAAGGTCAGTTTGGAAAAGGTTGATACTCTGGAGAATATTGCAGATTCATTGATGAAGCCAGTGAGCACAAACAAGTTCAGGTGGTGTGCCAGTTCAATGGGCCTTAGTGCCCATGATTTTTAGTAAGTTTTTTTGTGCTCTGGAGGTGCCTGTGTGATCTTCGTCAAGTGGGAGATTGTTGGAAATGTGTGCCTCAATCATCACAGGCTGAAACCTCTGCTGGAGCCAAGTCGGTGTGACAACTCTTATGTCTGGCCGACTAGCAGCTCTAATCTTGTTGTACTGTTCAGGTCGCTGTGACCTCAGAGGAGTCTCACCGAACGGTTACACTTTGGAGTCTATCACTGTGACAAGAAGCATTCGGGGTGACTTCTTACCGAGCGTGGAGATATTTTGGCCGACAGGCCATTCAATCGCTTGTCATTGAGACCCTTGGCCGAAAGGTTTTGTTTAGGAAGAAGTCTGGGAGATGTGTTTAAGTCTTGTCGATAGTATGTTTTGTATTGAAGTCTTTGGGATATCTAAAGAGTTCTTGCTATGATGTCTTAGTGAATAGTTAAAGTCTCACCGACGGGAATGCATTTGGGTTCATCGGAGTAACAATAATTGTTTCGTTATGATGTCTCGGTGATGTGTTTTTGTCTCGCCGATGTTGAAGTCTTTTCTCGGTAAGACTCATGGTGACTAATGGTCTTCGGTGTAACACGATAGTTTCGATAAGAAGTCCCAACAACTTTGGTGAGTCTCGCCGATGATGAGAGGTCTTCGGTGTAACATATATGTGTTCGATAAGAACTCTCGGCGAAGGTGTTAAGTCTTGCCAACTATTCTTTGGAGCTCAGTATAACATGTGACTTCGGTATAATCCTTAAAGTCTCGGCGTGAGATCCTGGTGAAGAACGATACTCTTTCCGAATGGTAAACTCACATCTATGAAACTTTTGGACCTCGCTATGATCTCCTAGCGAAAGTGATAGGTCTCACCAACTGTTTGGTGCTTCGGTGTAACACAAGAAGGCTCGTTGAGATGTCTTGGTGAGAGCGATAGTCTTGCCGAAAGGAAAACTGAAGCCGATACAAGTTGTAAGCTCTATGAAACATTTTGGAAATAACGATAACTCTTGGCGACATCAATATGAAGCTTTTGGGCATCAGGAAGACACTGTTAGTGTCTCACCGAGATCCCAACAAAGCTTGAATCTCTTTTGACGTTTGACCATCCTATGTGGAGTCTCGTGGACCAATAGGAGAAGCTGAATCTGAATAGTTGGAAGGTTGTTCGTTGTGACAGTTCTGTGAGGAAGCTCGACGGACATGGAACAACATGGATATACTCTGTGATTGCAGATTGTGATCGGTTGGTTGCATCGACGGATTGTTGGGTGGTTGTATGATCAGAAAATGTATTCTAATCTAAAAAGACTGTAACTTGAAGGTTCCTGTACAAGATTGTTCATGGTGAATGTTTCTATAAACAAACACCAGAAAGATAAGTCTGACATTTGTATGTAATCTCCATTACTATAATACAAAGTGATTTCTCTTGGTGTGGTGGGTTTTTCTCCCATAAGGGTTTTCCCACGTATATCTGGTGTTTATGTGTGATTTTCAAATACTCTGTTTCTGCTATCTGCTTCATAGTGCATCTTAACTGAACTGTAATTGAAAAATTAAAAGTATATCTGCATTCTTCTCTGAGGTATTGACGTTAGGAGAATTGTTTCCACATCTGATTTTCCTTACAAAAAATACATAACCAAAAGGCTCACGAAGGCACAAAGTTGTTCCGTAGTCTTCAATGATGAATTCAACAATAATGTAACTAGCAACGTAAATGAAGCACAAAGTATTCAATATAACTTATGAATATATCCACGACCAACATGAAAAACTTCAAGTACAAATCCTTAAAGATAACTCACCAACATTATCAATAATCACATGATTCCAAGTAAAAGGAGCAACAAAAAGTCTACCAAAATTATCTTGAATTCCTTTCAATCTCAATTCATAAATCACTGCCAATTCAATTCAATAATAAGATAAACTTATGAGAATTGCATAAGAACATTCACATACATTAAAATTGACCCAACTCAAAGTTTGGTATGAAATTTAGCCTTCTTTATTGATTTGAAAATAGTTTCACAATAAGAACTCAAAGTTTCAAAATTGCTTCACAATTGAGCAACACTTCATTACATAAGAAAAAAGGTAAATAATACAGGGAATCCTCTCATATTGATAGATGAGAGAGGAGAGCTAATCTTGGAAAAATCTTAACTAACAAATTGACTTATTCAAAGGTGTTGTCCATGAATGAAGGAGAACATATCCATTTTTACATGTAATTACATTTTGCAAAATGAAATGTAAAATTTCAAAACCTATCTACATAAAGCATAGAAAAAAGCATGAGAACTATCTATCTCTGGAGATGTAAGAAGATTTTATGGTTCCTTGATCTTGGCCTGTAAATCTTCATAGTTCTTCTTGATCTCCTACAGTGTTGCCTCATCTGGTCCAATAGTGTAGTCAATGATTGTGTGAACCTTTGTGATAGACTTCCTTGCAATAGAACAGGTCTTCTTACACCTATCCAAAATTTTCTTAAGATTTTCCAAGGTCAGTTGTATGTCAAAATAGGCATCTATTGAAGTTAATGAGAATGCTTCATCTTCCATCTATTTTTGGATAGATTCCTTGTAAATTTGGACAATCTCGCTTGTTGGGAGAAAGGTACTATCCTCATCAAGAAGCCTCTTGGGTAGCTCTTCAATTTATATTCACCAAGATAACTCAATGTTCTTCAACATCTTCCTGTACTTGTTGAGTATCCTTGATATGATTCTTGATAGTAAGTATGCCATTCTTAATAGACTCCTTAAACTTTACATACTTTTCTTTTTTGGGAATGACCCCGACTTGTACTAACATACTCAATTTTACCTCCTTTAACCACAACCATGGTTCAAGATTCTCTTCCATTTGCTTTTGTTCAATAGAAAGTATACCTACTATCTTATTTAGCTCTAGATCAATCTCAGACATCTAAGCAATCTTTTCCAATGCAATAGTTATGTACTTCAAGCCTTGTTCAATTATCCTATCAGCAAACTCATAAATGATTTTACCTTTGGAATAATAATTTTCCACCTTTTGAACAACAGGCTCCTCAATATTCACTATGGCCATAGGCTACACACTCTCTGATGTTCCTGTGATTTTCATCAACATTGATGCATATTTTTCAGCCCTTTCTTTGTATATATCCTTGGCTTTCTCCATCTTATCCAATATGTCTAGTAATGCATTAAGAGATAATTGGGCATCTTCTTTGGTGCTTGTATTAGTAACCTTCCCAAGTTGAATCATTTTCATGGCATAATATTCCATGATGACTTCACTCTTATCTTATGGAGGTGCTGCAACATCCACATATTTATAGCCTGATTTATCCACATGTAATCTAGAGTGAATCTTTGCCTTTTTCTTCCCTTTGGATTTTGGAAGAACTATTTCCTCAAGATCTAGTTCATCAGGAGAAACCATTTGTTTCTTCCATTTATATACCTATGAGATTAACCATGGGGGAAGAAATGAAGCTTTACCTCCTTAACCCACTGCCAATTCTTGTGTGGCAACTACATCTATAGAAACAAGTGTTGTAGTCAAAATTGGGTTTGTTTCAGCCATCACTACTCTAGGAGTCTGCAGATTTGATGTTTTTGACAATGAATCTCTCATAAACCAATCAAATTCAGCTTGTGATGTAATATCATAGGATGGTGAAGATAGACTCGGAATTGATGAAGGAGAACCTAAGGAAACATCAATACTTTTCAAAATTGAACCAATAGAAGGGGTGGAAATATTTGAATGCAATGATGGGGGAATTGTTACTTTTAGTGTTTGCAAACTAGCTGTAGGTGAAGGTGAAGTAGGAAGAGGCGGTGGCAGAGAAGTGGGAATAGGAGGTCTGTGAGGTGAGGTAGAAATGACGGGTGATGATGTATGTGGGGGATCCTTGACAATGTTCTCTTGTGGAGACAATTGCATTTCCTCATTGTGTCTTTCTTCTTCTTCATTACCTTCCTCATCTTCTTCTTGATCTTCTTCAAAATGTTCATCCTCTCCAGATTGTTCAACTTTAGCTCCTTCTTCTTCTTCTTCTTCTTCAAGCTTCTCTTCTGATTTGGGCTTTGGTTCTTCTTCAACAACTTTTCCTTCCTCAATAGTGTGCTCATCTTCAATAGTTTGTGTTGTACTCTTCCCATAGGTGAATTTAATTTTGGGACCTTTGTGTGAGGAAGAGGGGGTAGCACCTGCTTTGTGCTTGGTTCGGAGCTCATGCTGATGGATGGCTTCACCTCTTGATACTTCTCCTTCAATGTTGTCCTAAAGGACTTTAACTAAAAGAAATTCCTCTGCAACCATTCACTTGTGTTGTGCAAAATAGGAGCAAGTCCATGTCAAATAGAAATGTTCTCCTTTTTGGACCATTGGATTAGTGGCAAGGGTTTACTTGCAATCTCTTTTTCATCATATATTGAGTCCACAATGTCACCAGGATCTTCAAAATCTTCTGGAATATCGCCATGCCTAAATCTCTAATCTACTCCACGATGAGTTTACAGAAGTTCATTCTCTGGATGTATTCCTCATCTCTACATTCCACCCATATGTCTTCAAAATGATACACATGACTATGACCCTTCTTGATTTTCCTTTTTACATCGCTATAGTCAAAATCATGCCTATACCTATATGAACTTATGGTCATAATCTTCATCTCTACTGCTACTGATTTGGCCTTTTGTACACTTTGAATTGAGTATCTTCCAATAGCAATTGGAAACCTAAAGCCTAGTTTATGAATAGCTTGGCGTTCTATGTGCACAGTAATCAACTGTTTGCATAACTCCATTAACACCCACTTGTCAAAAGGATATCTTGGTAACATATATGGGTATCCTGTATAGCACCCTACTCTTAAGTATGTAAAAGTAGGAAACTACAAGAAAATACATCCAAACTTGCTGAAAAATTTCCATGCCTCGTCAGATATTCTTTTCTTTTCTAGAGTTGGTCAAATATGAAAAGAAAAGGTGTAAAGAAAGAATCATTTACTCTTTTGAAATTCTTAATGCTTCCTCTCAAAGTGATTTGAGAATAGAATTTATACAATGGTGCAACACTTTGTTAAATACCTAAGATATTGAGAGGGGGGGTGAATCAATATCTTCTTAAACTTATTGAACAAATACCATCCAAATACTCCAATGCATATAACAATAAAAATGAGAAAGAGCATTAGCAGAACATAAAAGCACACAACATATGAACACCAAGATTTTTACGTGGAAAATCCAAGATGGAAAAAACCAGGGTGAGGATTAGCTCACAATATAGTATAACTGGTTATAAGATATTACAAAGGGTGGCTCACTGCTAGGACTCACTGTCCAAAATGAGAGGCTCACTACCTACAAAGATACAATATAGAAATGGCTTACAACCAAAATATGAACTGATAAAGTTACACCTAACAAATGTTGATTTAGCTCCTTTGATGCTCAGTAAAATGACTTTATACACTTCATCATCTTTGCATACTTGTCTTCTTCCCAGTCACACTTCACACTATCAATCTCAAAACTATCCAATATATATATATCTAATTCATTCACAACCATGAAATAGGTTGGCCTAATTAGATGCAACCCTTATTCACTAAAAATATAACTATTGGCTTCAAGCTTGTACAAAATATTTCCAAAAACAATTCAAACATGTAGCACACAACAAAATGTCGGCATGGACCTAAGATAGGTCACAAATACATCCACAACACAAGATTAATTCATCACAACATCGATTATTGATTAGGTCGGCCAGGGATAGACATAATGAAAAAATACAACAGAGTAATGCCAACTCGCCATACAAGGAAATGTGCACATGAAATTTTGAATATACAAACTTCTAACATCCAAAAACCATTTCCCAAAACTGCAAGCAATGACAATCATCAGTGGAGGATTGTAGACCAAAATACTAAAGGATAATAACTACATATCGGTTCAAAATACTGGATCAAACTTGAACTTAAACTTTCAGCTACAACTCATATAACATGTTGACATCAACGACAACACAAAAACTGGATAATGAGATGTTCTTCATTCTTCCAACAATCTCCCCCTTTTTCATTGATGGCAACATGTGCCAAAAGAATAATATACAAACCTCCTATGTGCAACACACTCTCCCCTTTTCTCTTCACAACATTCTCTCCCCATTTGACATTGAGGACAAAGGGTAGTCCAAAAATATGAAAACTAAAAAAGCATTACCCAGAGGAAGGAAAGCCTTGAAGCTCTTTAAGAATACCTTTCCATGCTGACATGTCGTTCTCCCAACTCTTCTTAGCAGATATCAACTTTTTTTTAGAGATTCTAATTCCATCAGACTTTCTTCTGCATCATCTAGAGTACCAGGAGTCAAATTACTCTTTTCTAACTTTTTTGCATTCGCTAAAGCATTGGCCACCAAAGTTTACTCCATTCTCACAAGGTCACCTAACTATCTGAATCTTATGATGATATCTTCCTTTTTCTTCTGTAGAATAAATAATTTATCTCTGTGAGCAGCCATAGCATTCCAGGTTGTCCTATGTCTTTCTTTAGATGCACTATATGTACTGGAAATAGTTGTCAACTAGGACTCAATGGATTCCATGAGATCTTTGATACTTTGTGTGGCATCCGACCACTTTATGCAGTAAGAAAATACAATATTTGCTTCAGAATCACAAGCCTGCACAACTTCCAGACTCTTTTCCACATTGGTGTGTGCCAAAGCACACTTATCATAAAGTTCTGAAAGCCTTCTCTTTGCCATTTTTCCTCAATATCTTGCCTTTTCTTCTCACCAAGTCTAGAGGCATACTCCTTAAAGGATTCCAATAGAAGTTTCAGATTCTCTACCAGAGTGAGAGATGTATCTATTGATATATTGGGGTTGGCCTCCTGCAAAGCTTTGAGAGAATCATCAATAAGCTATGTCCCCTTCTGATGTGTTTCTAGAATTTCTTTTCTTCTGGATGCATGCAGTGTATCCCCTAACACCAACTTGTGAACAAGAGAAATTTTATCCAAATCCACACTACCTTGAATCATGAGGAGTTGTAGAAGTTCTGGAGGAATCAATGATTGGAATATGATTTGCTTGGATAACAAGCCTTTTAATATATCATCAGAGGAGGATTCTCCAGGGGACCTATATGAATCCACAACCCGCCTTAGATCTTCTTCATTCTTCCTAGCAGATTCCCATTTCTTTCTTCTTCCTCTACTCTTTCCTCTTCCTCTACCTTTTCTTCTTCTACTGCTATTTCTTCCTCTTTTTCCTCCTTTTATCTTTCTCCTTCATCCCTTTCACCTTCATCTTTAAATTTTTCTCCTTTGACATGCTTCAGAGGGACAACCTCAAGCTTCTCTAGTGCAGCTTCTTCCTCATTTTGTTTCTCTATCTCTAGAGGATCATTTGTAACACCTATTTTGGAAGAATATTTGTATCATTTGTTTCTGGAAGGATATTTGTATCACCTATATCTGAAGGTATGTATTCCTTTACTTCTTTAGAACCTTCTTCTCCTGATTTAGATACAAATCAAGATGGGAGTGCACCAAACATACCATATTTCTCAGCCATACCCTTGATGGCTTCTGGAGTTTCTTTCTTTCTTTTCTTTATTTGCTTTTTATCTTTTGTCATCAAAGTGTTTACCATTTTCTTCATCTGGAACATATTTGAAATGGCTCAAAATATAGTATAACTAGTTTTAAGATATTACATAGGGTGGCTCATTGCAAGGACTCATATCCAAAATGAGTGGCTCACTACCTACAAAGATACAATATAGAAATGGCTTACAACCAGAATATGAACTGATAAAGTTACACCTAACAAGTGTTGATTTAGTTCCTTTGATGCTTAGTAAACTAAATTTACACACTTCATCATCTTTGTAGTCACACATCACACTATCAATCTCAAACTGTCCAATATATATATATATATATATCATTCACAAGCATCAATTAGGTTGGCCTAATTAGATGCAACCCTTATTCACCAAAAAGATTAACTATTGGCATCAAGCTTGTACAAAACATTTCCAAAAACAATTCAAGCATGTAGCACACAACAACATGTCGACATGGACCTAAGATAGGCAAAAATACATCTGCAACACAAAATTAATTCATCACAACATCGACTATTGATTAGGTCAGCTAGGGATAGACCTAATGACAAAATACAACAATAGAGTAATGGCAACTCACCATATGAGCACCTGTGCACATGAAATTTTGAATATACAAAATTCTAACATCCAAAAACCATTTCCAAAAACTATAATCAATGATAATCATCAGTGGAGGATTGCGAACCAAAATACTGAAGGATAATAACTACATATCGGTTCAGAATACTGAATCAAATGTGAACTTAAACTTGCAGTTGTAACTCATATAACATGGTGACATCAATGACAACACAAAAACCGCATAATGAGATGTTCTTCTTCATTCTTCCAACACACTTCTATTTCCTTCAGTTGATAATCCTGGAAATTGTCTCATGACAACAACATACACCAGGTAGGATGTCATGTAGAACTTCAAAGGTTTTTGCACATTGATTAGTTGTTCATGAATCTCATCACTAATCTATGTACCCTAGTCTATGTGTGCCTTCTTCCTCCTGATGATTCTGATAGATTCACGTACATCCATTCTTGGAAATTAGAAGAGACGGGTAAACCTTTTACCCTCCTTAGGAGCGTGATCATGTCTCAAACATCTTCTTTGAAGTCACTATGTGGAAAACCTTTGGGTCATCTAGAAATGGTGGGCCTCAGATTTTTCAACCATTATGTGTTGATCAACTGCTTGTATTTGTTTTGATCTTTCTCGTAAGTATCCTGACCTTGTTGAATGGAAATATTTGTATACCTTTCCATGTTTGTAACTTGGAAAACTATGTCAAAGAATTATGGATCCAATCTCATCATAACTTGCCCAGAAGAATCTCTAACACTCCTATCATCTCTGATATAGTTTGAGGCAACTTGTAGGACAAATTCTGGGTAGTGAGCAGCTACTAGAAATGAAGCCACTCGATGAAGATTGTTGTGGAAAATTGCTTGCAAGTCTCCTTCCAATGGTTGCTTTTCTATTCTCTCTACAAATTCCTCCATGTCAAGGTGACCAATCTCTGTATCCTTGATCTCATCGATCTTGGATGTTACAATGGCGAGCGGGTAGAGGCCTTGATACTTATACTTCATTTTTTTTCTTGGATGATGAAGGAGATTTTTCTGTTGTCATTAAGAACACAAAAGATCACTAAAAACCACCTTCGAAGAACACCTGATAGGAGCTGAAGATAGTTAACTACAAGGAAACATACATTTACTCAATGTTAGGAGAAAATGCATTATGGGAGCAATTGGAATGTGTTTAACTAGGAAAGCACTTTGGAGTGAGTAGACATGAGCTATGGAGCACAAAAAACAAAGAAAATGCAGAAGGAATGAAGTTCAGAAAGTGATTTGAAATGATTTTGAGAGTTAGTGAAATCATTGCTTTTATGCAAGGGCACTGAAAATTAGCACCCTTACATCTTGAGGAATTTTATTTCATGCACGTGCGCTAAAAAATAGCGTTCAAAAATGTTTTAAAAAGACTTGGAAGATAAAATGTATAGGCGGTCTTTTTAAGTGCCTTAACATCTTCTGATAAGGTGACTTCATGTACTGGCAGCGAAAAACCTTGTCATTACATCTTTTTCTTGGGAAAAACTTACACATGCAAAGGCGGGGAAAATCGCCTCCTATGCATCAAAGAAGACAAGTGGTATTTGGTAGGAGTGGTGATTTTCACCGCTCCTACATGTGGGAGTTGAAGGTCAGATATCAAATGTTATATATGTCGAGGCAGTGAAAATCACTGCCTCAACATCTAGGAAAAGATCTCACACATGAAGAAATGGTGAAAATCACCACCTCGACACGTGCTACTTTTGCAGTGTTAAGGAATTAAATAATAACACCATTACACCAAGGGGAAGGAATAAATGTGTTAGTAATGATTTCCACCACATGTATGTTCATGGGAAACAGGGAAATACAAAGGATATGGCTTTAAAATCTGATGCCATTACATCTTGAAACAAAACAAAAACATTCATAAAAAGAAACCTAAAAAGAAACCTAGGGAAAGAAGCCTAAAAGACAAGAATGAAAACCCTAAAAAGAAATGAACACAAGAAAAAGATACATGCATACCCTCAAATGCAAATAACGTAAATAACATTTACGTAAAAGAAAACAATTAATAAGAGAATAACCAAAACATTCAAACAAAGGAGGAAAACAGCATACCTATGAACAAAATATGGTGAACCCTAGATTGATGAAGAGATAGAAAACGTGTTAAAAATGGAGCAAAAACAAGCTTTGATACGATCCGAGAATCTCAATGTACTCACAAGAGGTGGAGGAAGTCGAAATCAAAGCAAGATGCGAAGAAATGAAGATAAAAGGACCTAAAAAGCACTTAAAAAGCTATTAGTGAATCATCATTAATGAACACAAGGTTCATTAACTGTGCGTATGGGAAACTAGGTGGGAATATGTAGGGGCGGTGAGAATCATCACCCTGACATATTTAAAATCTACAAAAACACAAACATGCATAGGCAGTGAAAAATGATGCCTATGCATCCAAAACACTTAAACAAAACATCAAATTCCAAAGCAATCAAAATTAGTGCTTCGACATGTGAGAAATGAGAGATCGCGTAGAGGTGCTGAAAAACAACACTTCTACACATAAAAAAAAATTCTAACTTGCTCATGTAGGGGCACTGAAAAATAGTGCTCTTATATGGGAAAAAAATTTTCTAACTCTCGGAAGCTAAAAAATGACAAAACATACGTTTTGGAGGTTTTCAAAAAATGACAAAAGACAAATGCTCAAAAGGATGATTAGAGGCTCAGGATCACACGTGAAGGAAAATTGAAATTTCCATTGTTTTGCATGCTTATAGTGCACAGGCCTACGTAATGGACTAGTTTCATAGGGGGTTATCTCGTGAATCGAGCGCAACTAGATTCGAGGATAACAAGTTCATCAAGATTGTCTCATCCCTCCCTAGACACTCATACTTTGCATGATTAATTTATGTTTTTTACCTTAAATTTTTTTCATCCTCACCTACATGGCATGTACACTAACTGAGCCTCTATTCAAGTCCATTTCCTTTTTAATTGTTAATTAAATTTGTTACATGTTGTCCAATTTTTCACATGCTCTTGCATTAGGTTGGCACATGCCTTAGGCTCACTTGAATTGATTACATGTACAAATTGTTGGTGTGAATAAGTCTTGTACCTAGTTTATTCCTTTACTAGGGACTTAGGGGACTTAATTCACATGTTAAGTTTACTTAGGATATTAATTGTATCTTCTAGAAGCCTTAGTTGTCTTATCTAGACTTTACACTTTCCTAGGTAGTTATGAGTTAGTTGTCTCATATGATAGAATTAAGACACTTGTCATGATCTTGTCTTATCCTATCTCTCATCCTTGCCTTTATAAGCAAGGCATCTCTAGCATATTTTGCATGGCATTGTATTTTATTGTATTGCATTGATCATATTGTATCATATTGCAATCCTTGTTTGGTGGAATAGCATCTTCCATTGTCGCTTCTCTCTATCTCTGTGGAGGTTCTTTGGTGTTGCTGATTAAAGATCTTGGGTTGATCACTTCAACATGGTATCAGAGCTTTGAATCTAGAAAGCCCCTTCTATTTCTTTATTAGAGAGTTTCCATCAATTTCTATTGTGATTTGAGTTTCTTGTATCCTATATTGCATGTATGCATTTTTGGTGAGATCTGGTGATTGTAGCACTTTTGGCTATAGTGACAGTATTTTAGGTTGTCCCATTGCATCCAGGAGGCTCGAAAAAGTCAGATTTGGCTTTTGTTTCACTCAATTTCGTCACCATTTGCAACTTTGGCAAAGAAGGGTTTGGAGCTTAGATCTGGTGAATAGCTTTTTACAGGGGCATTTTGGGAAAAAAATAAGCCTTCCGTTGCATCTGGGTGGCCGTTTCTGAGTTTTTTGATATATAATTTTCCCATATTTGGTGAAAGTTGTTTCTGGGGCAAAATTTGTTTAGCTAAGGAGCCGTACGGCCCCCCAGCCTGCTCAGGTACGACAAAAATATTTGATTAAAAAAATAAATTATGCTTTAATATTTTCATTGGTAGTATTTTTTATTCAAAAAAATTCAAAAAAAAATATATCATTAAGCACTTAAAGTGCCTTTTTTAAGGTTGTCGGCTTTTATTTTTAGCCGTAGACTTTATTAAAGTCTGCGGACTGTTATTTTCTGCGAGGTATTTTAATTACTCGCCAGTGGCCTCCAACGCCACTAGTTACCGCCGTCACCCCAACCATCAGCGAACTGTTCCAGTCACTGCTAGGCGGGCAGTCAGTCTTATCCACCAGGTTTCTACTCACCGTCATCAGTTGAGACCACCACCGTCTGAAAACCACCAAGTCCACCTTATAGTTTGAAATTGTAACCGCCGCATGTGACCATAAGAGTGGTAACTGCTAGTGGTCAATGTAACTGCCCAGTTTTTTGTAATTGCCCAACCCCAGGTCATATTGGCAACCGATGGCCAACCCCTGAGGGCTAAAGTTTTGCTCCTGTTTAGCATTGAAGATGCCTAAAATAGGCCTTTTTTTCAATTTTGCATAACTTTTTGCCACAACGTTGATTTTTCAAAAACGAGATATAGTTAGAAAGCTAGTTGGACAAAATTTGTAGTGGTGTAGGTGATTTTTCCAGATTTTGACATTTTTTCTAGTTTTTTTAGCTTGAAGGTACAAGTGCATTTATTACTTGTCATTGGCATAACTTTTGCAAACAGGAAAACTTTATTTTGAAATTGCTCAGAAAATCACAAGGAATCTGTTTGTAACCTTCTTTTTCAGTTTAGGAAAGTTCTAGTTACCGCTGTCACCCACAACCATCAGCGAACGAGTCACTGCTAGGCGGGCAGTCAGCATCCACCAGGCCACTTTCTCAGTTGAGACCACCACTGAGAAAACCAGTCCACCTTACAGTTTGAAATTGTAACCGCCGCATGTGACCATAAGAGTGGTAACTGCTAGTGGTCAATGTAACTGCCCAGTTTTTTGTAATTGCCCAGCCCCAGGTCATATTGGCAACCGATGGCCAACCCCTGAGGGCTAAAGTTTTGCTCCTGTTTAGCATTGAAGATGCCTAAAATAGGCCTTTTTTTCAATTTTGCATAACTTTTTGCCACAATGTTGATTTTTCAAAAACGAGATATAGTCAGAAAGCTAGTTGGACAAAATTTGTAGTGGTGTAGGTGATTTTTCCAGATTTTGACATTTTTTCTAGTTTTTTTAGGTTGAAGGTACAAGTGCATTTATTACTTGTCATTGGCATAACTTTTGCAAACAAATTCAAAATTTGGAAAACTTTATTTTGAAATTGCTCAGAAAATCACAAGGAATCTGTTTGTAACCTTCTTTTTCAGTTTAGGAAAGTTCTTTTTTCTGAAAATTGGAAAAATCACCGTGTGTTATAAACGCTTGATTTGAGCTTGTCACCTGTAAAAATTGCAAAATTTCTTCATTGTAATTTGCAGGGGGGTTGCAAAATCAGTTTTAATACATTCAGAGGGGGTGAAGGGAGAAATTTAAGTGCCACATTGTCTTCTTTCTTTTGGTGTTCATGGCAGATCAAAGGAAAATTGAACCACTCACTCCACACAATTATCATACATGGAAGCTAAAAATGACTCAATTTGTACAATCTAAGGGTCTATGGCCAATGCTAGATGTAGAACAACCTAAATTCACAAGGGATTATGAAAAAATTGTCCATAGATGTAAAATGGATGAAGCAAAAGGGCTCATTGGCTTACATGTATCTGATAACTTATTTCATATTTCAGAGTGTAAAACACCTAAGAATGTTTGGGATAAACTTGAAGAATTGTATGGAAAATCAAATCAGTTCCGAGTCTTGGAACTTCAAGCAGATCTACAATCACTCTCTCCAGATGCATTTCCTTCAATTCAATATTTCCTTGCACAATTCAGGTTGATTTTGTCACAGTTGAAAGGATGTGGGAAAGATAAATCTAGTGATGAATGTATCTTCTTGATTCTATCTAAGTTAAAGGGCCCTTATCAAGTGTTTTCTTCTACTTTCTATTCAACTATGGATGCCATGGGGAAAGATTACAAAATTCCTACATTTGAGTTGTTTTGTGAGCATCTTACTAGGGAGGAGGCCAAGTTGATTCAATTGGATGCCTTACCTAATTCTAAGAATCATGCTCTAATGGCTCAATCATCCAAGGGTAAAGGAAAGAATAAGAAAAAGCCCAAAGCAGAATCATCTTCAAGTAGTGAGAATCCCTCCAAACCAAAGTCGAAGAACAATCAAAAGTCCACTCCATCTCCTTCTTCTTCTACCTCTGGAGATTTTTCTTCCAAGTCCAAGAAAAAGAAAGGAGAACCTTGTTCATTTTGTGGAAAAATTGGGCATGATGCAACTCGTTGTTTTAAGAGATTGGAAGCCTTGGAGGAAGCTATGAAAAAGCACAACATTTCAGTGGCTAAGCCTTCTTCCATGGGAAAAGGGCAAGCTCTTTCAGCATGGTCCATTCATTCATCTTTAGATAGTTGGATTCTTGATTCAAGTGCTTCACATCACATGACCAGTTCACATGATCTTCTTGATTCCATTGTTCATACTTCTACATCTTAGATTGCAGTTGGAAACTCTTCACAAATTCCAGTTTTGGGGACAGGCTCCATTCAGATGCTAGATGGGTGCATTGAGGATGTTCTTCTTGTTCCTAATATTTCAGCGAATCTACTTTCCATATATCAGATTTGTCATTCTGGAGATGGGAAGACATTTGAGTTTACTCCACAAAATGTGACTATCAGATAGTTGCAGGATCCTGAGAAGGTTGTTGCTAGAGGGATAGTTGATCATGAGAACCATTTGTATCGATTTGATGGCTTTGAGTCTTCACTGGGTTCATGTTTTGTTGCTCATGCTGATTCAATGAGGCTTGGCATGAGAGATTTGGGCACTTGAACTATAGATATCTTCAGCAAATGCAAGCACATAACTTAGTGGTTGGTCTTCCTAAGATCACTTGCATGGATGGTTTTTGTCAAGGTTGTGTTCTTGGAAAGCAACATCAAGATCCTTTTCCTAAGGGTCAAGCTACACATGCAACCACACCCCTTGAGTTGGTCCATAGTGATCTCATGTCATTCCCAATTTCTTCTTTTTCAGGGGCTAAGTATGTGCTCACATTCATTGATGATTTTTCCCACTAGACATGGGTCTATTTTCTGAAGCTCAAGAGTGAATTCCTCACCAACTTCAAGACCTTCAAAACACTTGTGGAGAAGCACTCAGGTTTTTCTCTTTGACAAATACACACGGATAATGGGGGGAGTATGTCAATCAGGCATTTCAAGATTTTTGTAGTGAGCATGGTATTCTACATCAACACACAGTTCCTTACATTCCTCAACAAAATGGTGTGGCAAAGAGAAAGAACAAGACTCTCAGGGAAATGGCCAATTGTATGATTCAGTCTAGGTCCATGGCACTAGCATTTTGGGCTGAAGCTGTCAATTGTGCCAACTATATTCAAAACCGTATGCCCCACAACGCAGTGTGGAATATGACCCCTGAGGAGGCTTGGTCTCATTGCAAGCCTAATGTATCCTTCTTCAGAGTATTCAGTAGTGAGGCTTGGGCATTCATTTCGAATGGTCAACATAAATCCATGGAGAAGAAGAGTCAGCGATACATCTTTGTTGGCTATTGTGAGGATGTGAAGGCATACAAATTGTTTGATTCTGACACACTAGAGGTCCATTTCCAACGTGATGTTCAGTTTGTTGAGACCTTCACCCAGTCAAATCCTCCCTTGAATTCTTCTTCATCACAACTTACTCAATCTTCTTCAGTTGATGATGCTTTTCTACTTGAGGAATATTTTGATGATGGTCTTGATGCACCTCCTCCTCAGTCAGCTAATAAGCTACGATGGGATCAAGTTACTCTTGAGGAGGTTGGTCCTCTTGTTGGTGATCCCATAGACACTCGCCACACTTGTTCTCAGACTTCAGGAATCAGTCTTTTGAGTCATGCTATTTCAGATGATCCTTAGAAGTTTTTAGATGCTTCAGGTATTCTAGAGTGGGATAGTGCTATGGTTGATGAGTATTCTTCTTTGATGAAGAATCATACTTGGGATCTTGTGCCTCTTCCTAAGGGAAGAAAGTTGGTTTGGTGCAAGTGGGTGTATCGTACCAAGTATGTAGCAGATGGTTCTATTGACAAGTACAAGGCTCATCTTGTTGCAAAGGGGTTTTCTCAGGTTGAAAGGATTAACTATTTCAAGACCTTTTCTCCAATTGCCAAGATGGATTCTATTTACCTTGTCCTTGCTATAGCTCCATCACAGGGATGGTCAGCGTATCAAATGGATGTGAAGAGTACTTTCTTGAATGGGGATCTTCATGAGATTTATATGGAGCAGCCACCAAGTTTTGTGCAGGACTCTTCACTTGTTTGCAGGCTTTGACATTCATTGTATGGTCCCAAACAAGCCCCTCGGGCTTGGTATGAGAAGATGGATAGTTTCTCGCTTGCTTCCAGCTATGCTCACTGCCATTTCAATCCCGCAATTTATACTCAGAGACATGGAGAGGATCTACTCATACTTCTGCTCTATGTGGATGATTTGATTCTCACAGGGAGTTCTACTTCCATGATTCAGAGTACACAGTGAGCATTGATGGAGCGATTTGATATGAACGACCTTGGTATTTTGCATTACTTCCTTGGTCTTCAGGTTCGTCAGAATTCTGAGGGAATTTTCATTTTCTAGCAGAAGTATGATCTTGATTTTCTTTAGAGATTTGGCATGGTTGATTGCAAGCCTGGCCCTACTCCATTCCAGTCAGGTGTTGTACTGTCTACTAGTCGCACTACTCCTATAGTTGATCCTTCCTTGTATCAACAGTTGGTTTGCAATCTTTTGTACTTGACACATAGTCATGTTGATATTTCCTTTACGGTTGGACTTGTCTCTCACTTCTCATAGGAGCCTCATGAGAGTCATTGGAAGGCCGCCAAACGTATCTTGAGATACATTCAAGGCACTACACATTTTGGCATTCACTACACTTTAGGTGCATCTCGGATAGTGGGCTTCACTGACTCAGATTGGGCTGGTGATGTCAATGATTGGAAGTCTACTTCTGGCTTTTTCTTTTGCCTTGGTTCTGGTCTGATTGCATGGTCATGCAAGAAGCAAACTACTATTCATTATCATCGATAGAGGCTGAGTATCGAGGTGGAATTTTGGCTACTTAGGAGGTTTTGTGGCTTCGTCAGTTGATGACTGAGTTTGGATTCCCATCCACTTAGCCCACTACTCTTTGGTGCGACAATCAGAGTGCCATTCATATCTCTCACAACCCAGTGGAGCATCAGCGTACTAAGCATATTGAGACCCACATGCACTTCATCAGGCAGCTCATCCAGGATGGTTTTCTCAGCTTGGAGTATTTGCCTATAGATCAGCAGGTTGCAAACATCTTCACTAAACCTTTGGCATCACCTCATTATCTTCAGTTGTGATCGATGCTTAGGGTGAAGGAAGTTGACCATGGGGGGTCTTGAGGAGTCCTTCCTTCATTAGTTTTTATCTTTCTTTGTAGCTTTTTTCTCTCTTTTGGAGAGGAGTTTTCTCCCACAGGCTTTTTCTCATTTTCTCTGCTTATGAGAGTTCTTTGTTTTGTACATGGGTACCTCATCAGGCCTAGTTGTCGGGACCCATCTTTTGCATGTCTGAATTGGTTTGTTCCTCCCTAAGTTGCACTTAAGGGGGGGTGTTGGTGTGAATAAGTGTTGTACCTAGTTTATTCCTTTACTAGGGACTTAGGGGACTTAATTCACATGTTAAGTTTACTTAGGATATTAGTTTTATCTTCTAGAAGCCTTAGTTGTCTTATCTAGACTTTACACTTTCCTAGGTTGTTATGAGTTAGTTGTCTCATGTGATAGGATTAAGACACTTGTCACGATCTTGTCTTATCCTATCTCTCATCCTTTCCTTTATAAGCAAGGAATCTCTAGCATATTTTGCATAGAATTGTATTGTATTATATTGCATTGATCATATTGTATCATATTGCAATCCTTGTTTGATGGAATAGCATCTTCCATTGTTGCTTCTCTCTATCTCTTGTGGAGATTCTTTGGTGTTGCAGATTAAAGATCTTGGGTTGATCACTTCAACACAAATCATACTTGGTGATCCACACATTTAGGTATATATCAAGCTCATGATGTTTCTATTTATATGTTTTATAGTACTCATTTTATTAAAATATCCACATATTCATGCACATTTGGTGGTGATCTAGTAAGTGATATCATGATCTAGCACGTACATTTAGTTACATGATAAATATTTTTAAGTGATATATACCAAATACACTCATGATATGTTTGTAATTTATGTATTTAAAGAAATTTTAATTGATGAACCATTTTTCAAGTGATATATACCAAATATGTTCATTATACCAAATTTTCTCATGATATCTTTGTAATTTGAATGTTTTGTTTACTTTGGCTTTAACAAATGAACAATTTATAATTTAGTGTTTTATGTATGCAATATTAATTGTACATTCATTGAAAGCATGTGTGTACATTTGTATGCGGGTGAATTCAAATTTGAGTGCAATTTGTGATGGCGAATCTAAGGAATAGATCAAGGAAGTATGATTGAACAAGAGAGGAAGAGAAAAGTGGGTGAAGGAACATCTATTGAAGAACAACCCATGGAAAATATTGATGACCAAGGTGACGTACAGGTACAAGAACAAACTAAACCTAGTAATATAAATTTTTTCTATGGTATGGAAAATATGATGGAGATGGATGAGGATTCTCTTTTCAATAATATTTCATCTAAAGATATGTTATATGAAAGCACAGTAAAATTACACTCTAAAAGAATATGGTATGAATTTTTTGAAGAAAAATCTCTAATTGGAAGAGTGTAGTTAGTTGCAAAGTTATTTAGAAGAAAAGAAATGAGCCTTGTTTTGGAGTTGTTAGGAGTTGATAATAGGAAAAATTCGTCATATTTATTAAAACAAACAATTGTTGAAAACTTGCAAGAAGCATTGAATTGTATTGAAAACAAGAGTCAATTTAGTGATCTAAGTGTTACACTTAGAGCATTGATGACTGCAATTTCTAGTAAGAAATTATCTCATAGAAGACAAGTTCAAGCAATATCTAAATTACTAAATGTCTTTAGGAGAACTATTCAAAGGTATATTGAAAAGAGAAATGAAATAGATGAAAAAATTGAGAAAAATTGGGTAAATATTTGTTGGGTTCCCAAAAAGATAGAATTTCATAAGATGTAAAGAAACAGGTGGTTGAATATTGGACCAACCACTCTTGTTTCTTCCAATAGAAGGGATACTATACAAATAATAGGTGAATATTGTACACAAATTTCTCATCCAAAACATTTTATAGATACAACACAAAGTGAACTTTTTGAAGCATTCAAGAAAAAAAATTCAAATGTGAAGATTTTTCAAAGGATGTTTGAGACACTATGACCATCATTTGTACCTATAAATAAAGTACGTGAAACTTGTTGTTGTATAAATCATGTTAAATTTGATCTACATCTACAATCATATAAAAAATCTATGACAGTAATTGATCGAAATATAGCCATCCTTGGAAGCACAACACAATTTGTGAAGTCTTGTATGCGAAAAATTAGAAGATTCAGATGAATTCAATGTTTAGTGTATAAAAAATATATGTAATGATTGTGGAGATTTGAAGAATATTTTACAAGTTGACAATATTGAAATGCAATTTATTTGGAAGAGATTTGAATATGAGACATTCTTAACGAAGTTAGGAGTTGAGGCCAAAAAAATTGTTCTCAAAGAGAGTGGATTGCCTTATAATGAATTTATGAATAAATTTTGCAATATCATATATCCACATATCCAACATTGTCATGGTGCAAGATGGAAAGCTAAGCAACTTCATGATTCAAAGAATTTCTTTCCACTAGGTTGTATTCTCTCTATTGTAGATTTCTCTGAGAACTATTCATTTAGTCCTCAAACTGAGATTCAAAGTCAATATTATCATTAAGAGCAAGTTGCAATCTTTGTGCAAGTTTGCTATAGACATGCCAAGTTTTGTGTAGATGGTATACAAAGTAGCAAAGATGATCGAATTATCATCAAAGAGGTTCACTTTTATATTGGTGATGATACAGATGATGAGAGAAACTATGTAGCTCATTGTTTCAAAATGTTTTTTGAAGACTTGAGACGACATGGCATAAATGTTGAACAACACTGGATATGGTCTGATGAATGTGTTGGTAAGTACATTATTTTTTTTAATTTTAAATTTATTTACTTTTAACTCTGAAACTTAAATTGTTCAATTACTTATATATAATATGTTGTATACACATGTATACATGTGTATATATACATACATGTACGTGTATATCTAGTTTTTTGAAGCTAATTTGGTTTGATTTTAATTATTTGTAACTTCATAGGACAATTTAAGTCTGCAAAAGCTTTTGTTTGGTTAGGCCATCAACATGCTAGACGCAACACCAATTTTTTGTGAAATTTTTATGAGAGTGTACATGGAAAAGGAGAGCATGATGGAGTAGGAGCATGTGTGAAGTGTGCACTTCATCAACATGAACTTGCAGGTAGTTCAAATCTAGAGATATTTAAAAAAAAAAGATATATTTAAACTAAATTAAATTCTTAAACCTTGAAAGTAACAAGTGATTTTTTTTTCCAACATGTACATACTTGCAGGTAATGCCATACAAAATGCAAATGAAATTGTTGAACGGTGCAAAAGTCATTTTTCCACTCGCAACTCAACATACAACACATGGTATTTTTGGGAAGTTGCAGGTACATCTAGTCAAAATTTGTTAAATTTGAATTTCAAAGTGTGTGTACATGATTTAATTGAATTTTTAAATTTGAATATATATATATTCACTTAAATTAATCATTTGGATGTTTGTAATTTATAGATATTGATCGATGGGTAAAAGCACAAAGTTGTACCACACTTTATAAAGGAAACGACCAACATTGATCCAACTTTCAAACTTGAATCACTGAAAAGTGGCATATATGTTTTGAATTTTCAAATGATGTAAACTAGTTAAATATGTATTTTTTAGTATATTTTATGTTTATATTTTAAAAATAGAAATAAAAATAATTTAAAACTATTTTTAAATAAATTAACACTATAATTTAGTTGTTGATAAAATGTTGAAAAATGAAGTTGCATGGGACGTCATTTACTTTTTAGAGTAAATTTTACTTTTTTTCTTTCAATTTTTTTCTCTATTTTTATAACTTGAAACTTTAGTGCATGGATATATGTTTTTCCAATTTTGATAAATGTATATTTTTATATAAATATTAAAATGTGCATGAATCCAAAAACAATTGTTTCCATCGAACATAAAATTTTGTATTAAATATTTATCTAAAATAGAAAAAAAATTGTACCATCTTGAAATAAATTCTTTTATCTAGTGCATCATCTTTTTTTAATTTTTTTTAATAAGTTTTAGTATTTTTCCTTGGCATGGTAATCAACCTAATATTTTGTGTTGATAACCTACTTTTAGTAAAAATAAAAAATAAAAATAAAAATAATAATTAAACTATTAAAATAAATCTATTTTTGAAAACTACACTTATGGATCTACAAAAGGGTATTTTTATATATTTTTAAAAATATTATTTACATTAGTAGGAGTTATTGAAACTTCAAGTTTTTCAAATAATTTTATTTTTTTGGTAAATTCAACTCAAAGTAGTGCTCCATATATTTTTAGCCAACAATTTTAGCTGAAAAAGTTGTGGAAGTATCTAACTTAGCTAGAATGAATCTTACTAGATCATATGTTTGACCAAAATTGATTTTTAGTTAGAAATACTTAAATTCAGTTGTGTTGATAAGTTGGTTGAAAGTGTGACATAGCTTTGTGCTTTTACCCCGATCAAATCCTTATAATTGTCAAACAGTTCATGGTATTAGAAGTCTGCATCAAATCATGACAACGAGAAGTAGCACGTCTTATGCAATTAATGTGAGAAAAATCATGTTTTCATGTTGATTGCATTGAATACAATGCAAATATTATTCAATGTGAGAGTATTAGAGTGGGTATGTTTCACGATGGGAAATGAAACAATTAATATCAATGCCTCCTTTTGATGAAAATGACATTGTCTCGATGCCTATGATCCTCTATATTCAGCTAATTATGAACGTGTATCTTATTTAGTTGTTATAGATATGTAAATTGATTTAAATATATTCTATGTAAGTAAGTTTCAATCATGTTTATATATAAATTTATATATTAAAAGTATATTGAAAACTTTTGTAAATTTACATGGTGTCTGTATAGGAGATATTTTCATTGTTGTTGCAGATCCTAACAATGCGGAAGGTGTAGATTACTATCTACTAAGATGTACGCAACCAAAAAGAAAATTGGTAGAATTGATGACAGATGGTGATGGAAAAGAGTATCCCATTGGATTAAAGTCATTATTGAGGGCACATATATCAACAAATAAAGATAGATAAAAATGGTATTATATTTGTTGATTATATGCCAAGACAAAAGGTTCTACATTATAGTCACTTAGCTATAGCAACAAAAATAAATTTAGAAACTTTACCTAAAAGAGGACGTGCCAAACAAAAGTGGAGGTTGCCTATTGAAGATCATGAAAATATTTTAGAGATAATTAAAGATAGAGAGGATCCATATTATATGTACTAGGAGCTTTAAGTTATTTTTTGGATATATATATATGTGTGTGTTTGTGTGCGTGCACACTCAAACTTTTTATAGATATATCTATATCTATATTGATTGGACATGTGACATGATTTAGAATGGGTTTTTTTCAAAGGTATGGTCATTTATTTCCAATTACATATTTAAATTTGTTCCATGTGGAATTCTTAATTTAGTTCAAGAATCTTTGATTTCATAATTTACATTTGAAACTCCACTTAAATATGTTTAAAGATCACATATATGCTTGATACTTGAAACCTAGTGACTTTAAAAATGTTTGAACATTTTTCCTAAATTCCTTTAAATCATCTATTTTCAATTGCATTTTTTTGTTGGACATGGAATTATTTTAAATTTACTTGAATATTCAAGTTCATTTGTTGAATATTAGATCATATATATGTGCAATTTACAAAACCTGGTGACTTTTAAAAAGAACTCACATTTTGCCTTTAAATTCCTTTAAATCATCTATTCCAATTGCATTTTATGTTTGACATGGAATTGTTAAGTTCACTTTCAAATCTTCAATTTCATTTGTTCAACTCCACTTATATGTTAGATCAAATATATGCAATTTGCAAAACCTAGTTTATGTTATTTTGCATAAATTTATGTTCCATTGTTCAATTCTTAAAAGTTTAAGAATCTTTCATTTCATTTGTTCAACTCCACAAGTACAGTGCATCATATGCAATACAAAACATCTAGTACAACTTAAAAATTTATTTTTCCTAGAAATTCCTTAAATCATCCTTATGACCCTTGTAAAATCCTAAGGTGAAATTGTAGAGTCACACTTTCCCCATTTATTAGTTACATTAGTATAAATAACTACCCTATGACGTGTTGGTTGTACTCTTTTACTCTATAAATATATTGTGTGAGAGTGTTCATGTTGTCTCTAGTTTTCTTTATTTTTTATGTTACTAATGTGACATTCAATATTTTTATTATATTATCCAAGATCTATAGGAATTTTAATTTCTTTTCTTTCATTTAGAGTAGCAACCATTATTTTCTATAACCTTTGGTACGTTACTTACGTGTATCATTTTGTGAATGTTCTTGTACACGGGTTCTCTTCGATTGGTCTTTCTTGTTCACCTTGGTGCATTAGAATATTCATTGTAGTGAATCATATTGATGGTGTTTGGGGTGCTTGAGATAGCTATATTTTGGCATCAATAGTTGTTTACCATGTATATCTTGAGACCACATGTAATGGGATCTTTGGTAATTATGTGGATTGATCACTTTTTAATATAGTTGGGTGATCCCACAATAATGGGTTACAGTTTTTGGCCAAACTTGACATTAAAATAAGGATTTTTCACCAAATATTCACTTTCTTACACCTATAGCAGTTAAACCATTAAGAATTTGAAGATAAATCAAACTAGTTATTTGTTAGATCTTTTGTGTAGATTCTAATTATATTTTTTATTTTTTAAATTAAAAAATAAATTGTGAATCATTTTATGTAATTTTTAATAACTTATCTTTTCTACTAATCAACATTTTTAAAAAGTGATGTTTACTTCAGACCACATAAATTTTTTTATAGAAAGGATAGAATTTTAATTTTTTAAATACAAAATTTTCACACCAATATCTAGTGCATGGATATTTTTTCATAATTTTTTGTTACATAATTTTTAAAAAATTAATTTTCCAAGTCAGAGTAATTATAATTTGGACAAAGGTGTACTTTGGCCCACATAACTTTTTTTGTATTCATTTGAATTAACTTATTCTTTTTTTGTTGGAATAAGGACATCAATACCTAGTGCACATGTATTTTTTAGAAATTTTTTTCTCTATTTTTCTATTTTTTCGTATGTGTGAAACAAAGAACCCGATGTTCATTGAAAATCCTACATTCACAAGAAATAAAAAATAAATATAATAATCAAATTAAAAATATTTAAAATTATACTTTTTGGGAAGCTTATAATAAGGGCTACATGCTTACAAAACATACATTTTAAATGAATTCATTTGGTCACCCAAAAGGTAAATCAAAAGTGGTTTTTTATCAGCATTTTGATAGGTGTAGAGGAGACTCGATTATAGGTATGGATTAAATATAACAAGGTTCTATCCAAGGGGGTTTGATCTAAGGGGGTTTGATCAATCCCTCTTTAATTAAAATAATTTAAATGGAACCTTTAATTTATTAAATCATTGTATTTTCTAAAAATATGTGATTTCAAGCAAAAATCAAGATATCCCAAAAAGTGTAACCCATTATTGTGGCAACACCCAGTTGTCATGGGAAAATCTAGATACTTATATTATGTGCATAGTGAGATTTTATCAATTTCCAATTGCATAAATGTTCCATGGAATTCTTAAGTTCAAGAATAGATTTGATTTCATTTACATTCAACTCTACTTATAGCTCATCTATATCACTTTCTTTGCACACACAATCAAATTAATGTGTATTAGAATATATAGAATTCTTCAGTTCAAGAATAGATCTGATTTTATTTACATTCAACTAGACACTTATAGCTCATCATCTAGTTTGAATTCTTTGCATGGATAATAAAATTCATGTGTATTAGATTATATGGAATTTTCTTATGTTCATATAGCATTTTCTATGTAATGTACATTTAACCTAGAGTGACTTTAAAAATGAAAATTTAGCTAAGAATTCTTTATCATCTATTTCCAATTGAATTTTTATGTTCCACTTAAATAACTTTGAATCTCTTAGGAATTGAACTAGAAATTACATATTTGCATTCAAATTGTTTCTATTTCTTGACCTATTTAAAGACAAATTCATTTCTATAATTAATTGTACATCCATATTTTTAAATTTACAAAGAGAAACCATTAGATAGTCCAACATTTTTATTTCACGATGTAAATAGATGTAACAAGTGTTCAAACCATAATAAATTTAAATAAAGGTACAAACTTTCTAAATAAATAAAACCATAATAATGCACTCAATGTAAATAGATGTAACAAGTGTTCAAACCATAATAATGTGTATAACAAACCTGTTCAGACCATAATAATGTATGAATGTGATGTAAATCATAACAAGTGTATACCATAAAATATAAATGTATGTAATGTGATGTAAATCATAAAAAGTGTCTACAACATAATAATCTGATCTCAAACCATAATGTTGTAAAACATGTAAAACAACTCAAATAGAGGGATATCTAGTATGAGCATAATCATCTAATCTCTGCCCCGATCTCTCTCTTGATCCATGTCCCGATCTCGATTGTCGTGATCCCTCTCTTGATCCAAGGTGCGTAGATCCATGTCCCGATCTAATCTTTCCTAATCAATGTCCCGAGCCTCGTCCCAAGCCTTGCACAAGTTCAAATACACATGTGATTTAATTTTTAATACATGTATGTGTACACATATATGTAAAATTATCTAAAACTTACAATGTGTTCAAACTTACATCAAGTAATTTAAATTTTTATTATTTAAATGTACCTCAGTTGTATACTGCATGGGATTTCCATCATGCTCCAAATTTCCAAACTTTGATAAATCACCATATTGCTAAAAAAATTTAAATACATGATTTCAATCAAGAGTTAAAGAACTCTAGACTTTAAAATAAATTTTATTTAAAATATATGTATGTATGTAAAAGTTTAGAACATAATATATATATATATATATTCAAGTACCTGTCGTGCCTCCTCGATGGATCTACCAATCTCACTAATATTAATAGTATGCAAAGACATTGTAGGGGGATTTGTAGTTGGTATAGTATCAGTGCCAAAAAGAAATTGACTATATGTGACATGGACAAGATCAGGTGCCCCAGTAACCTCAGTGTGATCTGTAACATGTTGAGGAACTAGACAAGCTATAGGATCAATAGAAACATGATGTGCATGGGATCCTGTAGGTTGTGGAATATCCTTTGAAGTTGCCACCCTATGGCTCGTATGTGTACCAAGATATCGTTGTCTAATAAAGGCCTATACCTGGTCAAGAGGGATCCCATGGTCCTCACTAATGACCAAATAAACTACTAGTAAATCCAAAATGGAGACTCTACACATATTATGCAGAGTCATGTGACTCGTATGGTCAACATCTGAAGGAGTAGGTAGATCGACATGAATAAACAAATCATAAGATGTAGATGTAGCCTCAATGGTAGAAGGTTGATCCATGGCCATAATAAGTATCTACCAACTTGATCAGATGACATATGATCGATCTATGTCATAATAGTGGCAATACTATCAAAAATCTAGGATCTAGTGGAGCATGTTGTTGATTCCCCTTCTGCTACCAATTCCAAACATTTTGGTAGAACCAAAAGGTTTTGGCCAACTAATGCCCTCTTATACATGGGCGGTGGCAAATCTCAACTTCTAAACTCTTGTTTGTCATAAAAATGACCTTTACCTTGGCCAACATGCTCAGGACAAGATGTGTAGTCCACATCTATCTGTAAATGAAACTCTACATATAACTTTTGATAAAATATTATGGAAACTCATCATTGTGAGGCCATCTATGATAAGTTTCCAACCATCTAGAATATATGAATGGCGCAACAAGCTCATCTACACACCTTGTCACCATATATCCTCTAATTATATTTTTTCCTCTAAAAAAAGGGAACATGGTAAACACATTTTCTTGTGAAACTAATTTTCCAATATCTCTCCATTTCTATGTGCTAGTAACACTCCTGGAAAGAGACTATTAAAACTGCTCAATTTACTGATATCATCATAAGGATTGAATGATCGAATTGTCTCGATCATTTATAAAATCTGGTCTATAATGTTGACTAATCTATCTCGATTAGCCAAATTAGGGGAGTTGTGAATTGATTGACCTAAACATCTTAGAACATTTTCTAATCTAGCAGTACTCTCCTGATATAAATTTGATCTAACTTGAGCATGTTGCTCAAAACGAGGGGAATGGTGAGATCCCTCATCAACCATGATATATATATATATATGTATTTATGTATGTATATATATATATATGTATGTATATATATATATATGTATATGTATACATATATATATGTATGTATATAAGTAAAGAGATTTGCATATCATTAAAACAAAATATATGATGTTAATTTTTTTTATCAAATTTCAAAACAAAAATATTCTTAACTTTATATCTAATGAGATAGAAAGTTATAGATCTATGAAATAGAACCTTCTACAACTTAGATCAACATAAGAAATGACAACTCCAAAGAGACTTGATATACATGTATATATGTACATATATGTTTTAATATGTATATATGTATATATACATGTGTACATATGTATATACATATATACATATTGTTGAATACACTGAATACTGAGAGGGGGGGTGAATCAGTATTTTGCTAACACAACCAATTGCTAACCATCCAATTATTAATGCATATCTAACTGCAACAGTAAACCAAAGCATAAAAGGAATCATAACAGTTCATAATACATTGACACCAAATTTTTTACGTGGAAAACCCAGAATGGGAAAAGCTATGACGAGGATTAACTCACAATATATTATAACCGGTTACAAGATATTATAGGGCTCACTGCCATGACTCACTATCCTTGAAAAGGCTCACAACCTGAATACAAAATGGCTTATTGCCAATATACAAAAAGGTATGGCTCACTTCCAAAAGTGAACTAAAATAGTACACCTTCAAACTGCTTAGATCAGTTCCAGTTACTTGCTCTAGAAAACTAAAATACTGCTCTAGTTGTAGGTATATAATTATTATTAGTAACTTTCCACTATTACACTTGTCGCATCGCTCACATCACATTCTCTATATCTTCTTTTTCCTCGTCTACACACAAACATATATACATATACACAGCCATATCTTCCTTCATCAATTAGGCCAGCCTAATTGGATGTGAACACACACAAAATTTAAAGTGACTTGTCGGCCCAATTCAAAATTCTTTTTGGCGCACAAAACAAAACGTGTCATCTACAAATTAGGTCAACCCAGACCTAATAAGGAACACTCATAAGACAAGCAATTCTTAACCTTGTCGACCAAAAGAATGTTGAACTTCTATCATTTATATATCTCAACTAGATCAACCAAAATTGTTGAAAGCTCATTCATAGTTGTAACTGATACTCCTAAGCAACATATCAAAACTCATAGATTATATTTTATTGAGAGAATTTTTAGATCAAAATACCGAACCAATGTAGACGCACAATTTACTTAACCAGTTACCAAAAAAGGTTGGCATCAATGACAATAAACCCGAAGGCCACCTTCTTCATTCTTCCAACAATCTCCCCCTTTGTCATTGATGGCAACATGTGCCAAAAATGAGACTTACTTCAAAAACCAGAAACTTCAACTCCCCCTATCATATGTACAAAAACATAGAACTAAGTACTAACATATCCTTGTCTGTACAAAATATTCTCCCAAAACATGTTCTTCTATACATAATCTTCTCCCCCTTCGACATCAAAGAAAAAGGAGGAGGAAAACTAAAAAAAAAATAAACTAAAAGTTGGGGGCACCTTGTAATTCCTTGAGAATTGCTTCCCAAGCCGGCTTTCCATCATCCCAAACTCCTGTTGCTCTAGTAAGCATTTTTTGTAGTGACTCAAGCTTCGCTAGGCATTCTTCTCCTTCTTCCATAGTGGAAGGAACAATGTCCATCTTCTCAAGTCTTTCTGCATCTATCAATGCACTTGATATAGAAACATGTCTCGAGAATACCAGGTCTCCAAGCTGGCCAAACTGTCTTATCACATCTTCCTTTTTCCTTTGCAGGATGAAGAATTTTTTCTGAAGATCTACAATAGAAGCCCAACTAGTATAGCTTCTATAAGCTACAACATTGTAATCACTTAAGGCATCGGCAATCTAAGACCTAATTGATTCCATTAAATCCTTGATACCTCGAGTGGCATCACACCACTTCATGCAATAGACGAATAGCAACTAAGCTTCTTCATCACAATCTCTAACTTCTTTCAAAATTTGCAAAGCTTTATTGTGTACAATTGCACACTTATCTTGTAGAAACAACAATCTTCTCTCTAGAAGACTTGACTCCACTTCTTTTGCAATCTAAACCTTGAGACTATACCTATATTCCTTGATTGAGTCAACTACAAGCTTCAAGTTTTCAATTGGTGTTAAAGAACTATCCGTTGTGACACTGAGGGTTGTCTCCTATAAAGCTTTAATGGCTTCATTTATTAGCTCATTTCCTTTCTGATATGATTCAATAGCTTCTTGTGTGACATGGTTAAGATAAGTATTGCTTAGTTTTATTTTTTCACTCGATGTAATCTTGGTCAGATCCACATAACCCGGATGTGAGGACAGCTTAACTAGCTAGGGTGGGAGCACAGGCTGAAGTACTACTTTCCTTGATAGAAGAATTTTAAGAGTGCTTCCGAATGATTCTCCAATTTGAGTTGACAATTCATGAACTTTGGGGTTTTCTCCTTTACTTTCTTCAACCGGAATAGCTTTCTTGTCTTCCTCTTTCTACTTTTCTTCTTCCTTTTCTTCTTCTTCTTCCCATTTTTCCTTTACTTAAATTCTTCTTCTTCTTTTTGTTTTTTGGAGGATTTATCTATGTTTTATTTTTCCCTTTTATCCTCATTATCTTTGTCACCATTATTCTTGTTTCCTTCACTTTCATCTTTGTCTTTCTCATCCCTATTTCTGGTAGACTCATGATATTCTTTTTGCTTATCACTGGTTTGATCTCTTTGTTGATCATCAGACCTTTTGTTGGTCATCTCTTATGTGTCAATCAGAGGGGCAGGGGTCTCTGACACACCACATGTTTCATCAACATTTTCCAATATTGGATTGTCCAACACTTATGTGACATCAACATGCATTTGTGCTTGAGTTGTATGGGATGAAGAGCTAGTTATTGCCCCATAACTCCTTGCTCATTATCCGATTATGTCCTGGGTTTCTTGTCTCACTTTTTCTATGCTCTCTTTCTCCTTAGTCATTAACATATTAACTATTTGCTTGACTCTAAACTAAGTAGAACATTCTTTTAGCATATTGGCAGCTTCTATCTCAGAGAGAGTGGAACCGCGGGAAATTAAGGCATCATTTCTCATCTTATCTTCAACACTTATAACCTGTTGCCTTCTGAGTACTAATTCTTTCTAGACATTTTCAATTACCTTGTTCTATATAGTCTCCATTTTTACATTGAAAATGAATATGTATTGAATAAATTCATTTATGATGGTATGCTTTTCTTCATAATTGACTTTATCATACAACTCGACATTTCACATGAGATCATTATTAATCATGTTGTTTACTAAGGGTCCTGATCTAAAGATGGTTGATCACTTACCGAAGGAGAGTTAGGCATGTCCTCCATAGGATCATATGAGCCTTCTTTATTCTTCTTCTTATGAACATGGATTCTATAAGTATCCTCTTTTTCCTTTATCTCCTCATCTATGGAGATATGAACTCTTGTTTTAGCTTCTTCTTTGGAGGTACTACTTTTATTTCTTTCCATCTGATGCTCTTCTTCTATGCCAAGATCTATTTCTTCTTGAATGACATCACTTAAATTTCCTTTCCTATTAGCCTTTTGTTTCACTCTTCTTCTTCTTGAAGTAGCAAATGGTGCAACAAGAGGTATATCCTTTATTTTGGATGCCCATGTACTGGGACCAATAGGGGCAACAACATCAACTGATGTAGGGGAACTTCGTTCTTTCTTCTTTCCCTTTTCAACATTAGTAGTACTGGAAGTGGCATCATTGGAGGATAATCTTCTTGATTTCCTTGGTCTAGAGGGTAGATAAGTTGATTTAGCCTTTCTCTCATCAAGTGCCTCATTTAACTTTTTGATGCTTTATCGAGAACTAGGGTTTTGATGAAAAATACTCTCAATCACCTTCAACTCTTCTCAACTCACTTTGCTTCCTTCAATGTGAAAATGTACTTTATATCTACTTAGTTCCTTGCTTTATGTCTTGTGATATTTTTCCCTAATTCGCATTTAGTGCATTCCAACCTTAAAAGTTGATAAACACTTAATAGAGTGCACTACAAACCCAAAAAGGTTTCACAATTCTCTAGATTTGCATGTTTTCTACTGGAGACTTCTTTAGTATCTTCAGAATGACTACTTACATCACATATCATTGTATCACTGCTTGACACCTTATTTATTGGGGGATTTTTCTCTGTAACTACTCCCCCTGAAACCACTACTGGGTTTAGTTTTTAGAAGAGGTGTTTGCACCAAATGTAGGTACATATGCATTTCTCTCATCCTTTTTCTCAGGTTCTTCCTTTTTCCTCCAAATCCTTTCTCACTTCTATAGGATCCACTTTGTTCACAGGTATGTTCTTTTATTCTGGATTAGGTTTCTTCCCATTTTTGCTTCTACATAATTTTGAGATATGCCCTGGTTTGTTGCAAATGTAGCACACAACTTGTTACTGACCAAACTGGTTTGGATTTATCCTTGATCCACACTAGTTAGCCTTATGTTCGAAGCTATTGCATGTATAGAAATAGCCTTGAAAAGACTAAATCCTTATACTAGCATTGAATTTGTTCATCATCATCATCTAGCTTCTACACTTGGTAGCTCTATGTCTAAACTTATTGCAAGCAAAGAATTTCCTAGTGAAGAGTCCAACATTTTGACTCATCATTCTGGTTCATTCTTTCTACATTTTTTTGTCTATGACTTTATTACATGAGAAACAAAAACCATTTGTACCTTTGTGCATTAGGTTGTCGAATAGGAATCCTTCTGGTATTGCTCCTTTGATTCTTGATCTGTTTGTTATTGCCTTGAATTTTCTTTTGATTTTCCACTTTGTTGGGAGTCTAGTTTTCCTTTGAACTTTGTCTTCTTCAAGTCCTAGACCACCTTTGTCCTTTTTCCTTCATGAAGTTTGTAGAACTTGAATTTGTTTTTCTTTTTCCAGATCAGATTTTAGGTTTATTCTTTTCAAGCTTTGCACATTCATCAATTCTGATTTCAACTTTCTAGCATTCTTCAATTCTTTTATGTTCTTCCATTTGTACCTTTAGTTTGGTGATGTCTTCATTAGCCTTTTTCAACTGATCACTAACCTCTCTATGCCTTTCCTTGAATTTTTTGATTTGTTCTCTTAATTTTTTGATACATTCATTCACTTCTTTCAATTTTCCTTTTAGATATTCTTTCTCATCTTCACTTTTATCCAATTCTTCAAGAGCAACATTGATTTCCTCAGATGTAGAGCTTTCTTTTGGAGGAACATGATTACTTTTATTAGCCATGTATTCAAATTTTGGGACCTTCCTCAAGCTGTAAGACTTCTCCAGAGGAACCACACTCTTATACCAATTGTTGAATACACTGAATACTAAGAGGGGGGGTGAATCAGTGTTCTACTAACACAACTAATTGCTAACCATCCAATTATTAATGCATATCTAACTGCAATAATAAACCAAAGCATGAAAGGAATCATAACATTTCATTACACATTGACACCAAGATTTTTAAGTGGGAAACCCAGAATGGGAAAAACCACGGTGAGGATTAACTCATAATATATTATAACTAGTTACAAGATATTACAAGGCTCACTACTAGGACTCACTGTCCTTGAAAAGGCTCATAGCCTGAATACAAAAAGGTATGGCTCATTGCCAAAAGTGAACTAAAAAGTACACCTTCAAAGTGTTGAGATCAGTTCTAATTAAGCTCTGGAAAACCAAAATCCTACTCCAATTGCACAATTATTATCAGTAACTTCCCACTATTACACTTGTCACATCACTCGCATCACATTCTCTATATCTTCTTTTTCCTCATCTACACAGCCATATTTTCCTTCATAAATTAGGTCGACCTAATTGGATGTGAATGCACACAGAATTCAAAGTGACTTGTCGACCCAATTCAAAATTATTTTTGTTGCACAAAAAAAAATGTGTCATCTACAAATTAGGTCAGCCCTGACCTAATAGGGAACACTCAAAAGACAATCAGTTTTTAACCTATTTGGCCAAAAGAATGCCAAACTTTTGTCATTAAGATATCTCAGCTAGATCAACCAAAATTGTTGAAAGTTCGTTCATAGTTGTAACTGGTACTCCTGAGGAACATATCAAAAACTCATAGAATTATCTTTTACTGAGATAATTTCTGGATCAGAATATCAGATCAGTGTAGACACACAATTTAAACTTAGCCAGTTACCAAACAATGTTGGCATCAATGACAATAAACTAAGAGGTCACCTTCTTCATTCTTCCAACACATATGTATATTTATGTGTACATGTATGTACATACATGTGTGTGTATGTATACATATGTACATACATGTATGACATATGCATATATGTATATATATGTATATGTGTATGTATGTATAAATATATGTATGTACATGTACATATACATACATATATTTATACATACATACATACATACACATGTATACATACATGTACATATATTAAACATACATACATATACATACATGTACATGTACTTATATATAAATACATACATACACATATGCATATGTACATACATACATATACATATATGTACATGTAACTACATACATGTATATATATATACATATATATATACATACATACATACATGTATATATATACATATGCATACATACATACACATATATACATATATATGCATACATGTACATACACACATACACTTATGCATACATACATACACACATACACTTATATATTCATACATACATGTACACATATATACATACATACATATATAGATATACATACATACATGTACACATATGTACATACATACATACACACATACATGTATATATGCACACATATATACACACATACACATATATGCATGTACATACATACCCATACACATATAAAATTGGTATACATACACAAACACAAATACACATATATATGCATACACTTTCTGGGAGATCCTAATTTTTGCTGAAATCACATATTTTTAGAAAATATAATGATTTAAGCCTTGAAAAGTTCCATTTAAAGGATTCCAATTGAAGAGGGTTTGATCAAACTACCTTAGACCAAGCCCCCTTGGATAGAACCCTACTAGTTTTAAACCATACCTATAATGGAGTCTCCTTTACACCTATCAAAATGCTAAAAAAAAACTACTTTTGATTTACCTTTTTGGGGATCAAATGAATTCATTTAAAATTTATTTTTTGTAAGTATATAGTCCTTATTATAAGCTTCCAAAAAAGTATAATTTTAATTAAATTTAATTTGATTATTATATTTATTTTTTATTTCTTGTGAATGTAGGTTTTTCACCAAAAATCAAGCTCTTTGTTCTGCACATGTGGAAAAATAGAAGATTATAAATTTTTTTTTGAAAAATATGAGTGTACCAGATATTAAATTCCTTGATCCAACAAAAAAATTTGAATTTTGATACATACAAAAAAAGTTGTGTTATATGGTCTGCCTATGTCTGAATTGTAACTGGTTTGACTTTGAAACTTGATTAAGGAAAAAATATTCAATAAAACACTATTGGAAGCACTAGATATCATAGTTACAAATCTAAATTTGAAAAAAATAGAATTTTATCCTTCATCGAAAAAAAGTTGTGTTATACGGTGAGCGTCACTCCTTAAAAATGGTGTTTACTGAAAAAAACTAGTTTTTGAAGGAGATGGAAAAAGAAGTGCAATCTGATTCCAATTTTAAAAAAATATATATATTTAGAATCTCTGAACAAAATGTCACAAATCACTAGTTTGCATCATCTTCAAATACCTCACGGTTTAACCACTATAGGTGTCTGAAAGTAAAGATTTAGTTAGAAAAAATCAGTTCACTGTCCAATTTGGCCAAAAATTGTAAACCAGTATTGTGTGAACTAGTACATAAATATGTACATATATACATACATACATATATACATATACATACATACATGTACACATATGTACATACATGTACATATACACATACATGTATGTATGCATACATACATACACACATACACATATGCATGTACATACATACACACATACACACATACACATATATGCATGTACATTGTAACGCCCGTTGTGCAAACCCCAAAGGACAAAACATTGCACACATTTTTTTTTTAAATAATACAAAGTAAACATATAACTAAACATTAAAACATATTTACATTGCACATTAACATCATAACGCCAAGTCCTCTGGGGCACGCGAGGCACATCGCATAAACAACACATAACAAAGATTACACATAAGGATAATAACTTAACTAATCTAACATCCATCGTAACCATTACAATATCCATTTTCAAAAGATAACATACATATATCTATGAGCATAAGTATAATTACATCACGTGATACAACCATAATAAGTCTCATAAAATGAATTGTTACAAAGGTTCATAATTAATACATCATCACTTGATACATTACAAGATCAATAATGAATACAATGAAATCTCCCATACATGTGGGATAAATACATAGTACAAATAATGTCTGAATTACAAAGTGAACAACTAGTACAAACTGCAATTGAAGAATGCTGAGAAGAATGAACGTTGATGGGGAACCCAACGGGTGTGGAGCACGTTCCACCCAACCATGTGGGTTATAAATAACCCACCCCCCATGCCCAGAGGTGACAAGGAAGTAATCGTGACCATCAATGCCAAAAACCAACCCCAATAAAGGACAACATAGTACAATAATTCCAAATACAACATCAAGGATTACAAAGAACATAAACGACAACATCCACGAGTCAACATAATAAACATAAAGCCATAAATCTCATCACAAACAAACCAAGGAAACAATCATAAAACATTTCCAAATGAATCTAAAACAACAATCAGAATACAATTCTAGAGGCAACCAAGAAACAAGGCATAAGGGTATCTAGTGGAGAGTGTCATCGCATAGCCTACATGGGTTATCCTGGCCCTTCCTCCAACTTGAGGCGTCGGCCCCCATCTATGGTTATCTTGGCCCTTCCTCCTACTTGAGGCACCAGCCCCATAGGGTGACTCATGCGGAGCCATTAACCTCCCATGAGGATGAGGTTACGACTTTTCCGACCACGGCCTTCTCAGTCTACCATTAGTCTGTGATAGCCCTAATGCATAGACAAGGTATCCAAGATTATCTTATGTGTTTTTACTACCCATCCCACTAAGTTCTATTATTAGGTTTTCACTTGTAAATCTACTCTTACGTGGGTTATCCTGAGCCCTTCCTCCTTTTGAGGCGCCGACCCCCACAAAGAGCCACTCTCCCAGAAGACTCCAAAACATAAACCAAAACAAGGCAAGGGTTGTACCATAGGGAACAAAGCATAAATCACAACCAAGACATGTGAGGCATTACCCATCTCGCTAAACACATAAACAAAGTCTCAACACAACCCATACAACCCCTCCAAATAATAATACAATAATTTGCAACTTATAGAGCACATACAACGAGGATAAACATCCAATGATAAACTCATGCCTCTGGAAGCCTAGGGTTCACAATTACAATAGGGTTCCCACATCCAAGGAAAAACCAAAACAATAATAAAATGGTAATAACAAAATCACATGATTTTATAACTCAAGATACCATTCATTTAAGCACATAGTTTTCGCAACTCCAAAATAACCAACAGGTGTAATTGCACTGATAAATTTCTATTTTCCCAAATACAATTTTAAAATGAAAATTTAATCATACTTTTGTTACAACAATAAAGTTTGTCTTTTCAATTAATAAGTATATTTGGAATTCCTAATTTTCACATTTATAAGCACAAGAATTTAGTATATTTTTCACAATTATATATATAAATATTTATATATATATACACACACACATATACATAACAACATATATGCATATATATATATATAATATTTACACCTACAATACTCTGATATTTTTTTATTTTTTTTTGCAAATAGCATTCAGATAAAAATACATACCTGCATATATATATATATATATAATTAAAACTTAATAATAAAAAAAATGAATATTAAAATAACCCTTAAAAAGAAAAAGGACCAGCGGATTTTTTTTCTAAGGTCATGCGACCAGCGTAGTACAGAATGCGCACAACAGTCATGGAGACTGTTGCGCATGACAATCTTTATGATTGTCGCGTACAACAGCCTTCAAGATTGTTGTGTGGCAGTCATAAGACTGCGATAAGGTACAGGGGGTACGGCTAGTGTCATCCCTCCCCAACAACATTTAATAAAAAAAAAATTAATTAACATTTCAACAATGCCAATTCTCAAAGATTCGGCTAGAAAAATAAATACAAACGGCCGGGAAGAATACAAAATTCGAATTACATAAAAATATTTAGACGTATATGTATATATATATCTATATATACACTGTATATATAGATATATAGATATATATGTACATATATGTTCATAATATATGAACTTTACAACAGTATACTCATAGCAAATTTAATGAAAAATATCTATATATATATTTTCAAAATAACTTTTATTACAGAGGGAGATTCATTTTCCCATAACAAAATTTTAAGGAACTCTAGAACATTTTCAGGATTCAATAATAGATTTTTTTCTTTTTTTTTTATAGCCAAAATATAAAACACATAACATATCAGAAAACAAGTTTAATTTCCTCCATAAGTTTGCTATTCAATAAATTCTAAATCCCAAAAGTTTTCTTTTTCTTCCACAGAATAACATATCTATTTTTATTTTTCTTTTGAATCAGAAAACTAAAGAAGGAGCAAATGGAACCTGGAGTCCTGCGCTGTTGAAAATCTGATGAAGCTTAGCTTGATCCAAATAGCCTTTCGAAGATCTCTCATTCCTGCCTTCAAAACTTCTTCGCCCGATTCCCTTGACCAATCCTCAAATCTAACTTTTACTTCTGAAGAACCTCTCTTACAGAACAATGAAAAACTAAAATAATTTACTGCAGAAGAAGAACAAGAGAAAATCCTATTTTCCAAAACTCAATCTTTTCTGTAACTTCTGTCCATTTCCCGTGAATGAAAAATCCCAAAAATTTGCAATCAAATAAAAATATCTCTTTTTTTTTTTGAGAGCTCTGAAAATCCAAATTAAAAGAAATTTTCTAATTTTAATTCCAACTTTTCAGCCAAACTCAACACTCATTGGTCCTTTTATCTTTTCTTTTCTTTTATTGATTTTTTCCCATAATTTAACAATACTTTCTGTTTTAATTCTGATTTTGCAAGCTTTACTTGCAATTTACACAATTTAATTTATTTAATTAATTTATTTCATAATTATCCTCAACATGCAAATTTAATTAAATTAAACAAAATACTAATCTTAAATAATTTAATTAACACTTTAAATAAAACACATGACTTTTAAAATAAAACTTTTTATATTTTAATACAAATTATTCCAACACTATTATAAACATTTATTAACATCATTTAATTAAATAAATAACATCATACAAAACACCAACGTAAAATAAATACCAAAATACACTCACACAAATTACTATAATAAATTGCAAAAATGACAAAAACAAAGATGCACAATACCACTCAATCAGGATGGTTTGACAAACATGGGACGGGTGACTTCCTTGTCATCTCTGTTTCAACATCATGCCTATTGGGTTAAATTGATGCTCACCCTATCCTGCCGAAGCAGGTGGAATCGAGACTCTATACCTGCAATTCCTGCATACAAATAAGATCGTGTACATGTATGTATATATATATATATATATATAATCAAAACATCACATTGTGAGAAGGAATTGCAGCGTAGAAGGGCACTCGCAAATGAGTGGTGCTACACTGTCCTCTCACCAAAACTATTCTAACAATTACAACATTAGATATAAAGTAACAATTCTAAACTAACATATCACATCATAGAATGGTTACTAATCTACTGCATCACAATGTATTACTGAAATCAAATTAACATCACCAAACCAAATGTCATATCAAAATCCATCTCCTCAAATGAAGTAGCATAATCACCAACCAGTCTAAACTAACCACTCCACCAAACCAGCCAATAAATAGTACTATCACAGTCTCAAAGTATCAAACCAAAGCATAGAAAAATAATAAGTCCAAACAACAAACATGAGGGGTATTACATACATACATACCTGCTAATGGTATATTTTGTAGATACATACCTTAAGAATAACCTTAGCAGATGATGTTAATCTAGAAGAATTTGTAATGACTAAGGATGAGTTTTCTGGAGTATCTATATAAAACAGAAATGCCAACTCATTGAAATGTTAGCAAATTTAATGAGGGGTTTGAAGTTTAATTGACCTTAGTATATGATGTTAATCTAGAAGAATTTGTAATAAGGATGAGTTTTATAATATACCTGAACATTATTATATTTGTATGTTCCATATCTATAATGTTAGACTATACTTAATCATTTGTGGAGAGAATGTCGAATGCCATATTGGGGAGTTGAGAATGTTAAATGTCATATTGGGGAGTTGAAGATGCCTACCAGATCATATGGTGGTGACTTTGTTCAAGGGCCATTCCTATGAGTGTTCTTTAAGAGAATTTTGGAGGTTATGTACATGTTTATTGTCCATGAAGTGCTATTGTACTATTCTGTGGGAACAATGTTGAAAAATTGAGTTCAAGGGCAGAAAACACAAGTCTATATTTTTTAATCTAAGAAATGAGTTTTGGAAAAATATTTGCTAGAGCACTAACAATGGTAAATCCATTCAAGGGCTATAAATCATGATGGAAACTCCTTATGATAGTGACATAAGATAAAGTGCTAGAGCAGCCTCACAAACAAATGACAATTCATTTTAAGGCCTTACGTGCTAATGGACCTTAAGTGAATTCCATCCAAGATTATGTAGGCACACTATTATGATGACACAAACTCCACCCAGCTATGCAAAAATGGCAAGTACGGATTAGTGATCTATAACAAGGTTTGAGAGAAACAGTATCAGTAAAGGAAGTGCATGTTTGGTTGGTTTATCTTAGCAATATATTTGCCAAAAACATTCAAAAGTGGTTGAAATTTAAGTGAAGTGAATCAAAGCTAGAATAAGGATGACAAACATGAAACCAAATGTACCTTTTGAGTGGCTTTTCCACATGATATCTCTGCTCAGAGGCATAAAATTTGGCAAAGGGATTATGTTTTTTTGTCTAGGCAATGAAATGTTAAAGTGGTGCACTTTTTGAAGGGTTTAGCCATTACTGATTTTTTCCAAAGTGGTAGTAAGTAAATTGTTGTGCATTTTAGTTGATGGAACCATTAGTGAATGACATCACAATTTGGATGAATGATCGTAAGTAAAAATGGGTGCACATGTATGCCTATTGTACCCATGAAAAGTTCAACCTAAAACTTAAGAGAGTGGAAAAGGCTTATGTGATTTCCACTTATGTATGTAACAGTTCAAACAACTGAAATTGGTCACACATATTCAAGGGAAAAGCCATTAATAATGTGGGTGTAAGACTTCAAAGATATGGAAAACATCTCAATACACTTTTTGAGTGGCAATGCCATTAGTTATTTTCTACCAAGGATGGCCTAAATAGCCCAAGTTTGTGCCAAGGCCATTAGCAAACTTTGCCAGTTCAGTAAAAAAGGTGACAAAACCCTTAGTGATTTCCATCACCCAGAACTAAAGCAAAAATAGTTAAAAACATGCAATCCAGTGCCTATATAAGAATGTTGTTCAAACTTTGTTACTCACAACATTAGCAAGGCTTTCATTGTCCTATTTTTATAGGTCTATGAGGAGGTTTGCAATGCCATTTTGAATGGTTTTCAATGAGAAGCAGTAGTGTTTCAAGGAGTCACCGATAAAATCCATTTATACTCTTCCTTTCTTTACATCTTTTCTATGTTGTCATAAGGCTCTTAAAATGAGTTTTCTATATGTGTATGTGTGTATGTATGTACATATGTGTATGTTTGAAAGTGTGTATTTGTATATATGCCAATTTATATGTGTATGTGTGTGTATGTATGCATATATGTATATTTGTGTATGTGTATGTGTATGTATACCAATTTTAATGTTCTTTCATCTTTAGGGTTTTGTATCTGATTTTTTTAGAGGCACATAGCAGCGGCCATACGGGTGTTAGTTTTTTACCACATTTCAACTATTCAATCCAAAATAGCATTGCATTATCACTTTGTGGCGAGGGTTTAATATTATAAAACATATATTGAAATGGTTTACCACATTCACCTATTCAAGCAAAAAATAGAATACACTGCCATTTTCACATAGATTGCCAAAAACTAAAATTTCATAATGCTATTCAAACTACGAAACATTTCTTTCAAAAATATTACAAACACCCATATCGCTATTTCAATTTCCCTATCAAAAACCAACTGTCTCAAAACCTCGCTTCAGCTCAAACAAAAATCACAAAAACCACAAACTTCGATGCATAACCCGCCAAACCACTAAAGAAAATAATCGTAGAGGAGGAGGAGAAGAACATAAAACCTAGGGTAATGATTTCTATTTATCAATGCTTGAAAACCCTATTTCAGTCAATGTCCTCTCATCCAAAGCAATTCCACCTGAAGATGCAAAATGGTCGAGCCCTCTTTTTTTCTTTTTTTATTACTCATGTTTTTCGGCCGAAAGGTATTCAGCCAAGTGGCTTTCGACCAAAACCCCTTCGATTAAAAAGGTGTCGCCATGTTGGTGTCATGTCACTACCGTGTGGTTTTGGCCAAAACCCACTCAATCAAATACCTTTCGACCGAAAATAGTTCACTCAAAACTATTTATTTCACTTCGTGTGACACTATTGTTCTTTTACCCTAGGGTCATTTCCAAAAGCACAACTTGACACATCCATTAACGATTTCAAAGACATCCAAATTTTACCAAAGCACATGTCCATGATGGAATGCAATGCAAATTTTAGATTCTAACAAGGTAATTACACTATGCAACAATCTGAAATGAAATGTTCTAGATGCAATTTTGAATTTAAGCGATGCACAAGATGAACTAATTTAAACTAGATGCAATGAATTGAATGAAAAAGAAAGTCTGTAAATTGAAACAAAAAGTTATCAAGAACAAATAGAAGCTCAGAAACAGAGTTTTGAATTCTAAAAAATGTAGTTTAAAATCTGCACTGGGACTAAATCACCCAGAGGGGCGTATGAGTCCCAGTGAGGGTTTTTTTCACAATTTAAAAAAAAATTAAGTGATTTTTATGCTTTTTAGTTTTTATGATTTGTAGACTAAATGCAAATGCAGATTTTAGATGATATTCAATGATGTAAGATGCAAAAATGCAACCTATATGCACTTTCACTAATGCAAGATTTAAAAACCTAGAATGCCAATTAACTAATGCAAACCCTAATTTGCAATGTGAATGCAAGCAAGATCTAGGATGATGATGCACTCCAAATTAGAAATGATGTGTTCTAAATGTAGGTTCACTAAAATGAAAGGAAGAAATTTTTTGTTCTATACTTTGGAGATAGAATAATAATCCTAGCTTTCCCATTCAAGGAAAATCCTAGAGATCTCAATCTTAGATATGCAAAGGAGAAAGAGACCTTGCAATAGGGTTGTCCTAGGGTTGATTATAAACTAAAAAGGGGTTCACCACCAAGCTAGAGCTTGGAAAGGCTAATGAAATGCAAGATCTAATGCTTAAACTTAGTGTAATGTAAAACTTCACTAAATAACCTAAAAATGCATGTAAAACAGAACAAAAAGCTGAGAGATGAAAGGTGTGCACCTGGAAATCTGTAGAGATTGGATGAAGGCCTAAAATGTTGAAAACATTGAATTTAATGTTGATTGGGACTCATACGCCAAGCTGGGTGATTTAGTCCCAAATTAAGGTTTTTGGACAGGGTATGTGCAGGATCATCATGGAAAAAAGAGGCCCTTAAGTGGCAAAAAATTTAGAAAATCAGGGTTAGGCAACTTGACGTAAAAATTTGAATAAGTTATCTATATTATTTCAAAAATTTGTAAGAATAGAATTTGTACCAAATTGAATGTAGTTTCTAAACTACTAAGTTTTTTTTTTTTAAATCTATTTGGTGAAAATTTGAAATTTCAATGCAATAGCACTTAAATTTCAAGGAAAAAATAAGTTGTAGGTGTCTATCTAACCACCCTAACCACAATAAAATGATAATATTTTTTTTATAAGATTTTAGATATAAGTAGAGGACTCATGTCCCAATGTGATGCATATTTCTTTTTTTTTTCCAAGTAAATAATTAATTATGAATTTGTTATTAAATTTTTTAAAAAATATAAAAACTTGTAGGTCTGACCACCTTAACTTGGTCAAAACTTCATGAAATTCAATATATTTTGTTTTAATCCTATTGTATGTGAAGCATAAAATGTGACGCATGTTTTTGGATTCAAAAAATGTGATACCGTTTGAAAGCTATAGATGTTTTTCAATCAACCTATCAATCAGAACTTTAGTTGTAATTCAAATAGAAAATGAATAATAATTATTTATTAAATTCAAAGTAAAGCATAATTTATATTGGTGGAAAGCTAAGAATATCCTTTAAAAACCCTTTTTGTTTCATCAATTATGGGTAAAAAAAGAAGTTTTCAACCACATACCCTACACATACCCATCATATCACCACTTTTTGGCCCATCATGATCTTGCACATACCAACAAGAACTAGAATCTGGCAGCATGATATGTCTGAAACTCCTGAAATCTGCAAATTTTCCTATATTGGGAATCATATGCCAAAAGTGGCATATCAATCCAGTTAGGGTTTTCTGGAAATTCAAAGTCTAATTCTACTCTTCAATGTCTGCTCTATCCTTTCCACCTAATTTCTAGATCCAAAACTCTGATTTGCAACCTATAGATGTCTTATAATGATCTCCAATGCAAGGTGACAACTTTGACAACTTTGACAACTTTGAACACTTTGACAACTTTTTCCAAACTTGCTCTTCAATGTGTCTTCAACCTTCACACACTAAAGAGAGGGAAAAATGTTGTCTTGTTAGTGGAAAGGGGTTTGTCTTGGTCAAATCCGTTTTAGTAATCAAACCTTGAAATAAAGTGAAATAAGATGAAGGAATGATGAATGAACAACATGTCCAAACCCTAGCAATAAAATGCTACAAACATGTATGAAGTGGCTCCAATGGATGTAGATCTTGAAATGTTGTAGATCTTGACTTGAATGCTAGCTTGAATTAGGGTTAGCTTGGTGCATGATGATGATGCTTGATACTTGAATTATGCTCCAAAACACTTGATAATCAACCCTTGAATGCTCTAAAATGCTCCTGTAAACACTTGAATGCTCTTGTGAACTCCAATTTACTATAAGGATGCTCATTCAACTTGCTAGGTGTAAAATGAGTGAAAGAAACTTGTATTTATACTTATTTATGCCTAATTTCCTAAAATTACAACACTATCATCAAATCTAGGAGGATAAAATATCGCCAAGAATTTGAATTAAATTTGATTTTGGGCTACACGGGACTCATATGCCAGAAGTGGCATATGAGTCCCATTAGGCATTAATTATTGGACACATTTTCAAAATTACTTACAATAATATGAAATCACAAATCACACACTAAAGAGAGGGAAAAATGTTGTCTTGTTAGTGGAAAGGGGTTTGTCTTGGTCAAATCCGTTTTAGTAATCAAACCTTGAAATAAAGTGAAATAAGATGAAGGAATGATGAATGAACAACATGTCCAAACCCTAGCAATGTGCTACAAACATGTATGAAGTGGCTCCAATGGATGTAGATCTTGACTCTTGCTTGAATGTTGTAGATCTTGACTTGAATGCTAGCTTGAATTAGGAAACCCTACATCACAATAGTTAGCTCAAAAACAAACATGGTGCATGATGATGATGCTTGATACTTGAATTATGCTCCAAAACACTTGATAATCAACCCTTGAATGCTCTAAAATGCTCCTGTAAACACTTGAATGCTCTTGTGAACTCCAATTTACTATAAGGATGCTCATTCAACTTGCTAGGTGTAAAATGAGTGAAAGAAACTTGTATTTATACTTATTTATGCCTAATTTCCTAAAATTACAACACTACAAGTCAAATCTAGGAGGATAAAATATCGCCAAGAATTTGAATTAAATTTGATTTTGGGCTACACGGGACTCATATGCCAGAAGTGGCATATGAGTCCCATTAGGCATTAATTATTGGACACATTTTCAAAATTACTTACAATAATATGAAATCAGGATCAAGGCCCACAAACCTAGGTGGGACTCATATGTCCATGTAGAGCCCCTCCGTCGTTTACCTTCTGATATTGGGGTAAGTATTTATTTGCATTTATAGTGTCATTGATTTGGGTGGTAAACATAATGGTTTTTGTTTAATCTGTTAATTAAATTAAATTTTTCCTACAAGGGAACTTATATGAATTTGGAAAATCAAAATAATGATTAAATAAATTACGCTTATGAAATTTAGAGAAAATAGTTATTATTTTTTAAATAAATTGATTTCATTATAACAAGTATTATATTTAATTATAATAGATAATTTATGATTATGTGAGGATAATTACGGAAAATAAGTTGATTCTTTAAAAATGAATTTAGGAGATAAGATTGTGAGCTGAAGGGTTAAAAGCATGAAAAGCTGGAAAGAAAATAATACAAAGGAAAGAAAAGATAAAAAGAAAGCCATGCAAGGCTTCAAACGAAATTTTAATGGGAAACTTGTCAAATTGGAGAAATAATTTTTTTAATAAAGTGAATTAAAGGATATAAGATGATAAGATTTGGGAACAAAGTGAACAGCCTATTCTTCAGACTGTTTCATTTGGGCATCACCAATATTCTCCACAAGTATGTTGAATCCTGTAAAAAAATGATGGGCAGTGGTTCTCATCTCGGAGAATAATTTCTCTTAGAACAATCTTGGAAAGGAGTTTAGATGTAGCGTGGAAATCAGACCATACTCGAAGTTCTTGTCAACTCTAACTGTGATACAGTGGCCGATAGTTGGAACTTTCTATTCTCCATCTCTCTCACAGTGTTAAGTAAAAGTCTTGAATCTAAAAATACCTATTGCCTTCATTCGCCAAGCCAGTTTCTCTAGCATTGCATGGATCCTCCATGTCACATATACGATCTATCTCTTACACAAAAACATGCACCATTTTATGACATCCAATCCAACCGCATCCAAGTATCTCTTTTATTCTTCTTTCATTAATCTTACCTTCCTTCATCATTTCACCTTAGATTTGATTTAAGGTATTTTTTTTTTTTTTATAGCCGTCACCTCCTTATAGCCTCCACTTGAATCCCGTGCATGCGAGCTGTTGATGTACCTTATGCTCCAAGTTTGCAGTTCTTCCTATTGAAAACCCCTCTTTGTTGGAGTTCGATGCCTTACTATGTCACTTGATTTATTTAGTAATTCCAGTCCTTGTTTGGAAATCGATATTCACTGAATTGTGTATCGATATTTTTTTGATAGGAATTCAATTTTACTTTAACCTGTAGATTCGTTGTGCTCTTATTATGCAGTTGAATGTTTACCTCCCTGGGTTTGGTGTATTCCCTCTTGGTTCAATGTGATATTGTCAGTGGTTATAGTTCATGCTTGACAAACCTTTCTCTATAGTTGATGATTTCACATTTTGTTGTACTATCAATAAATGTATATTTGGTATTGGGAATTCACTGTATGTGCTCTATGTTCTATAATTTTTTTACGAAATGTATAAGTGTGGAATTCGAATAAAAATTAGATTAAGCTGATATTCGATTTTCTCTTACCTTGGAGATTTAATAAAATCTACATCTCATGGGTTCGATGTAAATGTATGGTGGCCTTGGAGATGCCTGAATTCCCTTTGTTTACCTCAGCCTTGGGTTTATGTTTCACTTCCTCATCTTCATCATCGTCGTTAGATGGGTATGCAACATCAATGTGTACTTTGGAGCTAACCTTGTAGTATTTTCTAACCCTTGTGAAACCCTTGCACTTTCGGCCATCATCTCGCATGACATCCATGAGGCTGCACTTTTCTAACCAGCATGTTATCAAATACCTCATAGCTTTATCATGGATTCCATGTTTATCTTGTAGTCTTTTATATGATCCACGTCTGCCCTATCTTGTCTGCACTTTGCAATCACTACATTCCATGAGATGACCTCGCTTGAGGCATTCTGTCAAACAGTTCACATGCCTTGTTTATGCATCCACATTTGGTTCCTGTCAATAACCTTTGTTTGGGAATTTCAAAATCCCTTAAAGAAAATCCATTTGTGCATATACTACAAATCTTGTATTTCATGAGATCATAGTCCTTTGAGAATTTTTTCAAGCAGTTCATGAGTTAAGCTTAGATGTCCATTTTTCTTACTTATCTGCTAAGGCTTTCTCATTGACATTAGCTGGAAATAAAAAAAACCCTAACAACCATTTAGAAACGATCACTAAATGAAGGACCTTCCATATTTAGAAACCTTAGCAGCTTAGAAGAATGGAATGATGATGTTTTGATTACAGAGAACTGAAGATTGTCATTTAGTATAAAATATACGTCTAGTGTGTTAGCTAAGAATATATATACATTTGCATGTTTATCTTAATACATACATAGATATATTGTCAAAAGGGTAGATGAGCAAGCAAGATGTATTAGCAATTAGTATTAATATGTTAAACATTTGATGTAATATGTATAATGCATTTGATTTGAAAACAAAGCTATTGCAATATTATATTATTATACATATACGTAATATTTATCATGGTTGATGGAATTCTAGGATGAGCTTTTTAGAATTCTTTAACTTTGAGATCCATAGTCAAATATAGGAATTTGTTAATCAATGGTTTAAAATATTTAAATACTTATTTATAGCAAACCGAGGACTTAGATTCCTTTTAATTCATTAGGTTCCTTGCATTTGTGGAGTTAAGATAAATAAAAAGGAATATTGAAACTATAGTGGAAATTGAGTTTATGTACTTGTTTAAAATAATAGTAATAAGATTATATGATTCTTTTTAAGAAGAAAAAAATTATTGTGATAGGATTATGGATCTTGTTGCTATTTTGAGGAATGTAGTTATCTTCATGTTAGAATAATTTAATTTGATGTTTTGTTCTGTTGATTGTTTGGGTTGATTTTTATGATTGAGTTGTGAACCGGTTGATTACTCTTGTTTCTACGGTTGGTTGAATATCGAGAATATTTTGGTTTATTGTGTTTGATTTCAAATTGAGTTGATTTTGTTTATTGTTTAGAGGGAGCTTATTGTAACAAATGGTTAAGGAAATCTTCCAAAGGTGAGGATAATTTTATTGATTCTTCATTGATCTGGCCCTTTGGAAAGTTTTGATCGTAATTGTGATTTTGAATTATGGGTGGGTTGTACCTAATTTTTATGAGTGTTTATGTATATGGCTATTGGCGAGATGGTATATGCCTCACGTGTTATTCGGTTTGAGATGTTGTACTTTTCCAGTTTTGGTACAACCCCTTGATGTTTTTGTTTTGGGTTTTGGGTCTCTAGGGAGAGTGGCTCTTTGTGGGGGCCGGTGCCTCAAATAGGAGGAAGGGCTAGGATAACCCACACAAGAGTTAGATTAAAAAGTGACAACTTAATTAAATAATTAGGGGGATGGGTAGTAATAACAGTAATAAGATAAATATGGATGCCTCATCTATCCATTAGGGCTTCCGCAGACTAATGGTGGACTGAGAAGGTTGTGGTTGGTAAGGTCGTTGCCTCGTCCTCATGAGAGGTTAACGGCTCCGCATGAGTCACCCGATGGGGCCGGCGACTAATGTAGGAGGAAGAGCCAGGATAACCATAGATGGGGGTCGGTGCATCAGGTAGCCAAGAGAAGCTGGCACTTGGAGGAAGGGCCAGGATAACCCATGTAGGACTATGCGATGACACTCTCCCCAAGTACCCCTTATGATTTGTTATCTTTGGAAGCCTCTGAAAAGTGATTTATTGTTGTTATGTTCTAAAGTGGTTTACTATTGTTATGTTTTGGATGCGATTTATTGATGTTATGATTTATTGTTACTTTATTTTGGAAGTCGTTTATTGCTGTTATGAAGTGATTTATTGATGTCATGTTTGGATGTCATGTTTCTAGTTGTGGTTTATTGATGTTGTGATTATCCTTGCATTTTTCGTCACTCTTGTATGACATTGAGTCTTGTGGTTCTCTGTTTGGACGATCTTGGCCGAGGATTCTTTCTTGTCATCTCCTTAGCATGGGGAGTGGGTCTTCAGACCCACGTGGTTGGGTGGAACGTGATAAGCACCCCATTGGGTCCCTAGTCGAGGATCGAGAGGTGCGGGTTTGTGCCACTTGCAGAGACTCCAGATTGTACCCGACTTGGAGTCAGTCATGATACTTTGTACTTATCTATTCAGTTGTATTATTCTATCTTGTTATATGGTTCTCGTTCACGTTGGGGAACACTTTTGTATCATTGTAATACTTGAACAATGTAATGTATTAGTTTATCTTTGGTAATCTTTGTGTGAATATTAATCCTTAGCAGATGTTATTAGATGTGTTGTATCTGTGGAAATATGTCCCTTGAGTTCTTATGATGATTTAGAGTTTATCATTATGAGTTTTGAGTTAATCATGTATATGTTGTATATATGTAACACCCCTCCATTTTGGATCTTTTGATCAACAGTGTTTTCTTTGTAATGCTTTGTTCTGCTATGCTTTGACTTTGGAACTTGGTTACTATTTCATCGCGAACTGTTAAGTGATGCATATGTTATATTCTAATGTGATGGTATTTTAGTCTGATGTTATCTTTATGGCATGTTTTGGATTAATTTAGCAAATATTTGAATTAATGGTGTTTTATGCTTGTGATCATATTATTGATGTTAGATGCATCAGTTAGTGATATTGTATTGGTGAAGGGGACAGGATTGTACCACTCGCTTGCGAGTGCCCTACGATTTTGAGATTTCCTCTTCATGGTGTGTTTGATCATATTATATATATATGCATGTTCGATGTACTCTTTGTTCGCAGGTTGACAAGTACATGACATCGACTCCACCTGGTTCACAGGTTTGAGCGTATCCATTGACCAACGGTAATCAATTGGGAGATAGTAGCTAGGTTTTCCATGCCAATTCATCACCCTAGTCATAGTGTGTCGTCGGGTTGTTGTCGGGTTAGTTGTTTTAATTTGGTCCATTTCACCTTGAGTATTTATTTAATTTCAAATTATAAAGGTTATTAAGTGACAGGTGTAGTTAAAATGATGTTTAAATGTATCTAGTTGCAATGTTGAATTGTTATTTATTTTATTGATTAATTTGATTTAATTAATAAAATTAGATTTAGTTTATTGACTAATTAGATTAACGGGGATAAAACGATTTAAGTTAGTTGTTTTGGCATTATGGGATATTTAGATTTAAATTAAAATAAAAATGGAAATCATGTTGGATATTAAGATTTAAATTAAAATAAAAATGAAAATGTGTTTTTTTAATTTCACTTTTTGAAATTTTTGATAAAATAAATTCCTTGCAAAATTTGAATGCTTTTGTTTAAAAGAAATTTTCAACAATGCATGAAATTTCAATTTGAAAGTAAAATTGTTTTAAATTTAAAAAATGGAAATATCTCCAAATTTTGTAATGAATTTAGTGGGTGGGATATTTTTAGGGGTTTGACCAAAATTGGGGAAACTCTATGAGAGCAAAGGAATTTCATTTTGGAATTTTAATTTTGGAATTTGGTGGAGAAAAGATTGGCTGTGGCTTTGCTTTTGGATTTTGAAGAAGTTTTTGGGATTTGGAAGAAGCAAAGTGGATTTCTTGGTTGAGCTGGAAACTAAACAGGAATTGGAAACTCCATTGGCAATCTTCTAGCTTTGGGAGAAGAAAAAACCAGGTTCTTTGCTTGATTTATGTTTCATTTTAAAAAAAAAATTACAAATATTTACATGCTATTAGAAAAGCTTCAAATTCTTTGTGAGTTGCAATGAAAACCCATGTCAAAATCTTGTTTTAAATTTGAAAAGAAAGAAAAAAAACCATTGTTAAAATCTTGAGAAAGATTTGGAATTTTTGTAGAAAACTCAATCTCTTCAAACATAAATTTTGGCAAAATATTTGATTTTGTTTGAAATGAAGAATTTATATTTGCTGGGTATTTTGTTTATGTTAGAAAAATTTCTTCAATTTAATTGTAACCTAAGAAATTTATATATATAATATATATATATATATGTATATTTTAATAATATATACATACATATACATACTATATATATATATATATTCATGAATTTAAAGGTCTAGTAAAAACCCTGTGTTTTTTCTTTCTGGGAAATCCGCCAGAACAGGGGAGTGTTTTTTTTTTTGTCTGTCGAAATAATGTTTTTAAACAAAAAACAAATTGTATGCATTGGTGGGGAGGCCACAACCGCCCCATGGAGGGGCACTGCCACAGGCCGGACCTCCATAGGAGGCTGGGCACAACCTATGGCTGCGTCCCCTCTCCCTTGGGTGCCCAAGCAAAAGCTTTGGCTTTTGTTTTTAAAATTTTATTTAAATTTTATTTAATTTATTTTTATTTATTTTATTTTATATTATATTTTATATAATATATATAATATAAAATATAATATATATAATATATTAATTTAAATGAATATTTTGTTATTATTTAAATATATATACATATATATTATATATATTAATTAATCAGGACTTTTTTATTAGTTGAGATAAAATATTTTTTTATAGGGATATATTTATATATTTAAATAAAATTCAAATATTTAAATATATGAATTTTAAATTGATTATTTCTCTGATAATTAATTGGAAAGGAATTGTCTTTATAATCAAATGATTTATTTAAGGATTTGATTTTGACTATTGAATAATCAAAATTTTTTGGAATTTAAAAAGGGATATTTTAGAGGCATATATTTAAATGATGTTTAAATATTTTAAATAGGAATTTTAAAATAATTATTTCATTATTATAGTTGAAATGAAATGGGCATTATAATAAATGATCTCATTTAAAAAGATTGTTTTTGTAATGCCCCGCCACGCAACCCTAGAGGAAGTTGCAATTCACTACTTAAACGTGCCAATTTTTTTTTGTTTAAGTACAAATAACATGTAAGACGAATACACATTGCCAACAACCTCTAAGGCCACGAGACAAAGATTACATTAAAACCCAAACAACAATTAACATCAAAAGAAACCAAAACATTAATTACTTACAGAATTAAGATTACATACATCCCATACAAGATAAATTTCAACAAGGATAATAAATACCTCAAGATTCCAATAACAACATTTAAGCAATATGATTACAACACTCATTCCCCGAATGAGGTAATTCCAATAATCATGATTACAATTTACAAATTCCACCTTGATAACAAAAGAGGGGTAATAAAATAAAGATCAACTGAAAAAAATGAAGCCAGAAAAGCAATAGCATCCCACGAGCTCGCCAACTGGAAATCACGACCACACGATCAAGAAGAAGAACCAACGGAAAAGAATGCACGCCACCCGACCACGTGGAACCCAAAGGCCCCACTCCCTCCGTGCTAGGAGATAGTAACAAGGATTTCCTAAACAAGACCATCTACTACTAGAAATAGGCTAACACAAAAATTGAACTGCAAACAAGAACATATTCCACATCACTTAACATCATGGTTACAATGCTTCCAGAGTACAAAATTGAGTACAATCACTGAACACAAATAAACCAACGGTACAACACTATACCGACTGCTGTCATAGGAGGAGTGTCATCGCAAAGGCTGCATTGGTTATCCAATGGTGTTCTTCCTAGGTCCCGGCCCCCCTCTAGGGATATCCTGGTAACCTCTCACGAACCCGGCGCCATATGCACACCAGAGCGGAATCGGTTATCTTTCGAGAAGACAAGATAACGATCTTGCCATTCCAGGCCTTCCCAACTCATCTCAAGTCTTACAAGCCCTTGAGCCAATGAGCGAGGCTAAATTATCTTATTAATGTTCAAAGCTACTCTCTCCCTAGTAAGTTATTTTAATTTTCACTTAATTAATTGACTCTCACACGAGTTATCCTGGAACCACTTTGGGCCCGGCGCTCGTTTGAAAGCCACTCCCCTATCGACAGCACACAACTCAACCACATGCCAAGGGTAGACAATGCACTAACATTTATCACAAATAACCAAATATCTCAATAGGTATACATCACTACCGATGTACAAAACTGTAACCAAAGTGTGCACTACCCAAGGCTAACACCAGGTTGACCACATAACAACAACCCACATAACGAATTGATACACAACTCAACCTTTAATCACGAGGTCACACAACCCGTACAAAGAACCAGGTTTCCACTGAAGCTTAACTCACACACATTCCAAGATAGACAAAGCAAATCACCAGAGACATAACATCATCTCAAGAAAACACAACTGGAAGACTTACAAGATCAACAAGACCAACCCGAATTAACGATGAAAACAAAGAGTCCCTAGTCTCAAGGAATAAAATCCAGTTCAGCCAAAGCACGCTCACGAACATAACAATAATTTCCCAAATCATACCCACAAGAACTCACTTAAATCAACAATCATAGACACACACGTTCTTTAAATAATTCGAGATCAATTTCGGCAAACAATCTTTTCTCATAAAACGGAAACCCAAGTACATATATGCATCATATACCTAATCCATTAATGATACTTATAAGTTCTAAACAATATAACTTTCACGAACCTTATTTATACCTTTCAATATAAAAACGAACATCATTCCACAACCTATCGTTAGGATATTTTAAATCCAAGCAGAACAATGGTATAACGTAAACAATCAACTATTTCTCTAGTTTCACGATCATACACTATCAATGAAACCATTTGTTTAACAAAATATTCTGATTAAATAACAAGTCAATCAATTACGTCACACAAGAATTTAAGTAACTAGCTAACATTATTTGCACTAGCTCAATTGTAGCTCAAGGTATATTGACAACTTAAGGAGTATAAACTAATAAATATGTTTCGTTTCCCAGTCACATAATTTAATAAAATCAACCTTTGAAGAAAAAGCACTCAATTATCTAGAATCTCCCTCTTTTAAAATATATCATTTGACTATTTACAATTCAACGTTCTAAATTATTGGTTGGAATATAGAATCCACTTAAGCTTCTATTTTGAAACAAAATCATCTTAAGATAACCTATATTTTAAATCTGTCTATTGAATTTCATTTGACTCAATTATCCGTAATAATCAAAACTAAATTATAAATAAATCAAACTTTTGATGAGCAAAGTCATCTGATTGGAATAAATCAATCATTATAGGTAAGTTTCACGATTATGATCCAAAATCAAAACATTTTAATAAATAAACATTTAAATTAAATCACTTAATCCGTTATTCAAATTCAAATTATTTTTTTTTGTCCTTATTTATAAATAAAATTACCAATCTACCATGATTATACTAAAGCACAATCATCTATTAAATAAAAATTTATTTCTTTTTATTTCATAAACTTCCGTTTAAATTTCAAAACATCATCTAAAATAAACCCCATTATTTAAAATATATAATAAAATATATTATATACCATATAATATATATATTATATTTTTAAATAATAAAATAAATTAAAACTTACAAATAAATATATATAATATATACATTATACATATTATAATATTTATATATCATAATATATATAATATATATATATATATTATTTTAATATAAAATATAAAATAAAATAAAAAGAGGAGAAGTCCCAAATTAGGGCACGCCACACGCCAGCCGCCGACCTCCATAGAGGAGGGCCTCGGCCCTGGCCGCGCCGGCCTCCCCTGTAGGAGGCGGCGCTACCAGTGGCAGCGCCTTCCCCACTATGGGGACGGCGCTACCACAGGCAGCACCTTCCCCACGGGGGTGGCTGCATAGCCATGGCCCCCGCCCTCCCCAAAGCCCTAAAAATAAATTTTATAATTTTTTTTTTTTTCAAAAGAAAAACACGAATCAAAAAAAAAAATGTGCCCCTGTTTCTGCATTTGAGTCTCAGGACGAATTCGCATAAATAACAATATATATATAATACGTATATATACATGTATATATCATATATATATGTATTATATATATATATATTTCCTTACTTATACAGTCGAATTTGAGCAGAGATTTTACAAAACATAATTTTTTTTTTGAAAAAGATTTCCAAATCCAATTTTCATGAATTTTTTTCTGGTAATTTCTAATTTTTCAAAGAAAGGTTTCAAGATTTTCTGGTGTTCTTTTGTTTCAATTTCATTGTTGAAATCTCTATTGTCTGATTCATTTCTTGTTCTATTTCCCATGATCTAAAAAGGGTTTCAAAATGGTTTTCCTACACTTCCATTCAAATTTGAAACAAAGATTTCAAAACTTCAAACAAAACTAGAATAAAACCTATATTAAGAACTTGAAGAACAAGTTGAGGAGGGATCTTTTGATGCTTTCAATCTTTTCCAATCTCCTCCCAAAATCTTCATCCTTCAACCAAGAATCCATCCAAAAATCCAAAAGCCCTCTTTTGCAACCAATTTCCCATCCAAAAGCCACACACCAAAATAAAAACCCCCAAATGAAATATATCCCTTTTTCCCCAAAATTTCCAAATTCAACTCAAATTAAAAATCAATTCCAAATTCAATTTTAACTCAAATTCAAATTAAATTGTAACTCAATTTCAAATCAATTTTCAAATTCAATTACAATTCCTAATTTCAAAATTCAAATTCCATTCCACATAAATTTTAAATTCAAATTTATATTCACTTCTAATTCAAATTCAAATACAAATTGCAAACTCAATTTCAAATTCCACTTTTCACAAATATCTTTCCCCAAAATAGTCAACTATCTCTTAAAATGTCTTTTCTACCCCAAAGTCATTGCATTGAAAACATTTGAATTTTTTTTATAACTTAAAACAATTTCCAATTCCAAATTGAATTCAATATATTTTAACATTTCATTTTCAACAAAAGAATTAAATCTTTTAACTCTTTTAATTCAAGGAATAACTAAATCAATTCCACACAACTAATTTAATTAATCAATAAAATAAATCTAATCCAAGATTAGATTATTTTATTAATTAAATTAAATTAATTAATAAAGTAAATAACATTCTTAACATTACAACCAAATGCATTAAATCACCCGTTTAACAATGCAAGCCATTAAAACTTGAATCTAAATAAAGGCCAAAGTAACATGGGCAACGAAATAACCAACCCGACTACAACCCGACGACACACTGAGACTAGGGTAGTGGCTTGACATAGAAAAACCTAGCTACTATCTCCCAATCGATTTCCATTGAACAAGGGACACGCTCAGACCCGTGGAACCAGGTGGAGGCGATGTCCTGTACCTGCATCCTGCAACAAAACGAGTGTCGAACATGCATATAACATAGTTAAAACATACCGTGAAGGGAAAATCGCAGAATCACAGGGCGCTCGCCTGCGAGCGATGTGATCCCGTCCCCTTCACCAATATAGTAATACTGACTGACGAAGCTAACATCATTAACATAATCAAAGCATAAAGCGTCATTAATTCACATGTTAACATGATCGAAGTATAACATAGAAAAACATTCCCTGATTAACAGAGCACAAAAGGGAGGGGTGTTACAGTTTTTAATTATTATGTATGGTTGAATAAATGGAATTAAATGGTTAAATTTAAATTCCTTAATATTGTCAATGCGAGTTGTTTTTGTTATTAATATATGTAATTGGGGAAAAGAAAGTAAATTATTGGTTTAAACTCCTTAAGATTGTCAACGTGATATGATTACTTTGAGTATGAATGAATAATGTTGATTATTTAATTAATTTCATGAACTATACCAGTGCTTAGCTTGGGTTTAGGTAACCCTAACATTAGTTATGGAGTTGCCTAAAATGCGTTCTAAATGATGTTTCATTCTTTCTCGATGTTGGAAAAATGGGGTTATTTGTCTAGTAAGTCTTCCAGAGGAGTTTTGCTAGGATGGGATGTTTTATGTGGTGGTTTGATTTGCGAATTGCTTGGGAAATGTGTATCGTGGTATCCTATCGTTTCACCCGGTTTTCTCGAACGAGGATGGTTTGTGCCTCCTTTGGAAGGAGTGGATCATGTACTTTTGTTTCCTCCAGTGTTTGGAGTGAGTTTCCTTTTCTCGTTGCCTCCTTGGATTGGAGAGGTCGTATTATCTAGTTTACCCATTGGATTGTGGATTTGTACTGTGAATGTTGTCGATAGGAGAGTGGCTCTTTGTGGGGGTTCGACACACAAAGGGGCGCCAGGGTAACTCACATAGGGTTTGATTAAGTGATAATTTAAAAGAATTAATGAAAAAAATCTCAGACTAATTAAAATAATTAATGTCTCTCTCATGACTCATTCGCTTTTAAGGTTTGAGATGAGATGAGAAGTGCAGTTTGTATGAGGGTCCGACGGCTGGTAGAGTTGAGCCAGGGTAACCCAAGATGGGGGTGCGGTAGCCTAGGACAGTTGAGCTTGGGTAAGTCATATAAAATGTCGTGTGACACTCTCTCTATGTCAACCAGAAGTCAGTTTTGTTGTACTGCTTAAATGATCATTGTTCTCGGGAAGCATTGTAACCTTTGTGCTAAGTGATGTTGTACTTGTATCCTTTTTAGTTCAGTTCCGATTTAGCCTATGTCTAGTGGTAGATGGTCTTGTATAGGAATTCTTGGTTACTATCTCCTAGCACGGGGGGTGAGCCTTCAGGTATCACACGGTTGGGTGGAATGTGCACCTTAATTCGTTGGGTCGTCTTCTTGTTCGTATGGACAAGATTTCCAGTTGGAGAGCTCGTGGGTTCCAGTATCTTTTCATGCTTTATTCATTTCAGTTAATATTGTAATTTTATTACCCCTCATTGTGATCGAGGCGGAGGTTGTAATTTATAACCATGCTTATTGGATTTATCTCATTCGGGGAATGAGTGTTGTAACTTTATTGCTATGTGATCGTTATTGAATGTAATGCCCCGTCACAATAACCTAAGGAATGTTGAAATTGTGTATAAAAGTGTAATAATTTTTTTTTTAAAGTATAATTATTAAGTTAATTAGTTGCATACATTCGTTAAGCTATGCGACGTTACACTACTTTGAGTTTTCCATAGATGACTTAAGTATTTCGCATTGCACATATAATTAATTAACACATACATTAAAGATATAAATTGCATAACATTTGAAACATCAATCAAGATAACATAAAGCGCAAATTTATTTCATACATTGCATTTGATAAAATATACAATACTTATCCATCTCGATGAGGTAGTTCAATAATGTTTACATTTTACAAGTGTTCACCTCATATACAATTGAGGGATGTTTTTCAAATACAAGATTTACAAATTTCAATGAAGAAAGTACATATAAGTTTCCAAGTGCGAGCTCTCCATCCATGAAGCTCTCTATGCCATGATCACAAAACTGGGGACCCAACGGAGTAAGGAGCACGTTCCACCCAACCATGTGGTACCCGTAGGTCCACCCCCCGTGCTAGGAGATAGTAATATGGTTACCTAGACATAATCTACTAACCCTAGACACTAGTACATAACAAACTAATGGTTACATTGCTTCCAGATTTTGACGATTGAATGTGCTACATACATAAGGTTAACTGTTACTTTAGGTGGAGTGTCATCAGAATATTGCAAAGATTACCCTGGTGTTTCTTCCTAGGTTCCGGCCCCCAACATGGGTTACCCTGGTAACCTCTTACGAAACCCGGCCCCAATGCAATTGATTGTGGAATCGACTATCTTTTGAAGAAACAAGACACCGATTTTCCATTCTAGGCCTTCTCATCTTATACTCAAGACTGAAGTAGCTCAAGAGTCATAAGCGAGGCATAAACATCTTGTTAAGAGTTTTAATTCTAACTATTGTGTCATTTAATTACCACTGACTTACTAACCCTTTGTAAGTTACCCTGACACCACTTTGTGTGTCGGCCCTTACAAAAAGCCACTCCCCTAAACATAACAAAGGAAACTAGGTTTTCTATCTAGGATAGACAAAGTGCACAAAAAGATCAACACATAATACCAGAAATACCACAATGAATATCTCAATTCCATTCACAAAAATCTAGTGCACTACCCTAGTTTGTTCAAACATAAGAAACCATAGTAAAATTTTATTTCCCAAGAAAATACTACATCTGGAAGACTTAATAACACATAAAAATAATCCCCATTTTCCCAATACAAAATTGAAGCCATTTAAAGCAAATACACGTCTATCATTTGGATATACTAAATCCCATCAAGCAATAATTTGAAGTACCAGAGTTTATTCATCTAAGATTTAATTCATCTTCCATGCAATACGAAAATCAGATCTACAATTTGCCCAAATTCATATCCATAGATTATAATAAAATTATATAACTCCAGAATAACAATTTATTCCTAAAACAAATGCCTGGATCATTCAAAATATCTAAATCTAGATATTTAATAAATTAATTCTTTAAAACATCCCATTTAAACATAATAATATTTCTTTTTAAAAAAAATAATAATAAATATATTTTAATTATATATATATATATATAATATATTAAATATTTATGAATTTCAAAAATTTGTATTATATATAAATCGAATTTAATAAATAGCATATATAAATTCGCATTATATATATAAAAATCGAATATAATAAATATAGATAAAAATTCGCATTTTATGTTTTAGTTTGAGTTACATATAAAATAGGGTAAGGCTCCCGCGGCCCTTCCCGTGGGAAGGACGCAGCCTTGCCAGGGCTGCGCCCAGCAGCCACTAGCTGCTGTGCGCAGCCGTGGTGGCTGCACCCACCACAGTAGCATGTCGGGAGGGTTTCGGCCCTCCCCAAAACCAATATAAATTTTTTTTTTGAAATTTATTTCTTTAAAATAAAAATCCGAAACCTAACATTTATTAAACTTCGGGCCTGCGGATTTTCATCCGCCATTTAATTCCGTACGACGATTCCATAAGAAATTTACATATAATTTCACAGCAATATATATATGTATATGTATATATATATATATATATATTTATGTATATATATTTATAAATAAATATCAACAGAACTTTTAAATACAGAGATCATTTTCTGATAAAAAATTTCTACAGTAAATTGAGAAAATTATCATTATACAGGGTTATTTTCCTCACATATTTTCAATTTAATTTCAATAGGTTTTCAATTTTAAAACAATAGACATTTACTCAAAATCAATTCCCAAATATTCTTTTCTAAAATTTTCACAGAGGTTTTAAAAAAGAATCTTGTTTTTTTTTTTTTTGAATTCTTTCTTTTGCTTATCTAAATTCTTGAAGATTCTTGCAAACAAATAACAGATTTCAACAAAAGACTTTCCACAAGCAATTGCCAAAAAGTTGGAATTAAAACAAACAGATTTTCTTTACAAAAAAAACAAGAAACTAAATTACAAGAAAAATACCTGTAACACCTCTGTTGTCTGTAACTTGAGATTTGGCTATAGAAAAGAGAATCCTCTATTGCCCGTAATACCCAGTCCTCCAAAGCTTCTTCTACCAACACAAAAACACTTCCCACCAAGGGATCTTCCACAAATATACAGTAATTCCAAAATAACAAAAATAGAGAAATTTTGCAAAAACTCCAATATTATTCCCGTGAGGAAATTGAATAGCCTATGTAATTTCCTAGATCCAATTTTACCTCCATAAACAAATTTCCTTAACAATAGTCAATTAATGCACTGGCACACATGTCGAGAAGTGGTTGCAAAATATCTTCTCCACCACTTCTCGGCAATCTTTCCCATTTCAAAATTGCATGTATTTAATTATTTTATTAAATTTAACAATTTTCAATTTGCAAATAAATTTAATAATAAAGCATGCCAATTTTCACAAATTATATTTAATTTTCAAATAAAACTATTTACACACTAAATAAATTAATTTAATTAATTAATTAATTTAATTAAATAAGTTTAATCTTTTAAGATGAAACCATTTAACCAAATAAGCTAACTAATTAATTAAATAACATGTAACTAATTTCTTCAATATTTAAAAAATAATAATTTAAATAACAATAATTTAAAGCACAATAAACTAACATTAAAATTAACCAAATTTACCTTTCAAACAATTTATCCAAACAGAAAAATACAAAACAATCCTATGACTCTGAACTAAAACAGACGATGTACTAAGACCGAGATTATAGATTAGACTAGGGTGAACCAAACTACTATCTCCCAATCAACGTATCCGTTGAGTCTTGACACGCTCAGACCTGAGTACCCAGGTGGAGTCGGTGTCATGTACCTGCAATTCCTGCAACCAAGCAATAACATGCATATATATATATATAAACCATTGTATAGGCACACCGTGCAGAGAAAATCACAGATATCATAGGGCACTCGCAAGCGAGAGATATGATTCCGTTCTCCACACCAATACACGTCACATCAGACTGACGAAATAAATAACTGTTAGTCCATCAAAACATATACATAGCAATAATCAACTAAAAGTAAACATCTACGCTATCTCAAAGCATGTCTAAAATCAGTAATCACCATACAAAGTATCATCATGTCACAGAATAAATCCACTATCGGTCAAAACCAGTGATCAAAATATCCAAACAAAGTATCATAGTCTAATAGTGTAAAAACACAACAGCAGAAAACATAAGCATAGACGGAGGGGTACTACATCCTCCCTCCCCTAGGATCAGGCTTGCTCCTGAAAGCCTGCGAACAGATAGGGATAAAGTTCCCTCATGCGTGTCGCATCCTCCCAAGTAGCAGAAGCCTCATGGCTAGGATCCCATTGGACCCTCACCTGATCAACGTCTCGACCCCTGAGACCGAGCGTCCGACGCTGTAGAATGGCCACGGGCTCCAAAGCCAACTGCCCGTCCTCTACCTATAATGCATTCCAATCAAGTATATGAGAAATGTCGGGATGATATGGTCTAAGAACTGATACATGAAAAACATCATGAATACGAGACAAACTGGGTGGTAAGGCGAGTCGATACGCCACGGGACCAATTCTCTCTAAGATTTCAAATGGCCCAACGAAACGAGGCACAAGCTTAGAGCCTTTTCCATAACGGATTGGACTCTTTCGCGGTCGCACTCAAAGAAAAACTCTATCACCAACAGCAATCTGTCGGTCTATTCTATGCGCATCGGCATATTTCTTTTGCCTATCCTGTGCTGCTATCAAATGTTCTCTAATATGGTCAACCTGTTGCTCCATGTCTCGAAGCATCTCAGGTCCAAGTAGCACTCTATCCTCAAGTCGATCCCAACTTAGTGGAGTTCGACAAGGATGACCGTATAATGCCTGAAATGGTGGCATACCTATGGAACTCTGATAACCGTTATTGTAAGCGAATTCTACTAAATACAAATAATCCTCCCAACATGATTGTTGGTCCATTACGTACATCCTAAGCATATCCTCTAAAATTTGATTAACTCTTTCCGTTTGTCCGTCGGTTTGAGGATGATATGCTGAACTAAAGTTCAACTGTATACCTAAAGCATGTTGTAATGAAGTCCATAAGGCTGAAGTAAATACAGGATCTCTATCAGAAATAATCCTACGAGGAATCCCATGTAATCTAACTATGTCCTCCATGAATATCCTAGCTACAGATGAAGCATTATAAGATGATCGTACTGGTGAAAAGTGAGCTACTTTAGTCAGTAGGTCAACAGTTACATAATGGCATCATGTCGACGTGAAGACGTAGGTAACCCTACAATAAAGTCAACGGATATAATATCCCATTTCCATTCAGGAATGAGATGTGGCTGCAATAATCCAGTAGGATGTTGATGCTCAGCTTTAACTCGCTGGCATTCAAGACACCTCGATACATAATCAGCAATATCATGTTTCATACCAGGCCATAAATACAATTGCCGAAGATCGACATGCATTTTCTTAACTCCTGGATGAGCTGAATACGGAGCTCGATGAGCTTCAGTCATGATTAATGTATGAAGACCTTCAAAATGAGGTACATAAATACAACCTAAATGTCGTAATATACCATCTGATTCTAGGACATACCCTGCAAATCAGCCTTCTAAAGGTCTACCAGATTCAATCTTTGACCTCACTTCCTGATACAATCTATCAGTAGGAAGTGCGGCTAATATTTGACCTCTCAAATCTACTTCAAGAGTAGTAGCAGAGATCTCATGACGACGACGACTAAGAGCGTCAGCCACTACGTTCTCTTTTCCTTGAACATATCTCACTTCAAAATCGTACTCACACAAGAACTCCATCCACTGTCTCTGCCTAGCATTCAAGTTAGGTTGTGTAAAAATGTATTGTAGACTACGGTGATCGGTATGAAGTTCAAAACGATGACCTAATAAGAAATGCCTCCATCGAACTAATGCATGCACTACTGTAGCTAGAGAGTAGGATAGTTTAATTCGTGGTCTTTGAGTTTGCGAGACTCATAAGCAATCACACGCCCATCTTGCATCAAAACTGCTCCCAAACCCTCTAAGGATGCATTCGTGCATACTACAAAATCCTTAGTAGGATCAGGAACAATGAGTATAGGTGCATTAGTTAACTTTTATTTAAGAGTCTAAAAAGCTAACTAACACTGCTCTGTCCAAACAAACTTCTTCCCTTTCCTTTGAAGAGAAGTAATAGGATGACCGATTCTAGAAAATCCCTCTACAAATCGCCATAGATAGTAACCAGCTAGACCCATAAAACTATGAACTTCACCTACATTAGTAGGCATGGGCCAATCTACAATAGCTTGGATTTTTGAAGGATCCACAGCATACCTTTACCAGATATCACATTTCCAAGATATTTAATCTCAGTTTGAAAGAAATCACACTTCTTCAGGTTCGCATACAATTGATTTTCCCTTAAACATTGCAATACCTGTCTCAAGTGTTCTTCATGTTCCTTCATATTTCTTGAATAAACTAAAATATCATCGAGAAATACCAGGACAAAGCGATCAAGGTATGTACGAAAAACACCATTCATTAAACTCATGAATACGGATGGTGCATTCGTTAACCCAAACGGTACTACTGTGAATTCGTAGTGCCCATAACGAGTTCGAAAAGCAGTTTTATGAATGTCTGCTTCAGCTATTCGTAATTGATGATAACCAGATTTCAAATCAATTTTAGAAAACGCATTAGCTCCCTTAATTTGATCAAAAAGATCATTGATTCTAGGCAAAGGATAACGATTCTTAATCGTAACCTTGTTCAATTGATGATAGTCAATGCATAGCCTAAGGGATCCGTCTTTCTTCTTTACGAAGATAACAGGTGCTCCCCAAGGGGAAACACTTGGACGAATGAAACCCTTTTCTAACAGTTTCTCTAACTGGATACGAAGTTCCTCTAACTCCCGAGTCGCCATTCTATAAGGAGCTCTAGATATAGGCTCAGCTCCAGGAACTAAGTCAACTCTAAAGTCAATATCCCTCTTCGGTGGCATTCCAGGTATGTCATCGGGAAACACATCTGTGAATTCCCTAAGAATAGGATGATCATCAAGAGATACCTCTTGACTCTCACCCTCTTCCAAATCAGTAACTGTTGTTGCAAATAGTTGACATCCCTGACGAAGACATCTCTTTAATTGCATAGCAGATATCATCCGCAAAGAGATAGGTCTTTGAATACCTACGATTTCCACTTTCGCACCTAAATCATTAATGCAACTAACTGTCTTAAGTCGACAGTCAATTACAACATGATAAGATGCTAACTAATCCATACCTAAAACTATATCATAGGATCCTAAGGGTGTAACATATAAATCTACCAGGGTAGTTAAATTACCAATTTTAAGTTCACAATTATGTACTAAATTTTCTACTGCTACTTTCACCCCTGAGGAAAATTCAACTTGCCACTTACCACCTTGTTTTACCGCCACAAGACCACAACGGTCTACAATGGTCGGTGAAATAAAGGAGTCAGTGGCTTCAGAATCAAAAAGAATGGAAACACTAACACCATGTAACTTACCTGAAGTCTCGACCACTGTGTTCTGGTGATCAGCTTGGCGGTCATTAACCACAGCATATACTGTATGTGATCGTCCTGCATCACCCACTGTAGGCTCTGAAACTGTAGGTCGAGGCCCAAAACCAGTAGAACCTCTCATCGGACACTGCCTAGCTATGTGTCCCTGCTGCCCACATGAGTAACAACCTGTGCCTGTGCCTCTACCGAATCCCCTACCACCTGAAGGTGCATTGGATTGCTGAAAACTACCCCTACTGACAGTAGACTGGGCACTCTGCGCAGGCTGATCCTGCCTATTGCGCTTGTTGCGCCACCAATTATGACCCTTTCCTGTTTGAGGACTATTACCCTATTGTGGTTGTGGGTTATTGTTCTTTTGAGGTGTTCGTTGTTGTTGTTGCTGCCCACCCTTTGTGGGTGTCTATTGGTTCCTAGAGGAACCACCTGTTTGTGCCTGTCCACCACGTGGACTAAAACCTGCTGCAGGAGCACTACCAATCTGCACTCCTGCATGCCCACCTAATGCCATAACAAGGTTCTCCTCCACTATTTGAGCCTTCTCCACCACAACTTCCATAGTCTTTGGCTCAAAGACTCGAACACCACCACTAATGCGGGCGTTTAAACCCCTGATGAAGTGTTGTACTAGCATAGGCTCATCATCGCCAATACCAGCATACTGCTTGAGTTCATAGAACCTACATTCATATTGCTCTACAGAAAGAGCTAACTGACGTAGATCATGGAACTCGTCAGCCCTACACTGCCTCCAGTGTTCCGACAGGAACCAAGCTCTAAACCTCTCGAGAAAAATCTCCCAAGACACAGAACCAATATCCAAATGGAGCTTCTGCTCCTCTAGGCGCCACCAAGTAGAGGCGAATCCTCTCAAGTGCATAATAGCGCATCTAGCACGGGTATTGCTACCGTATGGGTGCATGGAAAAGCATCTACCCAAATCCAGTAGCCAGGTCTCAGCCTCTAATCCACCTCCTGTACCATCAAAGGTAGGAGGGCGTGCTCTCAGTAAATCCCTCATGTGACCTGCAGTGATAGCATCCTGGTGTACTGAGTCATCTACTCTCCGAGGAGATCTATCTCTCTCTCTTGACGACGAGCTAGGACCTCCTCTAATAATGGACGTATCTGAGAACCCTCTACTGCTGACTGTTCGGGATTCTGTCCCTCATTTCTCTGACCCAACTGTTCTGCCTGATCACTATGATGAGGGCTCAAAGGGGGAGTAACCTGAGGGATTGGCCCTCAGCCTCCACCTCGACCTCTACCACGACCTCTTCCTCCTCGCCTAGGCATGTTCCTACACATAACAATAACGAGTCTTAGATACTATTCAACCAAGGCTAACAAATGCAACACTACGTACTAGGTCAACCTAATGGGCTTGCGATTACCCAGAGCATCCAGTGTTTGTAACCTTGGCTCTAATACCAATCTGTAATGCCCCGTCATAATAACCTAAGGAATGTTGCAATTGTGTATAAAAGTGTAATAATTTTTTTTTTTAAGTATAATTATTAAGTTAATTAGTTGCATACATTCGTTAAGCTATGCGACGTTACACTACTTTGAGTTTTCCATAGATGACTTAAGTATTTCGCATTGCACATATAATTAATTAACACATACATTAAAGATATAAATTGCATAACATTTGAAACATCAATCAAGATAACATAAAGCACAAATTTATTTCATACATTGCATTTGATAAAATATACAATACTCATCCATCTCGATGAGGTAGTTCAATAATGTTTACATTTTACAAGTGTTCACCTCATACACAATTAAGGGATGTTTTTCAAATACAAGATTTACAAATTTCAATGAAGAAAGTACATATAAGTTTCCAAGTGCGAGCTCTCCATCCATGAAGCTCTCTATGCCATGATCACAAAACTGGGGACCCAACAGAGTAAGGAGCACGTTCCACCCAACCATGTGGTACCCGTAGGTCCACCCCCCGTGCTAGGAGATAGTAATATGGTTACCTAGACATAATCTACTAACCCTAGACACTAGTACATAACAAACTAATGGTTACATTGCTTCCAGATTTTGACGATTGAATGTGCTACATACATAAGGTTAACTGCTACTTTAGGTGGAGTGTCATCACAATATTGCAAAGTTACCCTGGTGTTTCTTCCTAGGTTCCGGCCCCCAACATGGGTTACCCTGGTAACCTCTTACGAAACCCGGCCCCAATGCAATTGATTGTGGAATCGATTGTCTTTTGAAGAAACAAGACACCGATTTTCCATTCCAGGCCTTCTCATCTTATACTCAAGACTGAAGTAGCTCAAGAGTCATAAGCGAGGCATAAACATCTTGTTAAGAGTTTTAATTCTAACTATTGTGTCATTTAATTACCACTGACTTACTAACCCTTTGTAAGTTACCCTGACACCACTTTGTGTGTCGGCCCTTACAAAAAGCCACTCCCCTAAACATAACAAAGGAAACTAGGTTTTCTATCTAGGATAGACAAAGTGCACAAAAAGATCAACACATAATACCAGAAATACCACAATGAATATCTCAATTCCATTCACAAAAATCCAGTGCACTACCCTAGTTTGTTCAAACATAAGAAACCATAGTAAAATTTTATTTCCCAAGAAAAGACTACATCTGGAAGACTTAATAACACATAAAAATAATCCCCATTTTCCCAATACAAAATTGAAGCCATTTAAAGCAAATACACGTCTATCATTTGGATATACTAAATCCCATCAAGCAATAATTTGAAGTACCAGAGTTTATTCATCTAAGATTTAATTCATCTTCCATGCAATACGAAAATTAGATCTACAATTTGCCCAAATTCATATCCATAGATTATAATAAAATTATATAACTCCAGAATAACAATTTATTCCTAAAACAAATGTCTGGATCATTTAAAATATCTAAATCTAGATATTTAATAAATTAATTCTTTAAAACATCCCATTTAAACATAATAATATTTCTTTTTAAAAAAATAAAAATAAATATATTTTAATTATATATATATATATATATATTAAATATTTATGAATTTCAAAAATTAGTATTATATATAAATCAAATTTAATAAATAGCATATATAAATTCGCATTATATATATAAAAATCGAATTTAATAAATATACATAAAAATTCGCATTTTATGTTTTAGTTTGAGTTACATATAAAATAGGGTAAGGCTCCCGTGGCCCTTCCCGTGGGAAGGACGCAGCCTTGCCAGGGCTGCGCCCAGCAGCCAGTGGCTGTTGTGCGCAGCCATGGTGGCTGCGCCCACCACAGTAGCATGTGGGGAGGGTTTCGGCCCTTCCCAAAACCAATATAATTTTTTTTTGTAAAATTTATTTCTTTAAAATAAAAATCTGAAACCTAACATTTATTAAACTTCGGGCCTGCGGATTTTTCGTCCGCCATTTAATTCCGTACGACGATTCCATAAGAAATTTACATATAATTTCACAGCAATATATATATAAATATGTATATATATAAGTATATATATATATATTTATGTATATATATTTATAAATAAATATCAACAGAACTTTTAAATACAGAGATCATTTTCTGATAAAAAATTTCTACAGTAAATTGAGAAAATTATCATTATACAGGGTTATTTTCCTCACATATTTTCAATTTAATTTCAATAGGTTTTCAATTTTAGAACAATAAACATTTACTCAAAATCAATTCCCAAATATTCTTTTCTAAAATTTTCACAGAGGTTTTCAAAAAGAATCTTGTTTTTTTTTTTTTTTGAATTCTTTCTTTTGCTTATCTAAATTCTTGAAGATTCTTGCAAACAAATAACAAATTTCAACAAAATACTTTCCACAAGCAATTGCCAAAAAGTTGGAATTAAAACAAACAGATTTTCTTTAAAAAAAACAAGAAACTAAATTACAAGAAAAATACCTGTAACACCTCTGTTGTCTGTAACTTGAGATTTGGCTGTAGAAAAGAGAATCCTCTGTTGCCCGTAATACACAGTCCTCCAAAGCTTCTTCTACCAACACAAAAACACTTCCCACCAAGGGATCTTCCACAAATATACAGTAATTCCAAAATAACAAAAACAGAGAAATTTTGCAAAAACTCCAATATTATTCCTGTGAGGAAATTGAATAGCCTCTGTAATTTCCCAGATCCAATTTTACCTCCGTAAAAAAATTTCCTTAACAATAATCAATTAATGTACTGGCACACATGTCGAGAAGTGGTTGCAAAATATCTTCTCCACCACTTCTCAGCAATCTTGCCCATTTCAAAATTGCATGTATTTAATTATTTTATTAAATTTAACAATTTTCAATTTGCAAATAAATTTAATAATAAAGCATGCCAATTTTCACAAATTATATTTAATTTTCAAATAAAACTATTTACACACTAAATAAATTAATTTAATTAATTAATTAATTTAATTAATTAATTAATTTAATTAATTAATTAATTTAATTAAATAAGTTTAATCTTTTAAGATCAAACCATTTAACCAAATAAGCTAACTAATTAATTAAATAACATGTAACTAATTTCTTCAATATTTAAAAAATAATAATTTAAATAACAATAATTTAAAGCACAATAAACTAACATTAAAATTAACCAAATTTACCTTTCAAACAATTTATCCAAACAGAAAAATACAAAACAATCCTATGACTCTGAACTAAAACAGACGATGTACTAAGACCGGGATTATAGATTAGACTAGGGTGAACCAAACTACTATCTCCCAATCAACGTATCCGTTGAGTCTTGACACGCTCAGACCTGAGTACCCAGGTGGAGTCGGTGTCATGTACCTGCAATTCCTGCAACCAAGCAATAACATGCATATATATATATATAAAACCATTGTACAGGCACACCGTGCGGAGAAAATCACAGATATCACAGGGCACTCGCAAGCGAGAGATATGATTCCGTTCTCCACACCAATACACGTCACATCAGACTGACGAAATAAATAACTGTTAGTCCATCAAAACATATACATAGCAATAATCAACTGAAAGTAAACATCTACACTATCTCAAAGCATGTCTAAAATCAGTAATCACCATACAAAGTATCATCATGTCACAGAATAAATCCACTATCGCTCAAAACCAGCGATCAAAATATCCAAACAAAGTATCATAGTCTAATAGTGTAAAAACACAACAACAGAAAACATAAGCATAAACGGAGGGGTACTACATTGAAATCATGTGGTACTTCATATTCTTTGATATAAATTATCATGTATGGAATGTATGCGTTCTTATTTCTTTAAGTATTTAAATGTTATGGTTGTAATTCATGTTTCTTGTTTGGGTTTAAGTAACTCGGTCTCGTAACCTTAGGGTTTGGTTGCAATTTGTAGCACCCCTCCATTTTGCTCGTTGGATCGATCATTGTTTTTATGCATTCTTCACTTTTGTTAGCACTCTGATTTTGGCACTTGGTCACTTTTGACTGCTATCTGTTGAGCGATGTAAACATTATATTTTGATGTGATGGGATTGTATTTAGATGTTATCACTATGCCATGTTTTGTATTTGTGTAACACTGGTTTAATTTAAAATATTTTATGCTTTAATTATACTGTGGTTGTTAGAATCGTCAGTTAATAATTGTGTATTGGTGAAGGGGACGGGATTGTATCACTCGCTTGCGAGTGCCCTACGATTCTGAGATTTCCTCTTCACGGTGTGTTTAACCATACTATATATATGAATGCAAGTCGATGTATTCTTTGTTTGCAGGTTGACAGGTACATGATATCGACTCCACCTGGTTCACAGGTTTGAGCGTGTCCATTGCCCAACAGAAATTGATTGGGAAATAGTAGCTAGGTTTTCTGTGCCAAGTAGTCACCCTAGTCATAGCGTGTCGTCGAGTTGTTGTCGGGTTGGTTGTGTTAATTTGGTCCATTTCACTTTGAGTATTTATTTAATTGCAATTTATAGAGGTGATTAAATTGCTTGCACAGTTAAATTGATGTGTAAATGTATTTAATTGCAATGTTGAAATGTTATTTATTTTATGGACTGATTTGATTTAATTAATACATTTAGATTGAGTTTATTGATTAATTGGATTAATGGTGTTTTATTAAATGTGATAGTTGTTTTGGGCAATTATTGGATATTATGATTTAATTAAAATCAAAGTAGAAATCATGTTCGGATAGTAAGAATTAAATTAAAATAAATAAATAAAATGAAAAATGTATTCTTAATTTCACTTTTGAAAATTGCTGATAAAGTAAATTATTTGCAAAGATGGTATTCTTTTGTTTTAAAGAATTTTGAAAAATGCATAACATTTCAATTGGAAATTAGAAATTTGTTTTAAGTTTAGAAAATAGGAAATATCATCCAAAAGCCCAATAAATTTAGTGGGTGCGATATTTTTGGGGGTTGACCAAATTTGGGGAAATTCTATATAAGAAAGGAAAAAAAAAATTCATTTGTTGGGGGAATTTTGGTTTGTTTTGGTGGGGAGCTTGGTGGTGGCAAAATTTTGGAGTTGAAGGAGTGCTTGGATTCTCCATTGTTGAAAGCTTCAAATTTGGGGAGAAAACACAAGGTTCCTTCCTTTCTCTTTTCTCCTAATTTCTTGCTTCATTTTGAAAGAATTTTAAATTTTGGAAATGTTGTTTTAGAATCAATAGAAAACAAGGAAAATGCATTCAAACTTGCAAATGTGTGATGGAATTGGAAATGGAAACTAAATAAGAATTTACACCAAGAAATAGGATGAAAATCAAAGAAAACTCTATTTCAAAACTAGATTTTGAAACCCTTCTTGTTGTTTTAGAAAATAAATTTTGTTCTTGCAATGGATTTGGATTATTTTCACAATTTGAGTTAGAAATTAAAATCTGGGTATATATATTTGTGAATATACCCATGCATATCAATACATGGATATATTCACAAATATATATACAAATATATTTGTTATATTTGAAAATTTTGGATTTTGGGTTAAACCTAGAAAAATACCCTTTTTTTTCGCCATGGGCAATGCAGGGAATAAAATAAATAAATAAATTTTTGTTTTATTGTTGTGGGGTGGGAGGTCAAACCCCACCGCCACACACACAGGCCGCAGCCAGAATGGCCACGGACTGTGTGTATTACACACAGGCCATGGCCGAAACGGCCACGGACTGTGTGTTAAACACACAGGCCGCGGCCAAACGGCCACAGACTGTGTGTAAACACAACAGGCCACGGCTAGTTAGGGCTCATGGGCTTTCAAACGGAAATTTCGGATTTCATGTTACTTTATTTTATATGATTCATTTGATATTTATTATTTAATATTATATTAATATTACTATATAATAATATATAATATATTATATATATAATATTATTATAATATTTATAATATTTATTTAAATAATAATTATATAAAAAAAATAAGTTTATATATATATGTATATATATACTTGTATGTGTATATGTATATATATATAATATATATATATATATATAAAGTAAATTATTTTATTGGATTGATTAAATGGCTTTAATATTGAGGAGATTTAAATATTTAAATGAATAAAATATATTATAAGTATATATACATTTAATATAAATACATATACTTTTAGGTATTTAGACATTTAATGGAAATGTATTTTTGGTATAGATGAATTTTAATTAATTAAATTACTCTAAGTGGAATTAAAGATTAATTAATTTTAGTCAAATGTTTTATTTAGTATAATGTTTGAATATGAAGATAATTGCAAAACGTAGAGTTAACGATTGAGTTATTTTAATCGAATGAGTTTATCTATTAAAATATTTTGATGATGAATATGAATATAATTGTGAAATTTCAAGTAAATGAATGACTTATTTTAATCAAATAACTTGAATTATTAAAACGCATTGATTATAGAATTTAATTGTGAAACTTAGAGTAAGTGATTGATTTGATTTTAATCTAATATTTTATTTCTCAAAATGATTTGATTATGGAATTCAATGGTTAAACTTAGGATAAATGTTTGGATTTCAATTACTTCAATGTCGTGTAATGAAATTAGAGTATTTGATTGGAATATTGCAAATGATGAAAACTGTGATTGACTGGATTTAGGGAATCTGAACATTAGCTTATTTAATTGTTTGGAATGCGTTTAGTGTTTAATAGTTCTTTCTTGATGTTATGAAAATAGAGTAAACGTTTTGAAGTCTTCTAGATAGGGGTTCGTTCATAGTTTTGGGTTGTCACTCTGTTAGTCAACCTTGGGTTGTTTTGGGTAATGTGTATAGCCGTAATCTGTTGTTTTACCCAGTTTTCATGAATGGGGATAGTTTGTGTCTCCTTGGATTAAAAGTGGTTTTTGTGGTTTGTGCCTCCTTTGGAAGGAGTGAATTATGTGTTTTGTTGCCTCCAGTGTTTGGAGAGGGTTTTGACTTTTGTTGGCTCCAATGTTTGGAGTGAGTTTTATTTTTGTGTTCCTCCTAGAGTTGGAGTGGTTTTATCGTATTGGTATGCACTTGAGATTACCTTGGTGATTGGTTTTATTTGGTATGTTGTCAAGTAGAAGAGTGGCTTTTGTTAGGGGCCAGAGCCCAAAGAGGTAAACTGGGAAACCTTCAGAAGTGGTTTAATTAAGTGATAACTAAATAAATGTACTTAGAAGTTAGGTAGTATTTCACACTAATTAAGATAATTGAGCCTCGCTCATGGACCCAAGGGCTTGTATAGATTTGGGATGAGACGGGAAGGCCTGGAATGGCAAGGTCATCTATCTTGTCCTTACAAGAGGTATTTGATTCCGCATGAGTGAGCATGGGTGCCAGGATTCGGTAGAGGCCACCAGGACAACCCATAGTGGGGGCCGGAGCCTAGGAAGATTCCCAGATGGATATCCCATGACGAGCTGTGTGATGACACTCTTTCTACGACAATAGTTGGTATTTGGTTTATGTATTTGGTCTTCTTATCTCCTCGATCTATTTTATGTCTGGAAGCAATGTGACTTGTTCAGTGGTGTGAGAGTCATACTAGAGTTGTTTGTATGACTGTTACGTTCATGTGATGTGGTACTTGTATTTTTTTCGTATCAGTTTTGTGAAGTCTATGTCTAGAGGTAGAAGGTCTTGCCTAGGAATCCTTGTTACTATCTCCTAGCACGGGGGGTGAGCCTTCGGGTATCACATGGTTGGGTGGAACGTGCATCATAATCCATTGGGTCGGCTTGTGTTCGTGTGGACGAGATTTCCAGTTGGAGAGCTCGTGGGACCAGTTCTTCATGCTTACTCTTTCAGCTATTATTGTAATTTTATACCCCTCTTTGTATCGAGGTGGAAGTTGTAATTGTAACCCTTATATTTGGAAGTATCTCATTTGGGGAATGAGAATTGTAACGATATTGTAAAGTATATTATTGATCATGTGGAACTCTTATGTCTCTGATTTAATTTTATCTTATATGGAATGTATGTGCAATTCAATTTGTCAAACAATTATATGTAATGGTTTTAATTCATGTTTCTTGTTTGGGTTGAAGTAAACCTAGTCTTGTAACCTTAGGGGTTGTTGGCATCGTGTAGTGAACTTACTTGTTATTTGTATTTAAACAAAAAAAAAATTATTGCAATTGTGTTGTGAAGTGCAACTTCCCCTAGGGTTGTGTGGCGGGGGCGTTACACAATTGGTTAGTGAACTTGCATGTTAATTGTTCTTTTCAAAAAAAAAAAAAAATCGTTTGTGTAGTAAATTGCAACTTTCCCTAGGGTTGCGTGGCAGGGTGTTACAATATACGTACGCGGATGGTTTCTTAATAATGATTTGTCATGTATGTGTTACATTTGTAAATGTTTATTTTTCTATGGATTATATCTTTGGCTTTCATTCTTTATCGTCATTGTATAGATTTAAGTTTCGTAATGACTCCTCGTGTATCCCAAGGGACGTAAGTGTTAGTGGATTTTTTTAACTAAGTTTCATGACTTATGACTTAATGTGCATCTCATGTATGATTAGATTTATTAAAAAAAAAAATTGTGCGGTAATTATTGCTTTGGTTGTCCTTTGGGGTTCGCACGACGGGGTGTTACGTCATGGTATCAGAGCATAGGTTCATACACTAGGCACTATGTGTGCTCACTATGTAACCTTGCGCTTAGACCCTTGATTCTAGAGTTTCACTTTTCTATTGGCATTGTTGTGAACCTGAGTTTCTTCCATTAGCTGGTGTCGGATCGATGGTGCAGGAAACTGATGGGAAAGGATAGGACCCTCAGTGTATTACGCAATGCACTGATATCCTTCCTGTCAGGGATGCACTATGGACCCTAGTGTTTATGTGTGGTGTGGTTTCCAATGATAAGAGTCATGTGTAAGAATGTGTTGTGTGCATGAAAATTCCAAATTTGTGTTTTTGAAGTGATGAATTATGTTTTCCAGAATCTGTGAAGGTGTAAATTTTTTTTCCCTTTTTGTTGAAATTGTTGTGAGATTTGGTGTTGAATAATGGTTAAAGTGGAGTTCTTGGTGTGAAAATGATGATTTTTAACGAAGATGTGAGGTTGTGTGGATAAGTATGCTATGATTTTTAGTAAAATATAGTATCTTGAGGTTAAGATGCAGCTTGGATTATTGGTACTAATGTGTGATGTTCTATCGTAGCTTTTGATTTTCAGGTAGTTGGCTTCAGAAACGCAGTGATGAAGGTAACGTAATTGTAATATGTAGGTATAGATACTTATAATGTCATGTAGTAATTCATTTTTGATACAGTATATGAATTAGTTTTATGGTTAGCATCCTTATGCAAATATTTCCTAACTAATAGGAAGAAAATTGTTTACGAGTTACTAGAGTTGTTCTGACTACTATGTGTGGTTTGGTGAGAGGGACAATGTGGTATCACTCACTCGTGAGTTCCCTACTACACTGGGAGTTCCTCTCATGGTGTGTTTTGAGATATATATTTGTGCACAACGTTTGTTTGTATGCAGGATTGCAGGAACTAAGCCTCGATTCCACCTGCATTGACAGGGCAGGGCGAGCATCATAAAACACCCAATGGGTTTGACATGGAAAAAAGGAGCTAACAAGAAATTTTTCCCTAACCTTGTTCATCACCTCATCCTTGTGTTCTGTTGCAATCTTGTCTCTGTTTTCATTTTTAGTATCATTTCCTTTCTTTCAATGTGTTGAATTCTCTTGCTCAATTAATGTCGTATGATTGTTGACATTGTTGCTAGTTTGTTGTGTTACTATGTTTTGCTTGAGGTCAACTTCCAGGAGTAAGTCGAAGCCTTGGGGGGGAGGATGTAGAGCCCCTTCGTCGTTTACCTTCTGGATATTGGGGTAAGTATTTATTTGTGTTTACAGTGTCATTGATTTGGGTGGTAAACATAATGGTTTTTGTTTAATCTATTAATTAAATTAAATTTTTCCTACAAGGGAACTTATATGAATTTGGAAAATCAAAATAATGATTAAATAAATTAAGCTTATGAAATTTAGAGAAAATAGTTATTATTTTTTAAATAAATTGATTTCATTATAACAAGTATTATATTTAATTATAATCGATAATTTATGATTATGTGAGGATAATTACGGAAAATAAGTTGATTCTTTAAAAATGAATTTAGGAGATAAGATTGTGAACTGAAGGGTTAAAAGCATGAAAAGCCTGGAAAGAAAATAATACAAAGGCAAGAAAAGATAAAAAGAAAGCCATGCAAGGCTTCAAACGAAACTTTAATGGGAAACTTGTCAAAATTGGAGAAATAATTATTTTAATAAAGTGAATTAAAGGAGATAAGATGATAAGATTTGGGAACGAAGTGAAAAGCCTATTCTTCAGACTATTTCATTTGGGCATCACCAATATTCTCCACAAGTATGTCGAATCCTGTAAAAAAATGATGGGCAGTGGTTCTCATCTTGGAGAACAATTTCTCCTAGAACAATCTTGGAAATGAGTTTAGATGTCGCGTGGCAATCAGACCATACTCGAAGTTCTTGTCAACTCTAACTGTGATACAGTGGCTGATAGTTGGAACTTTCAATTCTCCATCTCTCTCACAAAGTCTTGAATCTGGAAATACCTATTGCATTCATTCGCCAAGCCAGTTTCTCTAGCGCTGCATGGATCCTCCGTGTCACGTATGTGATCTATCTCTTACACAAAAACATGCACCATTTTATGACATCCAATCCAACCACATTGAGGTATCTCTTTTATTCTTCTTTCATTAATCTCACCTTCCTTGATCATTTTGCCTTAGATTCGATTTAAGGAAATATGTTTTTTTTTTATAGCCGTCACCTCCTTATAGCGTCCACTTGAATCCCCTGCATGCGAGCTGTTGTTGTGCCTTATGCTCCAAGTTTGCAGTTCTTCCTATTGAAAACCCCTCTTTGTTGGAGTTCGATGCCTTACTATGTCACTTGATTTATTTGATAATTCCAGTCCTTGTTTGGAAATCGATATTCACTGAATTATGTATCGATATTTCTTTGATAGGAATTCAATTTTACTTTAACCTGTAGATTCGTTGTGCTCTTATTATGCAGTTGAATGTTTACCTCCCTGGGTTTGGTGTATTCCCTCTTGGTTCAGTGTGATATTGTCAGTGGTTATAGTTCATGCTTGACAAACCTTTCTCTACAGTTGATGATTTTGCATTTTGTTGTACTATCGATAAATGTATCTTTGGTATTGGGAATTCGTTGTATGTGCTTTATGTTCTATAATTTTTTTACGAAATGTATAAACTTGTGGAATTTGAATAAAAATTAGATTAAGCTGATCTATTCGATTTTCTCTTACCTTGGAGATTTAATAAAATCTACATCTCATGGGTTCGATGTAAATGTATGGTGGCCTTGGAGATGCATGAATTCCCTTTGTTTACCTCAGCCTTGGGTTTATGTTTCACTTCCTCGTCTTCATCATCGTCATTAGATGGGTATGCAACATCAGTGTGTACTTTGGAGCTAACCTTGTAGCATTTTCTAACCCTTGTGAAACCCTTGCACTTTCGGCCAGCATCTCGCATGACATCCATGAGGCTGCACTTTTCTAACCAGCATGTTATCAAATACCTCATAGCTTTATCATGGATTCCATGTTTATCTTGTAGTCTTTTATATGATCCACATCCTTACATGTGTAACGTCTCCCCTATCTTGTTTGCACTCTGCAATCACTACATTTCGTGAGATGACCTCACTTGAGGCATTATGTCAAACAATTCACATGCCTTGTTTAAGCGTCCACATTTGGTTCTTGTCAATAACCTTTGTTTGTGAATTTCAAAATCCCTTCAAGCAAATCCATTTGTGCATATACTGCAAATCTTGTATTCCATGAGATCATAGTCCTTTGAGAATTATGTCAAGTAGTTCACGAGTTTAGGTTAGATGTCCATTTTGCTTACTTATCTGCTAAGGCTTTCTCATTTACATTAGCTGGAAATTAAAAAAAAACCCTAACAACCATTTAGAAATGATCACTAAATGAAGGACCTTCCATATTTAGAAACCTTAGCAGCTTAGAAGAATGGAATGATGATGTTTTGATTACAGAGAACTGAAGATTGTCATTTAGTATAAAATATATGTCTAGTGTGTTAGCTAAGAATTTATATACATTTGCATGTTTATCTTAATACATACATAGATATATTGTCAAAAGGGTAGATGAGCAAGCAAGATGCATTAGCAATTAGTATTAATATGTTAAACATTTGATGTAATATGTCTAATGCATTTGATTTGAAAATAGAGCTATTAGAATATTATAATATTATACATATACGTAATATTTATCATGGTTGATGGAATTCTAGGATGAGATTTTTAGAATTCTTTAACTTTGAGATCCATAGTCAAATATAAGAATTTGTTAATCAATGGTTTAAAATATTTAAATACTTATTTATAGAAAACCGAGGACTTAGATGCCTTTTAATTCATTAGGTTCCTTGCATCTGTGGAGTTAAGATAAATAAAAAGGAATATTGAAACTATAGTGGAAATTGAGTTTATGTACTTGTTTAAAATAATAATAATAAGATTCTATGATTCTTTTAAAGAAGAAAATTTTTATTGTGATAGGATTATGGATCTTGTTGCTATTTTGAGTAATGTAGTTATCTTCATTAGAATAATTTAATTTGATGTTTTGTTGTGTTGATTGTTTGGGTTGATTTTTATGATTGAGTTGTGAACCAGTTGATTACTCTTGTTTCTGCGGTTGGTTGAATATCGAGAATATTTTGGTTTATTGTGTTTGATTTCAAATTGAGTTGATTTTGTTTATTGTTTAGAGGGAGCTTATTGTAACAAATGGTTAAGGAAATCTTCCAGAGGCGAGGATAATTTTATTGATTCTTCATTGATTTGGCCCTTTGGCAAGTTTTGATTGTAATTGTGATTTTGAATTATGGGTGGGTTGTACCTAATTTTTATGAGTGTTTATGTATATGGCTATTGGCGAGATGGTATATGCCTCACGTATTATTCGGTTTGAGATGTACTTTTCCATTTTTGGTACAACCCCTTGATGTTTTGGTTTTGGGTCTCTAGGGAGAGTGGCTCTTCATGGGGGTCGACGCCTCAAATAGGAGGAAGGGCCAAGATAACCCACGCAAGAGTTAGATTAAAAAGTGAAAAATTAATTAAAGAATTAGGGGGATGGGTAGTAATAACAGTAATAAGATAAATATGGATGCCTCGTCTATCCATTAGGGCTTCCACAGACTAATGGTAGACTGAGAAGGTCATGGTTGGCAAGGTCGTTGCCTCGTCCTCATGAGAGGTTAACGGCTCCGCATGAGTCACCCTATGGGGCCACCACCTTAGGTAGGAGGAAGATCCAGGATAACCATAGATGGGGGCCGACGCCTCAAGTAGCTAGGAGAAGCTGGCACTTGGAGGAAGGGCCAGGATAACCCATGTAGGACTATGCGATGACACTCTCCCCAAGTACCCCTTATGATTTGTTATCTTTGGAAGCCTCTAAAAAGTGATTTATTATTGTTATGTTCTAAAGTGGTTTACTGTCTTTATGTTTTGGATGTGATTTATTGATTTTATGATTTATTGTTGCTTTGTTTTGGAAGTCGTTTATCACTGTTATGAAGTGATTTATTGATGACATGTTTGGATGTCATGTTTCTAGTCGTGGTTTATTGATGTTGTGATTATCCTTGTGTTTTTCGTCACTCTTGTATGACATTGAGTCTTGTGGTTCTTTGTTTGGATGATCTTGGTCGAGGATTCTTTCTTGTCATCTCCTTAGCATGGGGGGTGGGTCTTCGAACCCACGTGGTCGGGTGGAACATGCTAAACACCCCATTGGGTCCCCAGTCGAGGATCAAGAGGTGCGGGTTTGTGCCACTTGCAGAGACTCCAGATTGTACCCGACTTGGAGTCAATAATGATACTTTGTACTTATCTATTCAGTTGTATTATTATATCTTGTTATATGGTTCCCGTTCATGTTGGGGAACACTTTTGTATCATTGTAATACTTGAATAATGTAATGTATTAGTTTATCTTTGGTAATCTTTGTGTGAATATTAATCCTTAGCAAATGTTATTAGATGTGTTGTATCTGTGGAAATATGTCCCTTGAGTTCTTATGATGATTGAGAGTTTATCATTATGAGTTTTGAGTTAATCATGTATATGTTGTATATACGTACGTGGATGGTTTCTTAATAATGATTTGTCATGTATGTGTTACATTTGTAAATGTTTATTTTACTATGGATTATATCTTTGGCTTTCATTCTTTATCGTCGTTGTATATATTTAAGTTTCGTAATGACTCCTCGTGTACCCCAAGGGACGTAAGTGTTAGGGTATTTGTTTAACTAAGTTTCATGACTTATGACTTAATGTGCATGTCATGTATGATTAGATTTATTTAAAAAAAAAAATTGTGCAGTAATTATTGCTTTGGTGTTCCTTTGGGGTTTTCACGATGGGGTGTTACAGTCCAAGGTGGCATATAAGTCCCATATCACTAAATTTGGGCCACACATCCTAAAAAGACCTCAATTATTATTGGATCTTGGTTTATGTCAGGATTATCCTCAAAAGATGCATTAAACGGGGCTTGTGGATGCAAAATGAGGCCAATTAAAGCATAAAGAAGCCCAATTATTTAATAAACCCTAGAAAAGTGTGAAAGTGTGTTACAACACTTTACAACACTCTAAATAAGGTACAATTAAGTCCATTTAGTTCACAAGGGCCCAAGACCTAATGTGAGTTTGTTAAACACATTACAACACTAAGTCAAGGCATCGTTAAGCTCAACTTTATAAGGAGGGTCCAAACAAGTGTGAAAATGTCATGGATGACATTTTTTGACACTACATTCATTTATAATTTCATGTAATGTTTTTTATAGGATTTATGCATCAACAAATAGAGATGTAAACATTATTTTATAATAGTTTAATCAAGTATGTTTATCCATGAATAAATTGGAATATAGTTGATTTTTGAGATCTTACTCATTAAACCAACATGTTAGTTAATAAAATTTGAGTTACAACATTAAGAATGATATTTAATGCACTTCTACATCACAAATAAATTATAATAACACTTGTAACATTGCAATAATAGATCAATGTCTTTATGTAAAATCCCAAAAACATATGAATAACATGATGAAAGTTAAAACATTGATTTCTTTGAATTATTTATTTTCAAGATACTAAAAATATTCTTTACTCTAATAAATTGTTTTTCACTTTAATAAACATGTACTAATTTAATTATTTTTAAAACTTAAAAATATTTAACCAAATCAAACATATAGACCTCTTAATATAGACACATAATTAGAAATATATAAATACATATCTTAAATAACTATTTAACCATTAAGAAAATATACATAAACAATAAATTGAATAAAATTGAATAAAAATTATAAAAATCATTTACATAATTAAAAAAGATACAAGTGAGATGTTTATTCAATATACTTCCACAAGTCATTAATTAAAAACTCATTTACTTTCATCCCTATCATGAGACAAGATTAATGATTACATGGTAGGTAGATTTTAATGAAGTTAAATTCTCTTAATAGTCTTTTCTTTTCATAAAATTTTATTTTCTAAAGAAAAATAAATTACATTCCCTGTGTAATACTTCAAATTAGTTATTGATTGTTATTTTTAACTATTTAAAAAATTAAATCTTCAAATGAGTTATTTATAAGTATTCATCAATTGTTAAATGTTGCATATTAGGCATAATTTTTTTCTTACAATAAATTTCAAATGTTATATAATGATGATTTTAAAGTATGTTATTATATTGCAAATATAACATTTACATTTATTATGATGTTTGGAGGTTCTCCTAGTGTAGTTACACAATGTTTTGTCATAAAATTCATTACAAATAAATTTATTGGTACAAATGAATGCATTCCTTCAAATTTTTATAATATATTTTTCCTTTGCATTGATTAGTGACCACATATTTCTACAATATCACCTAGTGAATAGTGAAGCAAGTTTCATATGTAACAAATCACAATGAAATACAAACCAACTTAGATTTAACAAGGTGAAGATAGTCAAATAAAAATCATAGTAGCACTATCAATTAATTCAATAAAGTTAGCATGATATCACTTTCCTTTTCAATCAATGAAATGACTTCACATATTTTTATTGTATCTCCCAACTAGTAGTGAAGTAGGTATGCCAACTTATAGTAGAATACAAACCAATTTAAACATAACAAGGTGAAGATAGTTAGGTAAAGATAAAAGTACAAGAAAAGCATGACCAAAGAACAATAAAGATTGTCATTGTGTTATGGAAGGTACCAATAACTCTCTTTATACATAATTTATGAATAGAATTCGTATTGCGATGCATTTTTTATTATTGTCCTTAAACCACCTATGGAAGATACAATCATGAGTAAAACTCCCAAAATTATACATATCTGCACAAAAAGTAAATGCATTAGGAGATCTTTTTAATGTTTTTGCATTTGCATAGTTTATTTTTTAAGCTTATAATAATTGAGCAAATGTTGTTTAAATATTTACAACATTAAAAATTTAATAAATTATTTATTCCTTTTATTTGTAATCTTTCAATAAAATGGATTTTTTTTAATCTCAAAATTTGGAAAGCAAGTATAGAGTGCAATACCCAATTTGCTATCCATGATAAGCTAAACCTTCTTGGCTTGTATATTGCAAGCCACATGATGCATGGAAGCTACAATGGAATATAATCCAATAAAAAAGTCATAAATTAAATATAATAAAAAAAAATTATTTATTTTGGTTAGAACGGATAAATAAGACTAAGCTTGACTTCAATGGAGTAGAAAGTACTTACAAAGTAGGTTGTTGGAGCAAATGCAAATCCTCCAAAGAATCCAAGTAGACCCCCAAAGAAAGGAAGTGATATACCAACAAAGCAAGTAGCGGCTGAAATTTATTTTAAAAAATTAAGATAATTCTTGTAGATCCCCGAAGAAAGGAAGTGATATACCAACAAAGCAAGTTGTGGTTGAAATTTATTTTAAAAAATATTAAGACAATCTTTGTATAGGGTTGGAAAGAAATGTCAAATGTTAAGTACAATACTTCTTGCCTAGATTTCAACTTTTCTATAAATACAATTCCACTTACCAACATAGAGTGAGCGAACAATCAAACGTAACCATATTCCTGGAGTGAAGTTAAGTTTGGTGACCAACACTGTTTCCATCATATCAAATACTGGCATGGCATAGATCTACATCAAAATATAAACATATCAACATATAGAAAGATTACTTATATAAGATTGATAGTATTTAAATTAAAAATAGTATTTAAAAAAAAATTATGTTGGACTTAGAAAAAGAATTAAAAACTAAAAATGTGTGAATATAAGTTTATTTGAAAAGATTAAATTAAAAAATTTAATAAAGAAATCACTTTTTAAAAAATTTGTATGAAAAGAAAATGTAAATTTCTCTATTGAAATAAAATATGTATAAATACTGAATAGGATTAAATCTTAAAATTAAATACCACATTAATAATCAACTTATTTTTTAAGATCTTTATACTATACATATACACAAATTTAAGTTCCACCATACCAAATCCTTTTAAAAATTCTGTAACAAGACATGTAAAATCCACATAAATACTGGACAGTAAGATAATAACTAGGAACAAAGTCATTTAAAGCAACATTTAAAAGACTGGATCTATGTATACCTGATAGCTTCCAATCACATGGACCACCACCATCATGTTTGCTGCTGCAATAAGCCATTTGGGTTTCCCAATTGTAAGTAGAATATTGTCCTCAACAGAGTTTCCATAAGCCCAAAAACCGATCAGTGCTACAGGGAAGTAACAGATAGCAACGATGATGTATGCAACAATTACTCCTCGCCACATAGGAACCTTTGATGGTTTATCTGGTTTGGAAGGTATAGTGGCTTGGATCTCTAGGACCACATTGTGTCCGGCATAAGCAAAGGCCACGTCTCCCAGAGCATTAAACACATTAAAAACTGTATCTGCAGTGGATGTGCTTTTTATACCATAGTCCACATCGGGAATTTGCCCCTGATGGGCAGAGGCTCCCCAAGCAATCGTGGAATAGCTGCACAATCCAATTGCCATGAGTCAGTATAGCATTTCCTGTGCATTTGAATTAACCAGTCGAAGCATAAAGCATAAAGCATAAAGCTTTACCTGAGGGACATTACTGCTGCAGCCAGGGAAATTCCAGCCACTGAGTTGAAATTTGGCAGCTGAGCCAGAACGAAGTGAACTGAACCGAAAATTGCAATGAAGTAGGACTGTCTAATTTTTTTGCATTTATTTTCACAAACAAGGTCGTGAAACCTCTTCAAAGATTTCCCCCCTGTAACCATATACACTATATCTACTCCGACTTCCACTATCAATTGTTGTGGAACAACTATCCATAAACCAAGCTTTTCCCCAAAAGCATGCTGTCCCAGTTCATGATATCGATCAAAACGTTTTCCTGGAACCATTTCATGCATTTCAACCATCTGCCAGAGTGTGTACAGAGTAATTATCCATGATAGCACAAGCACTATAACTCCTGGAGTCCTGCGAATCAAACCACAAAATTTAGAACTTAGATCCACAGACTGGTAAAATCCACCACATGGTATGTGAAATCCTAAGTAGATAAAGAAAAGTTTTAATGGGTTTGCCTCGAGTTTTTAAGGCTTTGCCAAAAATTAAAATAGTCGAGTGATTCCCAAAACATATCGCCCACCTCTTGAGTTTTGTTTCTGTACTTCTTGGCAAAATGCCCATTGAAGCCATTTAGGCCATGGCTATATGTTTCAAAGGATAGATTGTGAATTTGTGCTAATTTGCTAATGATGCAGATTTAGAGAAAAAATGGGTGTACAATTATGTTGCTTAGAGTATTCATACCATCCCAAGTGTGATACTGCATTGGGTAAGCTGAGGACTCCAGCACCGACCATAGCAGTGACATTGTGGAATGCTGCGTACCACCATTTTGCATTACGAGATGATGTGATTGGAAGCCAATCTTCGTAAGCCTTTCCTTCTTTCTTCTCTTTTTCAACATTTCCATTAAACGTATCCTGCAAGGAGGATTTAAACTAGTTAAATTCAGGAATAGTGAATTCAGTAGTGACGAGTAGTTAAATCAGGCAATTTAACAAAGCAAGAGATTTTTAGTCGGCACTGAATATAATTGAAGAATTTTTTGCACCTTTCTTAAGCTTTCTGAAGATGTATTAGGAGAAGGTTCAAAACGTTGATCAGTTTTATTTGAAATGTTCTTAGATACCAAAATAATTTAAGACAACATAGCATTAATTACAAACAAGATAATTTGAAAGCAAAAGCTACCCCATCTTGATCCTCAAATGAAATATGGCCTCAACATACACATTCCACAGGAATTTGTAGAAAATAGTTCATTACCAGAGGATTGGAATGGAAATTAAGAAAAATTTCTTCAGGCCCTGCATTCTTGTAGAAAATGGTTCATCACCAAAGGACTAGAATGGAAATTAAGAAAATTTTCTTCAGAGTCCTGCATTCACCCTACTGCCTAGTACATATGAACTTAGAAAAATACTTTTGAGGCAACACTATTTTTCTAAAAATAAAATGGAAGATAAGCACAGGAATTTTGACTAAAATTTTATGGTTAATTAAATAGTAAATAAAATTAAATATAAGTTTCTTCCTTCCCAGGCTTCAGTATTTTTTTATTACACGTAAATTAGTTTGATTTAATATTTTTATTTTATCAGATTTATTGAATTTGAAGAAGGTAATGTGATAAAAATTACTTACAACGAAGGTAATGTGATAAAAATTACTTAGAACGTGGTTGATTTTTTTGGAGGTTACTTGATTTAATTTTTAAACCTGTTTAATTATTAAATTATAATTAATAATTTTATAATTTATTTAATTAAAAATATAATAAAAATTAATTTATTTTTATTGATCATTTTTTACATTATCAAATTAGATAATATTTAAGAATATTTTTAATTTTATATTTCACTTCTTAAATTATTTTAAAAAATTATTAAAAAACATATAAAATTATTTACTTAAATAAATAAAAATCAATTTAAATCGACATTAAATACATTAGATTATAAAGGTTGATATTTATGTTCTAACATTAAACTCCTTAATTTCATGTTGGAGCAATTGCTTGTACAATAAAAAAATAAAAATAAAAATTGTTTTACTATAAAAAAAATTTAGAATGAATATTATAATATGATTAAAAAAATTGAAATTATATGAAATTTTTTATTAAATTATTCCACTGAAATTTCCAAAATCTATCTCTCTTCCAAATTAACTGTATCATGTAAAAAGAACAGCAAGAAATCACCTAAAACAATTGGTTCGACATTTTCTAAAATGCTCTTTCCATGAGCCTTGACCATAAGCAAATAATGATATTGCTATCAGATTCAACTGTGTAGTTTTCGAGTCAAACTCATTGACCCATGTTTCATGAGTAGTGGTTCACAAGAACCCATCTCTCATGATAATGAATGGTCCACTTAGCACTCATTGCATCTAGGTGATGCTCACAGTGAGAAGAAGCGGGAAGCCGAGGTCCAGCTCCTGCAACCTCTTAACCTTGGGGAAAACTCTATGGTTAAGCGCGCTTGAGCTGGAGCAATACTGGGATGGGTGACCTCCCGGGACTCACCTAGATGCAATGAGTGCTAAGTGGACCATTCATTATCATGAGAGATGGGTTCTCGTGAACCACTACTCATGAAACATGGATCAATGAGTTTGACTCGAAAACTACACAGTTGAATCCTAATAGCAATATCATAATTTGACACGCTGTGGAAAATACCTCCTACTTATCATAAGCAAATAGTTCGTTGCCATCAAAACAACTTTACTAAGATGATTTCAACTTAGCTCAAAACAAAATCAATACCTTATCTAAAGTAGTTTAGGTGTAAAACAGCAGGCCAAGAGTGTATAGTACTGGCTATTCATGAGAGGCTGAGTTACACATTTAAATGGAAAGAAAGATGGGATTTTATCACAGCGCTCAGGAAAGGGGAAAATTGCTCACAGGGATGTTCATATTAAGGCTCTGCCACTGCGGTTTGATGAGAATTTAAATTCAACAAGAAGACGATTAGAATTCCTGCAAGTCCTCGCTAAGACAACGATTTCTATATGTGATTATTTATTACAGCAAATTTAGTTTCTTTCATCCTTTCTAGTACTCAAACAAATTATAATTGAAGCGAACAGGACTGTATCTATCAGTAACGACAAAACACCATTCGAAATTCTCAGTCGACTCCTCAAAAAAGACCAAAGCAATACTCAAAATTGCTGGCGAATTCTATATTTGAATTCGCCCTAAAAATACAAATCAATTTCAGCAATTTTTTTCTTGGGCCTGCATTCTGTGGTCAAACTCAAATTACCCAGTGCTAAATATTCAAAAACACAAGAAACAACATTCTAACTAAAATTTTATGTACCATGTTTCTTCAATTCCATGGGAAAGCGTTCTTTGAACGACTGCTCTGTGGTAAATTAATAAAGCATGAAAGCACAAGAACTTGCGTGGAAATGAAAAAGGGTTCTTTGTATTTGTACTAACCTGTGTTATATTAAATGAGTTGTCAGGATTTCCAGTTTCGTAAACCATCTTGAAAATCTGACCCTCACAGATTGAGCTAACCAAATTTGAACTCGAAACCTGCCGCTGGCTATGCTTTAGGACGTAGAGCCTCTGCAGGCTATCCTAACTTGTTTCAGGAGAGAAATGGGGTGTTACACAATCAAGCAAGCAGGCCGTTCATAGCTTTTAATATTAAAATGGCCGGCTCAGCGGCAAATCCAAACACGTCCACACCGTGAGAAAACAGAACCAATTGAATTTGCGGGACCCGCATATATGCAACTCGTACTTCACATCTTTTATCTCATCTCACCTCTCGTATGATCTCTACCGTCCAAATTTCAAAGATACCCGAGCGTTATTGTCACCTCTTTTAAAATACTTTTAAACTTTGGCTTAACCGCTTCTTGAAGACTAAGCAGAAAACTCTTGGTGTTTAGTCTGTTTCATGGGATGCCCATTGGCTGATTAGTTTTGAGATCCCCGATGATCAACATCGACGGCTGATCTTTTGTTTGTTTTATCCATGCGCCTTTTCTTGATTTCATCTCTTTTCTCATTAGTCTTATTTGCCTTTGATTACAAGTCCTCTTCCTCATTAGTATGAACTTAGAAGATAAATTATAGCTGTTGTCTCTATCTGAAATGTTTTAGTATTATTTAAGTATTTTACTTTTATTTTTGGATTTGATGTAGAATATCATTAGTATAATTAGTAATATAAACAAGATCTTGGTGGTTTTCTATGTTCACAAGTCAGCATCCTCACATCTATTTTATGGAGAGTATAGTGTTTTCCACCCACCTTGAATTTTCTTCATTATGTAATATTCTCAACTAAATTTGTAAGTAAAATACAACACCAAGTATTTGTATTTGTAGACACCTCAATATTTTCCTAGTGTTCTTGGTCTTAATCAATTAAATGCATCACCTAGACCAAGTCCCCTTTACCTAATGTTCCACACTTAATTAAATAATCATATTGTTTAATTAATCTCCCTTTCCATCTCACCTCACAATAAATAAATAAATACCATTTACCCCTATTTTCCACCTCACACGTAGCTAAAAAAATTTAATTATGCCTTATTCCCTCAACACATTCCAAGAATAGAGGGCACAGGTAAGAACACTTGTCCTTATGATTCCATTATTCTCTCCACCAAACCCAATAATATAGCCCTACTAGATGTGTGCGTCCCTTATCTCTTGCATGGTCACAACCACTTACTAACTTTAGTAAGTTTATCTTAGCCATTCACATTCCAACAAACTCCATCTCAACTCTCCATCCTCTCCTTGATACTGGGGAAATCCTCTCAAGCATCCATTGTTGATTTCATCATTAGATCTTGAGCATCCATTGCCTCCTTCAAAATTCTATAAATTGAGGCACTCATTCACTCATTTCAAATCCATCAACTTTATGCTAGGTACATGTTGTCAAAACATAATCTTCAAGCAAAGGAGCATCCATATACCAACTAGTCATTGTATAGGAACTTATATGCTTGGTTGCTTCTATATTACATTTCAAATCATTGGCATTATATTATTCTATCACTATCTCAAGTGGCTTTCCATCAAATAGTAATTGATATGTTTGTTATTCTATTAACATGAGAAGATCAAAATCTTAGGTTTGCCAAAGCAACTTGCATCCTCTCTTCTTCACCAAAGACTTCAATTGCTTTCAAGTGATTTATTAGACTTTGGACAATTATAGTGGTTATGATAAGAGTTCAAGCAAGAAGATGGGTCCACAAAGAGGGGAAGTTTCAACCAAAAGAAAAATGTCGAGAGAACAAATACCCATTTTAAACAAAACAGGTACCCGTTTAGCAACAAGATCCCAATCCTAAAATTAGAACGGGTACTCATTACACTTCGGGATCCCATGCCAAAATAGGTACTAGTTTTGAAACGCATACCCGTTATGGAATGAGTACCCATTTCTTAAAGCTATTTAATTTTTAAAGAAATAATTGTCAAGTGATTATTTTTTCTTGACTTCTGCGACTCAATAACATCCAAGGTGAAATGGGTATCCATTTTTTAAGCCATTTACACCGCCAAATAGTGTCTGCTACCTCCTCCTGTCAACATTGCGAGCTTTAGAGACCTCCAAGTTAGGATTTCAAGTTTTTCGTGTTTTTTGGGCTATATATTTAATATTTATAGTTTGAAATTAGAGTTTACATTGTGACTATATATTTGACATTTATAGTTTGAAATTGGAGTTTATATTTTAAGTTATTTTAATTTCCATACTTAAGATGAATTTTATAGCTCCAAAATAATTCATATTAATCATTTCTTTCAAAAACTAGAAACCTAAAAGATATATATAGAAGCCAAAACCTAAAATTTGATATAAAAACCAAAACCTAAAAGATATAGAAACTTTAATTATAGATGGTCTCAAAATTGATTTATGATCATTTATGTAGAATTTTTTTTTTGAGTACTCTGAAGTAAAATAGGCTAATATAACTATGCTGAAAGAATTAAAACAACAACTAAATGAATCAATTCATAAATATGATCAACATTTCAAGGAACTAATATCAAATACTACATGACATTATTTTCACCCATTAGCAAGAATGGTTTCTCAAGGGCTTCAATGCACATTTACAATGAGAGTTGGTTAAAAAAAATATATAATTTATGAGGTTACAGTATTATTCTACATTATTCCTCAAAGCTATATTTGAACCATAATAATATGGATCATATTATGGCTAGAATAAAACATGAGCCTCATGATCATTCGCATGGAACAACTAGTAGGTATGCAAGATACCAAAATGAATTTGTAGTGTTTAAAATATTATTTTGGCGTACACATTTTAATGGAAAGAAAGATGGGATTTTATCACAGCGCTCAGGAAAGGGGAAAGTGCTCACAGGGATGTTCGTATTAAGGCTCTGCCACTGCGGTTTTATGAGAATTTAAATTCAAACAATTTTCAAGGAGAGAATTAGAATTCCTGGAAGTCCTCGCGAAGACAATGATTTATCTAAGTGCTTATTTCTTACAGCAAATTTAGTTTCTTTCATCCTTTTAGTACTCTACTTGGACTAGATATTGCGGGCTCACAAACAAATTATAATTGAAGCGAATAGGACTGTATCTATCAATTCTCAGTCGACTCTTAAAAAAGACCAAAGCTGTAGTCAGAATTGCTGGCGAATTCTATGTTTAAATGAATAGGGGCGAATTAAACAGGAATACTTGACAGTCATTTTGAATCGACCTAAAAATACAAATCAATTTCACCAAATCTTTTCTTGGGCCCGCGTCCTGTGGTCAAATTCAAATTACCCAGCTGTGCTAAATATTCAAGCTAAGAAGGCAGAAAACTCCCTGAAAACAAGATTAAACAACATTCTAACTAAAGGTTCATGTGCCATGTTTCTTCAATTCCATGGGAAAGCGTTCTTTGAGCTACTACTCTGTGGTAAATTAATAAAGCATGAAAGCACAAGAAATGAAAAAAGGTTCTTTGTATTTGTACTAACCTGTGTTACAGCAAATGAGTTCTCAGGATTTCCAGTTTCGTAAACCATCTTGAAAATCTGAGCCTCACAGATTGAGCTAACCAAATTTGAACTCGAAACCTGCCGCTAGGAATGCTTTAGGGCGTAGAGCCTCTGCAGGCTAACCTAACTTGTTGCAGGAGAGAAATGGGATGTTACAGAATCAAGCAAGCAGGCCGTTCATAGCTTTTAATATTAAAATGGCCGGCTCAGCGGCAAATCCAAACACGTCCACACCGTGAGAAAGCAGAAACAATTGAATTGGCGGGACCTGCATATATGCAACTCCAGTTCACATCTTTTATCTCATCTCACCCCTCGTATGATCTCGACCGTCCAAATTTCAAGGTTACCCGAGCGTTATTGTCACCTCTTTTTAAATAATTTGAAACTTTGGTTTAATCGCTTGCTTGAAGGCTAAGCTGATCAAAACTCTTGGTCTTTAGTCTGTTTCATGGGAAGCCCATTGGCTGATTATTTTTGAGATCCCCGTCGATCAACATCGACGGCTGATCTTTCGTCTGTTTTGTCCATGCGCCTTTTCTTGATTTCATCTCTTTTCTCATTAGTCTTCTTTCACTATTGCCTTTGATTACTTAGAAGATAAATTATAGCTGTTGTCTCTATCTGAAAAGTACATGTTTCTTTTTAGTCCTTATTTTACATGGGATTGATTAAGTATTTTTAAATTCTTTTACTTTACTTTTGTTTTAAATTTCACATCTATAGAGCATCATTAGTATAATTAGTAATACAAACAAAATCTTGGTGGTTTTCTATGTTCACAAGTCACCATCTTTCAATCTATTTTATGGAGAGTATAGTGTTTTCCATCCACCTTGAGTTCTCTTCATTATGCAATCTTCTCAACTAAGCTTGTAAGTAAAATACAACACGGAGTATTTGTATTTATAGACATCTCAATATTTCCCTAGTGTACCTAGTCTTATTGACTAAACACGTCACCTAGACCAAGTCCCCTTTACCTAATGTTCCATAGTTAATTAAGTAATCACATTGTTTAATTAATCTCCTTTTCCATCTCACCTCACAATAAATAAATAAATACCATTTACCCTTATTTTTCACCTCACATGTAGCTAAAATAATTAAATAATAGTATTATTTAAATATGTTTATATTCCCTCAACTCATTCCAAGAATAAAGGGCACCTAAGAGTACTTGTCCTTATGGTTCGGTTATTGTCTCCACCAAACCCAAGAATATAGCCCCTACTAGTTGTGTGTGTCATGTATCTCTCTCATGGTCACAACCACTTATTAACATTAGTAAGTTCATCTTAGTCATTCACAATCCAACAACCTCCGTCTCAACTCTCCATCCTCTCCTTGATACTTTGGAAATCCTCTCAAGCATCCTTCACTATTGATTTCACCATCAAATCTTGACCATCCATTGCCTCCTTCAAAATTATATAAATTGAGGCACTACTTCACTCATTTCAAATCCATCAACTTTATGCTAGGTACATGTTGTCAAAACATATATCTTCAAGAAAAGGAGCATCCATATACCAACTAGTCATTGGATCAAGTCAAATCACAATTGAGTTTATGGCAACATTTGAGTTTATTGTTTATATCATTGTCTTGTTTTGAATTTTATGATGAGCTCTATCTAGAGGTTTTGTCTTGATTTAGATAGGAACTTATATGCTTGGTTGCTTCTATATTACTTTTTCTTTTAGATTGTAGAATCGGTCAGGTATTCGTCCCCTTATAAACTGCAGTGCGCCTGGTAAACTTTTTTTCACATGGCTAATGGCGCTGGCACAACATGCCCTCCGGTACCACGAGGACAGTAGGGAGACTAGACCTCGTGACCTCTTTCCTGCAACATGATGCTTTAGCCAATCGAGCTAGGCCCATTGCCCACTTCTATATTACATTTCAAATCACTAGCATTATATTATTATATCACTATCTCAAGTGGCTTTCCATCAAATTGTAATTTATATGGGTATGTGCAGGATCAACATGAAAAAAATAGGCCCTTAAGTGGCACAAAATTTAGAAAAATCAGAGTTAGGAAACTTGACATAAAAATTTGAATAAGTTATCTATATCATTTCAAAAATATGTAAGAATAGAATCTATAGCAAATTGAATGTAGTTTCTAATCCACTAGGTTTGTTTAAAAAAAAATCTATTTGGTGAAAATTTGAAATTTCAATATAGTAGTAATTAAATTTTAGGGAAAAAATAAGAAGTAGGTGTCTGTTTGACCACCCTAACCACAATAAAATGATAATATTTTTTTATAAGATTTTAGATATAAGTAGAGGACTCATGTCTGTGATGCATATTTTTTTGTAATTTTTTTCCAAGTAAATAATTAATTATGATTTTTTTATTACAACTTTTAAAAAATATAAAAACTCGATGTCACCACCTTAACTTGGTCAAAATTTATGAAATTTAATTTTTCTTTTTTTAATCCTATAGTATGTGAAACATAGAATGTGATGCATGTTTTGGATTCAAAAAATGTAATATCGAACATTTTAAAGCTATAGATGTTTTCAATTAGCCTATTAATTAAGACTTTAGTCGTAATTCAAATAGAAAATGAATAATAAGTACTTATTAAATTCAAAGTAAGGCATAATTTATATTGGTGAAAATTTGATAATCTCCTTTAAAAACCCTTTTCGTTTCATCAATTTTGGGTAAAAAAAAGGTCGTCAGCCACATACCCATCATATTGCCACTTTTTGGCCCATCATAATCTTGCACATACCCATATGTTTTTTATTCTATTAACGTGAGAAGATCAAAATCTTAGTTTTACCAATGCGACTTGCATCCTATCCTCTTCACCAAAGACTTCAATTGATTTCAAATGATCTCTTAGACTTTGGACAATTATAGTGGTCATGATAAGATCATCCACATAAAGGAGTTTTATACCATAATTAGCTACCTAACCCTGCCACCACCTAATCTATCCACCCTTTCTTCCAACTTGTCAATATTAGGCCCATTAGAGTGAGCAATAGCAAACAACCCTATTTAATCCCAATGCCACTATTTAAAGTATTTGTTAAATATAACGTCAAACATTAAACTTGGTGCTAGCAATCGATATATTTTTATGGATGAAATTTTAAATTTTAAATATAAGTTAAATTTATGCATAACCTTGATCCTCTATTTTAACATTCAAGGATTATTAGTCCATAAAAATGCTACTAAAAATGAAAGATGAAAAGTCTAAATTTGAGGGTGCAAACTAAATTTTTATCTAGAGCCTCCAAACAAAACCTTGACTTGGTGTTGGACATGTATCAAGAGATATGTAGGGCAAGCTCTTGCTTAGGATCTCACAAAATCTAGGATAGAAAATGACTAATGAAGAAAAGTGGGAGGTTCTTCTTGTAAAATTTGTGATGGCTTATTCATCTAGGCCTAGTAGTATCACTAAATAAATGATCAACCCATAAATTCTTATAAATGCCTTCAAAAAGTAATTGTTTCCTAATTGGAAATTGAGTTATACCTGAGTGATCCCACAATAGTGGTTTACAATTTTTGGCCAAAATAGACACTAAAATAATTGTTTCTAACTAAATCTTCACTTTCAGGCACCTATAGCGGCTAAACTGTGAGAAATTTGAAGATGATGCAAACTAGAGTTTCATGAAATTTTGTCTGTAGATTCTAAATGTAGTTTTTCAAAAAAATTGGAATCAGATTCCACCTCTTTTTCCATCTCCCTCAAAAACTAGTTTTTTCAGAAAACAACATTTTTAAGGAGTGACGCTCACCGTATAATGCATAACTTTTTTTTCCATTAAGGATAAAATTCTAATTCTTTCAATTTAGATTTGTAACTCGATATCTAGTGCTTCCAATTGGTTAGATAGTGTTTTATTGAATATTTTTTCCTTAATCAAGTTTCAAAGTCAAACCAATTACAATTCGACCTAGGTGGACCGTATAACGCACAACTTTTTTTGTATGTATCAAAATTCAATTTTTTTTGTTAGATTAAGGACTTCAATATCTGGTGCACTCATATTTTTCAAAAAAAAAATGATAATCTTCTATTTTTCCATGTGCAGAATAGAGAGTTTCATTTTCGGTGAAAAACCTATGTTTAATAAAACTAAAAAACAAATAGATAATAAAACCAAAATACATTAAAATTATAGTCGTTGGATAGCTCGTTCTAAGGACTACCTAATTCCAATTGGGTTTGTGAAGTCTCCTCCATTTTCATCCTCAACCCGATCTTCGAAGGGCAATTATTTTGATTTTTTTGGTGGCAGAGAGCAGGGATCAAGGAAAAGGGGGGTTCACTTGAACCAGGGGGGTTTGAGTGAACCCCAAGGGGTTCGAGTGAACCCCCTTTCAAAAAGGGGTTTGCATGTGGCATTTTGGTGGGATGCATTTAATGGGTTCGTTCGAACCTAGGTTCAAGCGAACCCTCTTTTGGTTCGTTCGAACCAATGAGTTCGTTCAAACCCCAAGAATGATTTTTTTTCGCATGGAGTAATTTTTTGTTAGTTTTCCTTCCTCATTCTAATTTTAAACCACTTTTGTGGCTTTACCCACCCTCGCGTAAGTTCTCTTATGGATGGAGAAACTTAACAATGTTGATCTTAGGCATTGCTACAAGGAGAAAAAATAGATCACATATTATTTAGCAAACCATGACATAGAACGAAAAACTATTTCCACACAAAAAAAATGTATCTTATCTAATTGAGAGGACTTACCTAGGCTTGTGGATGAGGATTTTCCCCATTGATAATGGTTCTTAGAAATTGTAGTGATATTTATTATTTTATATTAAGGGATGGATTGGAAATGAAGTCCTAGTCATGTGTAGATCTCTAAAAAATTATGTTTATTGTTCATTTTGGGTTATATGATGTCAATAGGATGGCGGTGGCTTTATATAACATATTCGAATGCAAGTCTTAAATAGTCTATTTTGGTGGCTAGGATCCTTCTTGTTGGTTTCTTTGAAGGGTGGTAGGTGGGGTTTAGTACAACGTGGTTGTGTATGATGTTAGGTTTTATGGTAGGATGGGTAGTTAGTTCTTTGCACAACTTTCTTCACATAAGATGTGTTTTAGACTACTTTTTGAGGAAGGATTTGTATTGCACTAGCACAATGTAACATGCCAACCCATCACTGAAGTAAATTTTCCTAAGATTTCACTTTGTGAGTAAATAAACTATGTAACAAGCCATTGCAATAAAAAAAATATTTTCTTTATTGAGAATGTATGAACAAAGATGCCATAACAATATTCAACAAGGATTCCATTTCAATATAATAATTTCACAAATTACAATATTCCAAGAATGTACATAATTACATATATAGCTCAATCGAGCTTCAAAGCAAAAGATATAGATGGTCCAGGATCCGCCTTTCAAAACCTTGGTCTTCTATCGCTTGTTGAGGAGGAGAAGCATCACTCAAGCATTTTTTTGCCAACCACAGACTCGTATGCGGTCCTCCACACATCTATCATAGATAGATGGCCCTACCCTTCGACGAAGAGATTGGTTGAGTAACCCCATATGACAAACCACACTGAGCTTAGTGTTGTTCCCTACATGACTAGAACTTGTAACCCTACTATCTGCAACTAGCATGTACTACATGGACATGGTGAACTAACAGTGGAGCCAAAGGAAATCACACTAGTTTTTCCAAAGAGTTCTCACTCAGTACTTCGAGTGAAGGTCAACATTCACTTACACTACTTAAGCTTTTTTTGACTTAAGGCCACTATAATCTATGCATAGGTAACCCTTCCCATGGGCAATCTCTTACCCCGGATTTAACCTATCACCTTTTATACAAACTCTAGGGTATTTCTACTCATAAAGCAAATGTACAAATTCCCTCCCTTCAATGGACAACATTCTCAAGAGTAACCCACTAGCTATTTAGTATAATCAAATAACCTAGCTATGAGTAACTATTAAGCTACCCTTTTTTAATCATATCTAGTTTTTAATACCTATGACAAAAAATTCCTCCTATTATGGAGTAATTACAAGTACTTCACAAAATAGTATAAACAACTTCTAATTCCTTTCAAAGAAAATTCTATTTTCCCCTAAATGCATGTATTCACAATAGACTAAATAAAAAACTCAACAATCAATCATTCATAAGCAAAGACAAATAAAGGAAGATTATTCGCATGCCTGTAATACACTTGTCCAATTGACTGGTTGCAACTCAACTTTCCCAGAATAGCAGCTAGCTTAGCTTTGATCTCTCAAACAAGCCATAATAACCTCTATCTCATAAGTTGATAGTATACTTCTCTCATATGATAAAATACTCACCTATACTCAAAGCTCTCTCTCAATATATAACAAAATAATGTAGATAAGAAATGCAGATAAAATGCACAAGATTGCTTAAGGAATGCGTCCCAAATGAGAGCTCGATCTCACTATTTTTACAACATATTGGAGACCACTCAACCTACAAAAATGGCATGAGTTTGGACATCAAACTCCACTCATATCGACTCACTCTTGACTTGTCAAAATGGTGGCAACAAGTTGAGAGTGTACTAAAAAAACTAAAGTTATAGGTCGCCCTCTAAACTTGACATCAACACAAGACCATTTCAAAATAGCACATGGTAAAAAGAAGGCATTCAAATTTCTCTTAAAACATACTTCTACAACAAATAGAATTCATAAGGTGGTGCCAAAGCAAGCAACAAACTTTCTATAGTTGGAACGACTTTTCTCATATTTGTATCAGTCAATAATTCAAATACAACACCTAGCATAAGTCGAATCAATCCAAGATGAGTCGCCATGTCTCTTTAAAACTAATTTGACCAATTCATCGACTTGGAGAATCCTTTCCTATCATTTAGGATTTATATTTACTTTGTAGTTGATATTCAATTCACTAATGAGGCGTCCAAAGTAAATGCAATTTACTAAGTCAAATGTGTTTAATCTCAATGCATCAACTAAGTCATTCTCTTCAAATCGACTTACTTGCTGCACTTTATATTGCACATAGCACATCCTTTATTCATTGCCACTATGAGATATATTTGGCCCTTTAAAATGCTTATATATGTTGTATATAATTGGCCTATGATTTAGTAAGAAAATCGGCCTCTAAGCATTGTTAATGATAATTGACCTCATAGCATAAAGTCATATTTAAATATATAACATTATATATTTACATATACATATACATATATATATATATATGTGTGTATATCAACACACACACACACACACACACACATATATATATGTTAATTATATATTTATATTATATCATATGCCACAAAAGTATGTATACATTCGATATACAAATGAATACAAACAAAATGTCATTCACATAGTAATAATAATTATATCAATTGTGTACATATATATATATATATATATATATATATATATATATATATATTCCTCTATGTACATGTATACATATGTTTACATATATCGATACATTTGTATGGGCATATCTGTTTTCCAATTATACGCATGTATTGATACATATATACATATGGATATATGTATATATTATATATATACACGGTTAATTGCCAAAAGATGGGTCCCAAAAAGGGGGCTTAAGTGGCCACTTTTTTCTAAAATCAGGAAATACTGACCTTGGACATGAAATTGAAGATAGTTACACTCAAAATTTTGAGATGGAACAAAAACAAGGATCAAAGTGCTCTGAGTCTACTTTCTAAACTAGTAATTTATTTTGAAAATGGTTGAGATTAAGGGGTTCAAAAGAGGGACGTACAAAAATTGGTGTTGTTTTTGTTAGAAAAACATAACATAGCAACTTGTGTACGTCCCTAGTATGGTGAATTTTTTAGTATTTTAAAAATCGCTCTGGTGAGAAATTAGCTAATAGTATGTAGTTGATGCACAATTTATCTAATAATATTTTAATGAATATTTAATTTTTTACTAATTTTCTAGGTGGACACTTCCTGAAAAACAAAATTTTGGCCGTGCTACCCCTACAAATTTTGGAAACTAATTGAATTTTTTTATAAAATTTGTAGAATGGAGTCTAGTTTCTAAAAATGTAATTTATTTGAAATTTTGATGAATGGTTAATTTATAACGAAAAAAACACCAAACACTATTTTTTCCAAAAAAGAGACACACAGACAAAAAAAAATATAGATGAAAGGCTTAACATTGTCAGAAAGTGAAAAAAATTACATCGTTGGATAGCTAAGAGAGAATCTAACATTACCCAGGTGTTTGATTTGTTCGACATTGAACCACATGCAATCCTAATGGTGAGCACAAACCCGATTATGTGAAATATTGTAGAATTTGCAAAAACACATCTTTGGTTGTTGGGAATTCCCTCCAAGCCTTTGGGTTGGTATTCCAAGGCAAATACCAGACCCAAGGCTTGGGGATTCCCAAAGCATGATATAACACGTGTACGTTATAACACACCAGCGTTATATCTTGGTTTTGACATGGTTTTTTGCATTTGTGAGGGACATGTCTAGCAAGACATAATGCAATCGCGGTATAACGCACTCGCGTTATGTCTTGCTTTATGTTAAATGTTACTCTATTGAATGTATGTTTATATATTTGTATGTTTGTATATACATGTATGCTTGTATGTCATGTATGTATGTATTCCTGCATGTATGCATGTATGTATCAATGCATGTATATTGTATGTATGCCTATATGTATGTATGATTCTATCTACACATGTACATGTATGCTTGTATGTATGTAGGATTGTATGTATGTACTTATGTATGTCTTTAGAGGGAGGGAGAATTTTAAGAGAGAGAGAGAGAGAGAGAGAGAGTTGTCTAGGTAGGGTGGGAGAGAGAGAGAGAGTTAGTGAGAGAGAGTTTGGAGAGAGGGAGAGAGGGTGGAAGTGAGAGTTTAAGAGAGGAGTGGGAGAGAAGGAGTTGGAGTGAGAGGGACTTAGCTAGGTAGGGTGGGAGGGATAAAGGGAGTGAGAGAGAGAGAGGGGGGTGGGAGAGAGAATTGAGAGAGAGGGAGAGTAGAGATAGACACATAGAACATAAGAGAGAGTTATGTAGGTAGGGTTCCAAAGGGAGGAGGAGACTTGAGAGTGTGTGAGGGGTGAGAGGGAGAGACTTGAGATATAGGTAGTGAGAGAGAGTGTGAAAGAGAGGGAGTAGGAGAGAGAGGGAGAGAGAGATAGGGAGTGAGAGTGAGAGACCCAAGAGAGGGAGAGGGTGTGGAAGGGAGTGAACCAAGAGAGAGGGAGAGAGAGAGGAGGCAGATTTAGAGGGACTTATCTAGGTAGTGTGGGAGGGATAGATAGAGAGAGGAG
>VDFB02047230.1:496022894-496054313 GCA_007258455.2 Sequoia sempervirens | reverse complement strand
CCAGTATTGCTCCAGCTCAAGCGCGCTTAACCATAGAGTTTTGCCCAAGCTAAGTGGGCTTAACCTTGGGGAAAACTCTATGGTTAAGCGCGCTTGAGCTGGAGCAATACTGGGATGGGTGACCTCCCAGGACTCACCTAGATGCAATGAGTGCTAAGTGGACCATTCATTATCATGAGAGATGGGTTCTCGTGAACCACTACTCATGAAACATGGATCAATGAGTTTGACTCGAAAACTACACAGTTGAATCCTAATAGCAATATCATAATTTGACACGCTGTGGAAAATACCTCCTACTTATCATAAGCAAATAGTTCGTTGCCATCAAAACAACTTTACTAAGATGATTTCAACTTAGCTCAAAACAAAATCAATACCTTATCTAAAGTAGTTTAGGTGTAAAACAGCAGGCCAAGAGTGTATAGTACTGGCTATTCATGAGAGGCTGAGTTACACATTTAAATGGAAAGAAAGATGGGATTTTATCACAGCGCTCAGGAAAGGGGAAAATTGCTCACAGGGATGTTCATATTAAGGCTCTGCCACTGCGGTTTGATGAGAATTTAAATTCAACAAGAAGACGATTAGAATTCCTGCAAGTCCTCGCTAAGACAATGATTTCTATATGTGATTATTTATTACAGAAAATTTAGTTTCTTTCATCCTTTCTAGTACTCAAACAAATTATAATTGAAGCGAACAGGACTGTATCTATCAGTAACGACAAAACACCATTCGAAATTCTCAGTCGACTCCTCAAAAAAGACCAAAGCAATACTCAAAATTGCTGGCGAATTCTATATTTGAATTCGCCCTAAAAATACAAATCAATTTCAGCAATTTTTTTCTTGGGCCTGCATTCTGTGGTCAAACTCAAATTACCCAGTGCTAAATATTCAAAAACCCAAGAAACAACATTCTAACTAAAATTTTATGTACCATGTTTCTTCAATTCCATGGGAAAGCGTTCTTTGAACTAGGGGAGAGGACCCAGTAGTTGAGCATGTTTCAATAGTTGAGAATGTTTTTGTTAATATAATGCCCAATAGTTGTTTATATAATGTCAATAGTTGTTTATATAATGCCAATAGTTGTGACTTTACTACCCATAATTAAACAAAATGTATTCTTTTGATCTAAAAAGCAACCAATCATGTGATGCCACATCAGCGCTCAACTACTGGTGATGTGAATGCACAAGTATTGGTAAGGGGTTTAGACGGTGCCTTTTTGGACACCTTGACAAAAAGCATGCGGATGTGGCATCATATTTGATGATGTGGCCCCGAAACTTTTGTTATAAGCAGGGGACTTGCCAAGTAAGCTGCTGTAAAAAAATTGGAGTGATTTGAAATTTCCAAGTAGGATTTTGAGGAACGCGAAGTTAGATGCACAACTACTGGGTCCTCTCCCCTACTGCTCTGTGGTAAATTAATAAAGCATGAAAGCACAAGAACTTGCGTGGAAATGAAAAAGGGTTCTTTGTATTTGTACTAACCTGTGTTACATTAAATGAGTTGTCAGGATTTCCAGTTTCGTAAACCATCTTGAAAATCTGACCCTCACAGATTGATCTAACCAAATTTGAACTCGAAACCTGCCGCTGGCTATGCTTTAGGACGTAGAGCCTCTGCAGGCTATCCTAACTTGTTTCAGGAGAGAAATGGGGTGTTGCACAATCAAGCGAGCAGGCCGTTCATAGCTTTTAATATTAAAACGGCCGGCTCAGCGGCAAATCCAAACACGTCCACACCGTGAGAAAACAGAACCAATTGAATTTGCGGGACCCGCATATATGCAACTCGTACTTCACATCTTTTATCTCATCTCACCTCTCGTATGATCTCTACCGTCCAAATTTCAAAGATACCCGAGCGTTATTGTCACCTCTTTTAAAATACTTTTAAACTTTGGCTTAACCGCTTCTTGAAGACTAAGCAGAAAACTCTTGGTGTTTAGTCTGTTTCATGGGATGCCCATTGGCTGATTAGGTTTGAGATCCCCGATGATCAACATCGACGGCTGATCTTTTGTTTGTTTTATCCATGCGCCTTTTCTTGATTTCATCTCTTTTCTCATTAGTCTTATTTGCCTTTGATTGCAAGTCCTCTTCCTCATTAGTATGAACTTAGAAGATAAATTATAGCTGTTGTCTCTATCTGAAATGTTTTAGTATTATTTAAGTATTTTACTTTTATTTTTGGATTTGATGTAGAATATCATTAGTATAATTAGTAATATAAACAAGATCTTGGTGGTTTTCTATGTTCAGAAGTCAGCATCCTCACATCTATTTTATGGAGAGTATAGTGTTTTCCACCCACCTTGAATTTTCTTCATTATGTAATATTCTCAACTAAATTTGTAAGTAAAATACAACACCAAGTATTTGTATTTGTAGACACCTCAATATAATCCTAGTGTTCTTGGTCTTAATCAATTAAATGCATCACCTAGACCAAGTCCCCTTTACCTAATGTTCCATACTTAATTAAATAATCATATTGTTTAATTAATCTCCCTTTCCATCTCACCTCACAATAAATAAATAAATACCATTTACCCCTATTTTCCACCTCACACGTAGCTAAAATAATTTAATTATGCCTTATTCCCTCAACACATTCCAAGAATAGAGGGCACAGGTAAGAACACTTGTCCTTATGATTCCATTATTCTCTCCACCAAACCCAATAATATAGTCCTACTAGATGTGTGTGTCCCTTATCTCTTGCATGGTCACAACCACTTACTAACTTTAGTAAGTTCATCTTAGCCATTCACATTCCAACAAACTCCATCTCAACTCTCCCTCCTCTCCTTGATACTGGGGAAATCCTCTCAAGCATCCATTGTTGATTTCATCATTAGTTGAGCATCCATTGCCTCCTTCAAAATTCTATAAATTGAGGCACTCATTCATTCATTTCAAATCCATCAACTTTATGCTAGGTATATGTTGTCAAAACATAATCTTCAAGCAAAGGAGCATCCATATACCAACTAGTCATTGTATAGGAACTTATATGCTTGGTTGCTTCTATATTACATTTCAAATCATTGGCATTATATTATTCTATCACTATCTCAAGTGGCTTTCCATCAAATAGTAATTTATATGTTTTTTATTCTATTAACATGAGAAGATCAAAATCTTAGGTTTGCCAAAGCAACTTGCATCCTCTCTTCTTCACCAAAGACTTCAATTGCTTTCAAGTGATTTATTAGACTTTGGACAATTATAGTGGTTATGATAAGAGCTCAAGCAAGAAGATGGGTCCACAAAGAGGGGAAGTTTCAACCAAAAGAAAAATGTCGAGAGAACAAATACCCATTTTAAACAAAACGAGTACCCATTTAGCAACAAGATCCCAATCATAAAATATGAATGGGTACTCATTACGCTTCGGGATCCCATGCCAAAATAGGTACTAGTTTTGAAACACATACCCGTTATGGAACGAGTACCCATTTCTTAAAGCTATTTAATTTTTAAAGAAATAATTGTCAAGTGATTATTTTTTCTTGAATTTTGCGACTCAATAACATCCAAGGTGAAATGGATATCCATTTTTTAAGCCATTTACACCACCAGATAGTGTCTACTACCTCCTCCTGTCAACATTGCAAGCTTTAGCGACCTCCAAGTTAGGATTTCAAGTTTTTCATGTTTTTTGGGCTATATATTTAATATTTATAGTTTGAAATTAGAGTTTACATTGTGACTATATATTTGACGTTTATAGTTTGAAATTGGAGTTTATATTTTAAGTTATTTTAATCTCCATACTTAAGATGAATTTTATAGCTCCAAAATAATTCATATTATTCATTTCTTTCAAAAACTAGAAACCTAAAAGATATATATAGAAGCCAAAACCTAAAAATTGATATAAAAACCAAAACCTAAAAGATATAGAAACTTTAATTATAGATGGTCTCAAAATTGATTTATGATCATTTATGTAGAATTTTGTTTTTAAGAATTTGAGTACTCTGAACTAAAATAGGCTAATGTACCTATGCTAAAAGAATTAAAACAACAACTAGATGAATCAATTCATAAATATGATCAACATTTCAAGAAACTAATATCAAATACTACATGACATTATTTTCACCCATTAGCAAGAATGGTTTCTCAAGGGCTTCAATGCACATTTACAATGAGAGTTGGTTAAAAATATATATATAATTTATGAGGTTACAGTATATTCTACATTATTCCTCAAAGCTATATTTGAACCATAATAATATGGATCATATTATGGCTAGAATAAAACATGAGCCTCATGATCATTCGCATGGAACAACTAGTAGGTATGCAAGATACCAAAATGAATTTGTAGTGTTTAAAATATTATTTTGGCGTACACATTTTAATGGAAAGAGAGATGGGATTTTATCACAGCGCTCAGGAAAGGGGAAAGTGCTCACAGGGATGTTCGTATTACGGCTCTGCCACTGCGGTTTTATGAGAATTTAAATTCAAACAATTTTCAAGGAGAGAATTAGAATTCCTGGAAGTCCTCGCGAAGACAAATGATTTATCTAAGTGCTTATTTCTTACAGCAAATTTAGTTTCTTTTATCCTTTTAGTACTCTACTTGGACTAGATATTGCGGGCTCACAAACAAATTATAATTGAAGCGAATAGGACTGTATCTATCAATTCTCAGTCGACTCTTCAAAAAGAACCAAAGCTGTAGTCAGAATTGCTGGCGAATTCTATGTTTAAATGAATAGGGGCAAATTAAACCTATCAATTCTCAGTCGACTCTTAAAAAAGACCAAAGCTGTACTCAGAATTGCTGGCGAATTCTATGTTTAAATGAATAGGGGCGAATTAAACAGGAATACTTGACAGTCATTTTGAATCGCCCTAAAAATACAAATTAATTTCAGCAAATCTTTTCTTGGGCCCGCGTCCTGTGGTCAAATTCAAATTACCCAGCTGTGCTAAATATTCAAGCTAAGAAGGCAGAAAACTCCCTGAAAACAAGATTAAACAACATTCTAACTAAAGGTTCATGTGCCATGTTTCTTCAATTCCATGGGAAAGCGTTCTTTGAGCTACTACTCTGTGGTAAATTAATAAAGCATGAAAGCACAAGAAATGAAAAAAGGTTCTTTGTATTTGTACTAACCTGTGTTACAGCAAATGAGTTCTCAGGATTTCCAGTTTCGTAAACCATCTTGAAAATCTGAGCCTCACAGATTGAGCTAACCAAATTTGAACTCGAAACCTGCCGCTAGGAATGCTTTAGGGCGTAGAGCCTCTGCAGGCTAACCTAACTTGTTGCAGGAGAGAAATGGGATGTTACAGAATCAAGCAAGCAGGCCGTTCATAGCTTTTAATATTAAAATGGCCGGCTCAGCGGCAAATCCAAACACGTCCAAACCGTGAGAAAGCAGAAACAATTGAATTGGCGGGACCTGCATATATGCAACTCCAGTTCACATCTTTTATCTCATCTCACCCCTCGTATGATCTCGACCGTCCAAATTTCAAGGTTACCCGAGCGTTATTGTCACCTCTTTTTAAATAATTTGAAACTTTGGTTTAATCGCTTGCTTGAAGGCTAAGCTGATCAAAACTCTTGGTCTTTAGTCTGTTTAATGGGAAGCCCATTGGCTGATTATTTTTGAGATCCCCGTCGATCAACATCGACGGCTGATCTTTCGTCTGTTTTGTCCATGCGCCTTTTCTTGATTTCATCTCTTTTCTCATTAGTCTTCTTTCACTATTGCCTTTGATTACTTAGAAGATAAATTATAGCTGTTGTCTCTATATGAAAAGTATTTGTTTCTTTTTAGTCCTTATTTTACATGGGATTGATTAAGTATTTTTAAATTCTTTTACTTTACTTTTGTTTTAAATTTCACATCTATAGAGCATCATTAGTATAATTAGTAATACAAACAAAATCTTGGTGGTTTTCGATGTCTACAAGTCGCCATCTTTCAATCTATTTTATGGAGAGTATAGTGTTTTCCATCCACCTTGAGTTCTCTTCATTATGCAATCTTCTCAACTAAGCTTGTAAGTAAAATACAACATGAAGTATTTGTATTTATAGACATCTCAATATTTCCCTAGTGTACCTAGTCCTATTGACTAAACGTGTCACCTAGACCAAGTCCCCTTTACCTAATGTCCCATAGTTAATTAAGTAATTACATTGTTTAATTAATCTTCTTTTCCATCTCACCTCACAATAAATAAATAAATACCATTTACCCTTATTTTTCACCTCACATGTAGCTAAAATAATTAAATAATATTATTATTTAAATATGTTTATATTCCCTCAACTCATTCCAAGAATAAAGGGCACCTAAGAGTACTTGTCCTTATGGTTCGATTATTCTCTCCACCAAACCCAAGAATATAGCCCTACTAGTTATGTGTGTCATGTATCTCTCTCATGGTCACAACCACTTACTAACATTAGTAAGTTCATCTTAGTCATTCACAATCCAACAACCTCCATCTCAACTCTCCATCCTCTCCTTGATACTTTGGAAATCCTCTCAAGCATCCTTCACTATTGATTTCACCATCAAATCTTGACCATCCATTACCTCCTTCAAAATTATATAATTTGAGGCACTCCTTCACTCATTTCAAATCCATCAACTTTATGCTAGGTACATGTCAAAACATATATCTTCAAGAAAAGGAGCATCCATATACCAACTAGTCATTGGATCAAGTCAAATCACAATTGAGTTTATGGCAACATTTGAGTTTATTGTTTACATCATTGTCTTGTTTTGAATTTTATGATGAGCTCTATCTAGAGGTTTTGTCTTGATTTAGATAGGAACTTATATGCTTGGTTGCTCCTATATTACTTTTTCTTTTAGACTGCAGAATCGGTTGGGTATTCGTCCCCCTATAAACTGCAGTGTGCTTGGTAAACTTTTTTTCACGTGGTTGATGGCGCTAACACGACATGCCCTTCGGTACTAAGGGGACAGTGGGGAGACTAGACCTCGTGACCTCTTGCCTGCAACAGGATGCTTTAGCCAATTGAGCTAGGCCCATTGCCCACTTCTATATTACATTTCAAATCACTAGCATTATATTATTATATCACTATCTCAAGTGGCTTTCCATCAAATTGTAATTTATATGTTTTTTATTCTATTAACGTGAGAAGATCAAAATCTTAGTTTTACCAATGCGACTTGCATCCTATCTTCTTCACCAAAGACTTCAATTGATTTCAAATGATCTCTTAGACTTTGGACAATTATAGTGGTCATGATAAGACCATCCACATAAAGGAGTTTTATAACATAATTAGCTACCTAACCCTGCCACCACCTAATCTATCCATCCTTTCTTCCAACTTGTCAATATTAGGCCTATTAGAGTGAGCAATAGCAAACAACCCTATTTAATCCCAATGCCACTATTTAAAGTATTTGTTAAATATAATGTCAAATATTAAACTTGGTGCTAGCAATCGATATATTTTTATGGGTGAAATTTTAAATTTTAAATGTAAGTTAAATTTATGCATAACCTTGATCCTCTATTTTAACATTCAAGGATTATTAGTCCATAAAAATGCTACTAAAAATGAAAGATGAAAAGTCTCAATTTGAGGGTGCAAACTAAATTTTTATCTAGAGCCTCCAAACAAAACCTTGACTTGGTGTTGGACATGTATCAAGAGATATGTAGGTCAAGCTCTTGCTTAGGATCTCACAAAATCTAGGATAGAAAATGACTAATGAAGAAAAGTGGGAGGTTCTTCTTGTAAAATTTGTGATGGCTTATTCATCTAGGCCTAGTAGTATCACTAAATAAATCAACCCATAAATTCTTATAAATGCCTTCAAAAAGTAATTGTTTCCTAATTGGAAATTGAGTTATACCCGAGTGATCCCACAATAGTGGTTTACAATTTTTGGCCAAAATGAACACTGAAATAATTGTTTCTAACTAAATCTTCACTTTCAGGCACCTATAGCGGCTAAACTGTGAGGAATTTGAAGATGATGCAAACTAGAGTTTCATGACATTTTGTTTGTAGATTCTAAATGTATTTTTCAAAAAAAATTGGAATCGATTTGCACCTCTTTTTCCATCTCCCTCAAAACTAGTTTTTTTAGAAACAACATTTTTAAGAATGGCGCTCACATATAATGCATAACTTTTTTTCCATGAAGGATAAAATTCTAATTCTTTCAAATTTAGATTTGTAACTTCGATATCTAGTGCTTACAATGGTTAGATAGTGTTTTATTGAATATTTTTTTCTTAATCAAGTTTTGAAGTCAAACCAATTACAATTAGGTAGGTAATTCTATGGCGCAACTTTTTTTGTATGTATCAAAATTCAATTTTTTGTTAGATCAAGGAATTCAATATTTGGTACACTCATATTTTTTTAAAAAATAAATGATAATCTTCTATTTTTCCACATGTGTAGAATAGAGAGCTTCATTTTCGGTGAAAAACCTATGTTTAATAAAACTAAAAAAACAAATAGATAATAAAACCAAAATATATTAAAATTATAGTCGTTGGATAGCTTGTTCTAAGGACTACCTAATTCCAATTGGGTTTGTGAAGTCTCCTCCATTTTCATCCTCAACTCGAGCTTCAAAGGGAATTTTTTTAAATTTTTTTGGTGGCAGAGAGCAGGGATTAGGGAAAAGGGGGGTTCGCTTGAACCAGGAGGGTTTGAGTGAACCCCAAGGGGTTCGAGTGAACCCCCTTTCAAAAAGGGGTTTGCATGTGGCATTTTGGTGGGATGCATTTAATGGGTTCGCTCGAACCTAGGTTCGAGCGAACCCTCTTTTGGTTTGTTCGAACCCCAAGAATGATTTTTTTTGGCATGGAGTCTTTTTTTGTTAGTTTTCCTTCCTCATTCTAATTGTAAACCAGTTTTGTGGTTTTACCCACCCTTGAGTAAGTTCTCTTATGGATGGAGAAACTTAACAATGTTGATCTTAGGCATTGCTACAAGGAGAAAAAAATAGATCACATATTATTTAGCAAACCATGGCATAGAATTAACAACTATTTCCACACAAAAAAAATGTATCTTATCTAATTGAGAGGACTTACCTAGGCTTGTGGATGAGGATTTTCCCCAATTGATAATGGTTCTTAGAAATTGTAGTGATATTTATTATTTTATATTAAGGGATGGATTGGAAATGAAGTCCTAGTCATGTGTAGATCTCTAAAAAATTATGTTTATTGTTAATTTTTGGTTATATGATGTCAATAGGATGGTGGTGGCTTTATATAACATATTCGAATGCAAATCTTAAATAGTCTATTTTGGTGGCTAGGATCCTTCTTGTTGGTTTCTTTGAAGGGTGGTAGGTGGGGTTTAGTACAACGTGGTTGTGTATGATGTTAGGTTTTATGGTAGGATGGTTAGTTAGTTCTTTGCACAACTTTCTTCACATAAGATGTGTTTTAGACTACTTTTTGAGGAAGGATTTGTATTGCACTAGCACAATGTAACATTTCAACCCATCACTGAAGTAAATTTTCCTAATATTTCACTTTGCAAGTAAATAAACTATGTAACAAGCCATTGCAATAAAAAAATTATTTTCTTTATTCAGAATGTATGAACAAAGATGCCATAACAATATTCAACAAGGATTCCATTTCAATATAATAATTTCACAGATTACAATATTCCAAGAATGTACATAATTACATACATAGCTCAATCGAGCTTAAAGAAAAAAGATATAGATGGTCCAGGATCCGCCTTTCAAAACCTTGGTCTTCTATCACCTGCTGAGGAGGAGAAGCATCACTCAAGTGCTTTTCTGCCAACCACAGACTTGTATGTCGTCCCCCACACATCTATCATAGATAGATGGCCCTACCCTTCGACGAAGAGATTGGTTGAGTAACCCCATATGACAAACCACACTGAGCTTAGTGTTGTGCCCTACATGACTAGAACTTGTAACCCTACAATCTGCAACTAGCATGTACTACATGGACATGGTGAACAAACAATGGAGCCAAAGGAAATCACACTAGTTTTGCCAAAGAGTTCTCACTCAGTACTTCAAGTGAAGGTCAACATTCACTTACACTACTTAAGCTTGTTTTGACTTAACGCTGGCCACTATAATCTATGCATAGGTAACCCTTCCCATGGGCAATCTCTTACCCCAGATTTAACCTATCACCTTTTATACAAACTCTAGGGTATTTCTACTCATAAAGAAAATGTACAAATTCCCTCCCTTCAATGGACAACATTCTCAAGAGTAACCCACTAGCTATTTTATATAATCAAATAACCTAGCTATGAGTAACTATTAAGCTACCCTTGTTTAATCATATCTAGTATGTTAATACCTATGACAAACAATTCCTCCTATTATGGATTAATTACAAGCACTTCACAAAATAGTATAAACAACTTCTAATTCCTTTCAAAGAAAATACTATTTTCCCCTAAATGCATGTATTCAAAATAGACTAAATAAAAAACTCAACAATCAATCATTCATAAGCAAAGACAAATAAAGAAAGATTATTCACATGCCTGTAATACACTTGTCCAATTGACTGGTTGCAACTCAACTTTCCTAGAATAGCAACTAGCTTAGCTTTGATCTCTCAAACAAGCCATAATAACCTCTATCTCATAAGTTGATAATATACTTCTCTCATATGATAAAATACTCTCACCTATACTCAAAACTCTCCCTCAATATATAACAAAATAAAGTAGATAAGAAATGCAGATAAAATACACAAGATTGCTTAAGGAATGTGTCCCAAATGAGAGCTCGATCTCACTATTTATACAACAGATTGGAGACCACTTAGCCTACAAAAAAGGCATGAGTTTTGACATCAAAGTCCACTCATATCGACTCACTCTTGACTTGTCAAAATGGTGGTAGCAAGTTGAGAGTGTACTCAAAAAACTAAAGTTATAGATTGCCCTCTAAACTTGACATCAACACAAGACCATTTCAAAATAGCACATGGTAAAAGAAAGCATTCAAATTGCTCTTAAAACATACTTCTACAACAAATAGAATTCATAAGGTGGTGCCAAAGCAAGCAACAACCTTTCTATAGTTGGAACGACTTTTCTCATATTTGAATCAGTCAATAATTCAAATACATCACCTAGCATAAGTCAAATCAATCCAAGATGAGTCGCCATGTCTCTTTAAAACTAATTTGACCAATTCATCAACTTGGAGAATCCTTTCCTATCATTTAGGATTTATATTTACTTTGTAGTTGATATTCAATTCACTAATGAGGCTTCCAAAGTAAATGCAGTTTACTAAGTCAAATGTATTTAATCTCAATGCATCGACTAAGTCATTCTCTTCAAATTGACTTACTTGCTGCACTTTATGTTGCACATAGCGCATCCTTTATTCATTGCCAATATGAGATATATTTGGCCCTTTAAAATGCTTATATATGTTGTATATAATCGACCTATGATTTAGTACGAAAATCGGCCTCTAAGCATTGTTAATGATAATTGACCTCATAGCATAAAGTCATATTTAAATATATAACATTATATATTTACATATGCATATATACATATATATATGTGTATATCAACACACACACACACACACACACACACACACACAGACACACATATATATATATGCAAGCATATATATATATGTTAATTATATATTTATATTATATCATATGCCACAAAAGTATGTATACATTCAATATACAAATGAATACAAACAAAATGTCATTCACATAGTAATAATAATTATATCGATTGTGTACATATATATATATATATATATATATATATATATATATTCCTCTATGTATATGTATACGTATGTATACATATATCGATACATTTGTATGGGCATATCCGTTTTCCAATCATACGCATGTATTGATAGATATATACATATGGATATATGTATATATTATATATATACATGGTTAAGTGCAAAAAGATGGGTCCCAAAAAGGGGGCTTAAGTGGCCACTTTTTTTCTGAAATCAGGAAATACTGACCTTGGACATGAAATTGAGGATAGTTACACTCAAAATTTTGAGATGGAACAAAAACAAGGATCGAAGTGCTCTGAGTCTACTTTCTCAACTACTAATTTATTTTGAAAATGGTTGAGATTAAGGGGTTCAAAACAGGGACGTATAGAAATTGGTGTTGTTTTTGTCAGAAAAACATAGCATAGCAACTCATGTACGTCCCTAGTACGGTGAACTTTTTTTTAGTATTTTTAAAATCGCTCTAGTGAGAAATTAGCTAACAGTATGTAGTTGATGCACAATTTATCTAATAATCTTTTAATGAATATTTGATTTTTTACTAATTTTCTAGGTGGACACTTCCTGAAAAACAAAATTTTGGTTGTGCTAACCCTACAAATTTTGGAAACTAATTGAATTTTTTTAAATTTGTAGAATGGAGTCTAGTTTCTAAAAATGTAATTTATTTGAAATTTCGATGAACGGTTAATTTATAAGGAAAAAAATACCAAACACTATTTTTTTCCAAAAAAGAGACACACAAACAAAATAAATTATAGATGAAAGGCTTAACATTGTCAGAAAGTGAAAAAAATTACATCGTTGGATAGCTAAGAGAGAATCTAACATTATCCGGGTGTTCGATTTGTTCGACATCGAACCACATGCAATCCTGACGGTGAGCACAAACCCGATTATGTGAAATATTGTAGAATTTGCAAAAACACATCTTTGGTCGTTGGAAATTCCCTCCAAGCCTTTGGGTTGGTATTCCAAGGAAAATACCAAGCCCAAGGCTTGGGGATTCCCAAAGCATGATATAACACGCGTACGTTATAACACATCGGCGTTATATCTTAGTTTTGACATGGTTTTTTGCATTTGTGAGGGACATGTCTAGCAAGACATAATTCGATCATGGTATAACACACTCGCGTTATGTCTTGCTTTATGTTAAATGTTACTCTATTGAATGTATGTTTATATATTTGTATGTTTGTATATACATGTATGCTTGTATGTCATGTATGTATGTATGTATGTATGTATGCCTGCATGTATGCATGTATGTATCAATGCATGCATATTATATGTATGCCTATATGTATGTATGATTCTATCTACACATGTACATGTATGCTTGTATGTATGTAGGATTGTATGTACATATGTATTAAATGCTTGTATGTATGTATTTATGTATGTATTTAAAGGGAGGGAGAATTTTAAGAGAGAGAGAGAGGTAGTGAGAGAGAGTCTGGAGAGAGGGAGAGGGGGTGAAAGTGAGAGTTTAAGAGAGAGGGAGTGGGAGAGAAGGGGTTGGAGTGAGAGGGACTTAGCTAGGTAGGGTGGGAGGGATAGAGGGGGGGAGAGAGAGATAGAGGGTGGGAGAGAGAGAATTGAGAGAGAGGGAGAGACAAAGACAAAGACAAAGCGGAAGAGAGAGTTATGTAGGTAGGGTTCCAAAGGGAGATACTTGAGAGTGTGAGGGGGGTGAGAGGGAGAGACTTGAGAGATAGGTAGTGAGGGGGAGCGCGAGAGAGAGGGAGTGTGAGTGAGAGACCTGAGAGAGGGAGAGGGGTGGGAGGAAGTGACTTGAGAGAGGGAGAGATAGAGGGGGTGGAGTGATAGGGACTTATCTAGGTAGGGTGGGAGGGATAGATAGAGATAGGGGAGAGAGAGAGAGAGAGAGTTACTTAGGTAGGTTGCCAGAGGGAGAGACCCGAGAGAGAGAGAGGGGGTGGGAAGGAGAGACCTGAGAGAGGGAGGGAGTGGGAGAGAGTGGGAGGGAGATAGAGAGAGATAGATAGAGGGAGTGAGAGAGGGTGGTAGGGGTTGATTGAGCGAGAGGTACATAGAAAGAGGGAGAGGGTAGATAGAGAAAATTAGAGAGGGTAGGAGAGAGGGAGGGAGAGAGAGTTGAGATGTATAGATAGAGAGAAAGAGATAAGGGTTGAGGTTATAGGGTTGAGGGATTAGGGTGGAGGACCTATGGGGTTGATGGTTTCTAGGGTATTAGGGTTTAAAGGTTGAGGGTTGAGGGATTAGGGTTGAGGGTAGAGGTGTGGAGTTGAGGTATAGGAGTACAGTTTAGGAGTTTAAGGGTTAAATAGTTTAGGAGTTGAGAATTAGAGGTTTAGGAGTATAGAGTTTGAGGTATATGGTTGAAGTTAGGTTGAGGTCAATATAAATGAAGTAGGAGGTATGAGTTGAGGAGTTTAAGGAGTTTAAGTTGAGGTTGAGGATTAGGGGTTTGAGGTTGAGAGTGAGGTTAAGGTTTAATGCTCGGGTAAACGGTAGAGGTTTAGGTTGAGGTTGAAGTTTAAAGGTTGAGGTAGAGGATTGAGGTATAGGGTTACAGTATGGATTAGGTTAGGAGTCCAATGTATAGGAGTAGAAAGGTATAGGGTTGAGGGTAGAGAATTAGAGAGTAGAGGTTGAGGTTTTAGGGTTGAGGATTAAAGAGGTTGAGAGGTTTGGGATTAGGGTAGAGAGTTTTTCTTGTAGGGTTTAAAGGTTGAGGGATTAGGGCTTAGGGTAGATTGTATTGGGTAGAGGGTAGAGGGTAGAGGGTTAATGGTTTAAGGTTTAAAGGTTGAGGGTTGAGGGTTTACAATTTAGGGTTGAGTGTTTAAGGGTTTAAGGGTTGAGGGTTTAGGGTTGATGGATAAGGGTTGAGGGATTAGGGTAGAGAGGGAGGTATTGATGGATAGAGAGATGGAGGGAGAAGTGAGATAGAGAGAAGGAGAGAAGAGGATGGAAGGACAGAGATATATGAGGGTTGAGGATCCAATGTATAGGGTAGAGGGTTGATAATTTAGGGTAGAGGATTGATGACCTGTAGGGTTGAGGGATTAGGGTATTGGATTGAGGGATTAGGGTTGAGGATACATATGGTTGAAGGATTGGGGTTGAGATTCCAATATATAGGGTTGAGGGTATTGGGGTTGAGGGTTTAGGGTTTGAGGGTTGAGGATTGATGGATTAAGGGTTGAGGGTTGAGTGAAGGGTTAGGGTTTTTTAATGTATAGGGTAGAGGGTAGAGGGTACTTAGAGGGTTTAAGGGTTGAGGGTTGAGGGTTTAAGGTTGAGGGTAGAGGATTGAGGGTATAGGGTTGGGGGATTAGGGTTGAGGGTCCAATGTATATGGTAGAGGGTATAGGGGTTGAGTGATTAAGGTTTAAGGGTTGAGGGTTGATGGATTAGGGTAGAGAGTTTACTAAGTGGGTTTAAGGGTTGAGGGATTAGGGTTGAGGGTAGAGGGTAGAGGGTAGAGGATTGAGGGTAGAGGGTAGAGGGTTTAATGATTTAGGGTTTAAGGGTTGAGGGTATATGGTTGAGGGATTAGGGTAGAGAGGGAGGGATGGATGGAGGGAGAGATGGAGGGATAAGTGAGATAGAGAGGAGAGAAGAGGATGGAGGGACAAAGATATATGAGGGTTGAGGATCCAATGTATAGGGTAGAGGGTTGAGAATTGAGGGTATAGGGTTGAGGCCCTATAGAGGGTAGGAGAGAGGGAGAGAGAGAGCTGAGATGTATAGATAGAGAGAAAGGGATAGGGGTTGAGGGTATAGGGTTGAGGGATTATGGTGGAGGACCTATAGGGTTGATGGTTTAGGGTATTATAGTTTAAGGGTTGAGGGTTGAGGGATTAGGGTTGAGGAGAGAGGGTATTGGGTTGAGGGTATACGGTAGAAGATTTAAGGGTTTAGGGTTAAAGGGTTTTGGGTTGAGAGTTTAGGGTATAGGTTTGAGGGTATATGGTTGAAATATTAGGTTGAGGGTCCAATGTAAAGGGTAGAGGGTATAAGGGTTGATGTTTTAGGGTTTAAGGATTGATGGTTGAGGGATTAAGGGTCGAGGGTTGAGAATTGAGGGTTGAGGGTTTAATGTATAGGGTAGAGGGTAGAGGGTTTAAGGGTTTAGGGTTTAGGGGTTGAGGGTTGAGGGTAGAGGATTGAGGGTATAGGGTTGAGGAATTAGGGTTGAGGGTCCAATGTATAGGGTAGAGGGTATAGGGGTTGAGGGATTAGGGTTTAAGGGTTGAGGGTTGAGGGTTGAGGGTTGAGGGTTGAGGGATTAAAGTTCAAGAGGGTTGAGGGATTAGGGTAGAGAGTTTACTAAGTTGGTTTAAGGGTTTAAGGGTTGAGAGATTAGGGTAGAGGGTAGAGGGTAGAGGATTGAGGGTATTGGGTTGAGGGTAGAGGGTAGATGGTTTAAGGGTTTAGGGTTTAAGGGTTGAGGTTTAGGGTTTAGGGTTTAGGGTTTATGGTTGAGTCTTTAAGGGTTAAAGGGTTGAGGGTTTAGGGTTAAGAGATTAGGGTAGAGAGGGAGGTATGGATGGATAGAGATATGGAGGGAGAAGTGAGATAGAGAGAAGGAGAGAAGAGGAGGGATGGACAGAGATATATGAGGGTTGAGGATCCAATGTATAGGGTAGAGGGTTGAGAATTGAGGGTATATGATTGCCAACCTATAGGGTTGAGAGATTAGGGTATTGGGTTGAGGGGTAGGGTTGATGGATGAGGGTTGAGGGTACATATGGTTGAAGGATTGGGGTTGAGATTCCAATGTATAGGGTAGAGGGTATCATGGTTTAGGGTTTAGGGTTGAGGGTTTGAGGGTTGAGGTTTGAGGGATTAAGGGTGTAGGGTTGAGAATTTAGGGTTGAGGATTTAATGTATAGGGTTGATGGTTTAAGGGTTGAGGGTTTAAAGTTGAGAGTAGAGGATTGATGGTATAGCATTGGGGGATTAGGGTTGAGGGTCCAATGTATAGGGTAGAGGGTATAGGGGTTGAGGGATTAGGGTTTAAGGGTTGAGGGTTGAGGGATTAAGGGTCAAGAGGGTTGAGGGATTAGGGTAGAGATTTTACTAAGTGGGTTTAAGGGTTTAAGGGTGGAGGGATTAGGGTTGAGGGTAGAGGGTAGAGGATTGGCGTAGATGGTAGAGGGTTTAAGGGTTTAGGGTTGAGGTGTTTTAAGGTTTTAGGGTTGAGGGTATATGGTATTAGGGTAGAGAGGGAGGGATTGATGGAGGGAGATGTGATATAGTTGTTGAGGGAGTAGGGTTTAAGGGTTGAGGGTTGAGGGTTGAGGGATTAAGGGTCAAGAGGGCTGAGGGATTAGGGTAGAGAGTTTAATAAGTGGTTTTAAGGGTAGACGTATTAAGGGTTGTGGGTTGATGGTAGAGGGTAGAGGTTTTAAGGGTTTAGGGGTGAGGGTAGAGGGTTTAAGGGTAGAGGGTAGAGGATTAATGGTAGAGGGGAGAGAAATAGGAGTGAGTGAGTGAGAGAGAGAGAAAATTGAGGGTATAGGGTTGAGGACCTATAGGGTTGATGGTTTAGGGTATTAGGTTGAGGGTAGAGGGTAGAGGGTTTAAGGGTTTAGGGTGTAATGGTTTAGGGTTGATTTTTTAGGGTTGAGGGTAGAGGGTTCAGGGTTTAGAGTAATGGTTTGAGGGTACGTGGTTGAAGAATTAGGGTTGAGGGTCCAATGTATAGGGTAGAGGGTATAGGGGTTGAGGGTTGAGGGATTAAGGGTTGAGGGATTAAGGGTTGAGGGTTGAGAATTAAGGGTTGAGGGTTTAATGTATAGGGTAGTGGGTGAAATTGGCAACCTAACTTGGCCTGTTTGAGAAAATGGGTCTAAGAAATGGGCTCTCCTGGTGATTAGTCCATTTCTTGGACCCATTTTCTCAAACAGGCCAAGCTAGGTTGTCAATTTCACCCACTAGCTTGCCAATTGAGTGAAATTGGCAATGTAGTGGCCTATTTGAAAAATGGGTCCAAGAAATGGGGTCACCGAGAGACCCCATTTCTTGGACCTATTTTTTCAAATAGGCCAAGTTAGTTTTCCAATTTCACCCACTAGCTTGCTAATTCGGTGAAATTGGAAATGTAGTGGCATTTCTGAAAAAATGGGTCCAAGAAATGGGGTTTCCTGGGAGACCCCATTTCTTGGACCCATTTTTTCAAGCAATCCAAGTTAGGTTGCTAATTTCACCCACTAGCTTGCCAATTCGGTGAAATTGGCAATGTAGTGGCCTGTTTGAAAAAATGGGTCCAAGAAATGGGGTATCCTGATGATGTATTTCTTGGACCTATTTTTTCAAAAAAGCCAAGTTAGGTTGCCAATTTCACCCACTAGCTTGCCAATTCGGTGAAATTGGCAATGTAGTGGCATTTTTGACAAAATGGGTCCAAGAAATGGGGTCTCTCAGTGATGTAACCCCATTTCTTGGACCCATTTTGTCAAATAGGCCACTACATTTCCAATTTCATTGAATTGGAAAGCTAGTGGGTGAAATTGGCAACCTAGTGGGCCCACTAGCTTGCCAATTCAGTGAAATTGGAAACCTAACATGAGAGGGATAAGAGTGAGTGGGTGAGAGAGATAGACTTGAGAGAGGGATAGGGGGTAGGAGGGAGAGACTTGAGAGAGAGAGAAAGGGAGGGAGTGGGAGAGAGATAGAGGGTAGAGGATAGAGGTTATAAGGGATAAGGGTAGAGGGTAGAGGGGAGAGAGATATAAGGAGTGAGTAAGTGAGAGAGAGACTTGAGAGAGGGAGAGGGGGTACAAGGGAGAGACATGAGAGAGAGAGAGAGGGAGGAACTGGGAGAGAGATAGAGGGTAGAGGATAGAAGGTATAAGGGTTAAGGGTAGAGGGTAGAGGGTTAAGGGTAGAGGGGAGAGAGATAGGAGTGAGTGAGTGTGAGAGAGAGACTTGAGAGAGGGAGAGGGGTTAGGAGGGAGAGACTTGATAGAGAGAGAGGGAGGGAGTGGGAGAGAAATAGAGGGTAGGAGGGAGAGATATGAGAGAGAGAGAGGGGGAGGGATAAGTGAGATAGAGAGGAGAGAAGAGGGAGGGACAAATATATATGAGGGTTGAGGATCCAATGTATAGGGTAGAGGGTTGCGAATTGAGGGTATAGGGTTGAGGACCTATAGGGTTTATGGTTTAGGGTTTAGGACCTACATATGGTTGAATAATTAGGGTTGAGGGTACATATGGTTGAAGGATTAGGGTTGAGGGTCCAACGTATAGGGAAGAAGGTATCAGGGTTGAGGGTTTAGGGTTTGAGGATAGAGGGTAGAAGGTTTAAGGGTTTAGGGTTTAGGGTAGAGGGTATAGGGTTTGAGGGTATAGGTTTTAGGGTTGAGGGTAGAGGGTTTAAGGGTAGAGGGATTAATGGTTTTGGGTTGAAGGTAGAGGGTAGAGACAAAGCGAGAAAATAAATCTCTAAAAAAATAAACTTTCTCATAACATGAGCACATTTTGAAGCAATAGAGATATGGTCGTTTTTAGCAAGAAATAATGCACTTGTGTTATAACGTGAGCACATTTTTTCTTGCTCTAAAAATAGTAAAAAATTAATATACCCATGATCTCAAGGTCCACATTCTGCATATTCTCCTGGTTCTGCACGTGCTCTGACAAAAAATAGCTTTTTGATGATGTTGTGAAGTGTGGATGCATGTTTTTCACATTCCACCACCTTTTTAATGATCTTTCCACCACCTTTGCATGAAATAGCATATTTTTCACGTTGAAAGGCATATAATATTATTTCAAGAATGAGTTTCATTCAAAAGTGATATACAATTGAAGTATGAAGGGGAACAAGATTTTGATAAAGTCAAATTGTTGAGGAGTTTGAAGAAAGAAGAAGCAAAGGCTACATAATTGGGTAGAACTCCTCCATTTGAAACTTTAGTTTTTTAGGTATGTGAAGTCTTTGCACATTTTCTTTCATTCTATTATGGCTTGCTTTAATTTTTGTTATTTTGCATATTCCATGTTGATCATTGTTTTTTGTCATTATAACCTTAGCTTGTCAATGCACATTTTAAATTACACAATTCTTTACACTTCCAATTACATTTTTAAACCACATATCTTTGAGGCATTTTGTTATTTAACAATTGACTTACTTTGTGTATGCTTCTACATTTTGTACACACACACACACACACACACACACACACACACACACACACACACACACACACACACATATATGACATAAGTTATAGGGAAGTAAAATAAAACATCATTTCTCAATACTTTATTATGGATGTGCATACCACTCTCTAAAGCTTTCATTTTGGTATAGGAATGGGGGATGTTGGAAAATGTAGTTGAATTTGGTTTTACACCTACAATTTGCATATGCTTGAAATTTTCTAAAGATTTTTCAATAAATCTATTTTTTCCATATCCTGCAATCATTATAGTCCATGAGGACATATCACATTGAGATATTTTGTCAAACAGTTATACCAAGTAGCTGGTTGCCTTGTCTATGCTACCAAATTTTCCATACATGTCTCTAAAAAAATGGAATATACTCCTCCCACATTGATAGATCTTTGAAACTATTTTGGTTTTCATATCTATTTCTAAATTTACCTCATCACTAAACCTACCTCATCACTTATGTTGTGATATATTTTAATTTTTTCCTTGATTAGTCTACCTACAAGGGATTCTAACCCTTCTTTCCACTGTTTCAAGACTCTTTATTCAAGGCTAAGTTAGCAACATGGGGAAAGGTGCAGCCTATCTTGCAATCATGGCTCAAAATGGAAGAATGGACAAGACATTTGAATTTTTTGACAGTAATGTTTTCATATAAATGTATGCAAAATGTGGTAGCATTGATAAGCTAGTGAGCTTGGCAAGATAGTGAGCTCACTCACTTGCTTGCCAATGCGGTAGGGTTGACAAGGTAGGGGCAATGTATGCCTCATAGAATTGGGGACTCACCGTGATATCAATGTGGTAGGGTTGAGAAGGTAGGGGCAGTGTATACCTCATAGAAATGGGGTCTCACGAGGGTTGAGAAGGTAGGGGCGGCGTATGCCTCATAGAAATGGGGTATCACACCCCATTTCTATGAGGCATACGTTGCCCCTACCTTCTCAACCCGACCACATTGGCAAGCTAGTGGAGCATTGGAAAGCTAGCTCACTCACCAGCTTGCCAATGCAGTAGGGTTGACAAGGTAGGGGCATTGTATGCCTCATAGAATTGGGGACTCACGGTGATTACCATGAGTCCCCAATTCTATGAGGCATACGATGCCCCTACCTTGTCAACCCTACTGCATTGGCAAGCTCGTGAGTGAGCTAGCTTGCCAATGCGGTAGGGTTGAGAAGGTAGGGGTAATGTATGCCTCATAGAAATGGGGTGTGATACCCCATTTTTATGAGGCACTACTAAATTTGGCTCTATTTTTTGGCGAATGTTCGTTGGTCGTTCGACAAACATTTGTCGGACAATCAATGAATTGAAGAAAAAAATTTGTCTCTATTTTTTCGTCGAAATTCCAACGATGAATTAAATGTCAAAATAATGGCACAGATTCGTCGGTCATCGGCATCATAAAATGACTCAGATGTTTGTCAAAATATCAACGAAAACTTCGTGTATCCACCGATGGATTACAACCAAAATGCAATTGCAATGGCTCTTCCGAAGCATCAAAACAACACCAGAAGTTCATCTCCATTTCAATGAAATGGGCAAGGAGTTATGACGAAGCCTTTGTCACAGCTATAGCAACTTCGTCGGACCTTTTCGGTGATTCGCCGGTGGCCTTCGTCAAAATTACGACGAAACAATGCAAATTTTTTTAAAAAAATATTCATTGAAATGTACCATCGCGGAGACTCTTGGTGATGACCACCGAAGCCAACCCATTGGTGAGAGATCAATCATTGAAACTGGATAGAAAACTCACTTTGATAGTCCATTTCTTTTCGATGACTTCCGTTAGCAAGAAAAATTCAATGTCACACCGATCTGACCTCTTCAGGAGTTTTGAACACTGCTGGTTATCAACAAGACATTTTGAGGGTCTCACCGATTAAACAAGTGTCTAAGAGCAAGTAAAAAAATGGAACCTATTAATTTTCTTATTTTGGGGTTCTTTAAATCATAGAATAGATACCATCTTCTTGTGTATAATGTACTTATATTTAGATTTGAATTCAAGACCAATTGTCATTGCACATTCCATTTTACTTGCACAGAGTATTCTACAAGCAATATATTGATAATGCCAAATGATTTATGGTGTTGTACAACTCTACCTATCATCACAGTTATGCTGTTCCCCCCTAGAGAATCCTGCTAAGACAAGTTTACAATACCAAGTCAAATAATATGAAAAAGACTTACTTCCATACAAATTAAATGATTATTATCACAATGGCAATTGTCTAATTACAACAACAATTCCATGAAAGGTTATCCATGCTTCATAAGAGATGACTGATCATACATACAGATTGCAAGATGCATAGAAAAATAATTACACTTGAGAACAACCAAGGGCTAACAAGGGAAGGAGTTAAGAAATTTTTGGATTGAAGAGAAAATGTGTAGGGAAAATGTTGAGCAGTGTCAAGAGAATAAAGCTTGTAGAACATATTCTTGACCTAATCAAGCTCTTGAACAACTTAAACAAAATTAAAATACTAACACATACATGAGACATGTAATGAACTTCCAATATCTGCTATCTTTTTCATTAATGCAGAGGTAGGTAAAGGAGAAATAATTATAATTGTAACACTATTCATAGTCTAGTAAATTATGTTCGTAATTTGTGTTCAATGGACCTTTGTTTTATCATTATACTGCACATCTAATACCATATTTTAATCCAAGGTTCAACTATCTCAGATCTAAAGAAGCGCCTTCAATTAACCATTCAAAGTACTATAAAATAAGGTAAGACTTTTACTTGAGAAAGATTGGGTACACTTGTAGGATTAAAGTTCTCACAATCATCAGGATTTATTGGCACACAGACACAACCTACAACATATGAAGTAATGGATGACTACAAGTTAGTGAAATGGTCCTTAATATTTGACTAGTTTGCAAATTGATTGGTAGAAAATAAGGTTACAAACAGATCTACATGAAAAATTATGAGGACAATATATTGTAATGATGAAAATAGATGAAAAGTGCAAAGGAAAGAACCGAGCTACATCTCTAGAGCCTAAAAAAAACACATGCAAGAAACATAAAAAAGGAACAAACCATTTTTTGGATGAATACAAAATGGTTCCTTCAGTAAGTGATTCATATGCTTTCACACCTGACAGGACATTAAGAAGATTTCAGTCTTCCTCTGTGAAATTAACTACTTACAGAATAAACCCAGAAGCCAATATTATATACCTCCATGTCTAGCCGAGGGTAGGTATAAGAGAAAAAATTCCTCAATGCAATGCCAAAAAATATCAATGTGTGTGTAGGTTTTTATTACTCAAAATATTATTTCACTGCTAAAGGAAAAATACCAAAGTGATGTTTTAAATTTCAATCTTCACATAGGCTCCCTTATTGCTACACATGCATATACAAGCATTATTCGAGCTCTAAACTATTCAAATATTAAGGATTTAATTAGCTATAAGATGGAAAGTTGTTGTTTAGACATAATCCATCATCTTTTACATGTCTTTATTCACTCCTAGCGCTTCAGATAAATTTGTGTAAATGAGACAGAAATGTGAATATTTTATGACAAAGAAAATTCTTATAAGGAGGGGGGAGAGAGGAAAGGGTAGGGGTCAAGAGAATTCTTGAATGTATAGCAAAGTATAACATTTTGATCATTATAACAATGAAACAAATCTTAAGTTTGAAGCATTAATATCATTTACAACATTTATGATCAAGAATGAATGTAAGTAGAGAAAATATTGCATACCTGCAGATGGTACAAACTTTCATGGTTAAGTGGAAGCCTCCCATCAACAACAAGATCCAAATATCCATGTATCTATCTCAATCGAGCCTCTAAACCCTTCAGAGCTGTCAATGTTTTCACTAACCTGCTATGCACAAAAGTCAAATTTTAGAGTTATGTCACCACTAAAATAGAAGAAACAGAGCTTTGAAACCAAATCTAGACACAACACAATGTGGTATTCATACAAATCTATACAAACAAACTAAAATTAGAACATTGGAATGGAAAAAACTTCAAATTATGATGCAGAGCATGGATTCAGGGTATAAAGAATCATTTTTCTACCACCATAGTGAAAAGTTAACACTTTCTTTCATCTTTGCATATTGGTTTGATGCTTCAAACGATGCATTTCTTATATTGAAAAGTGCATTACCTTATTGAGCTTCTCTTTGTTTCGAGAATAGTTTAATATTCTCTACTTAACAGGGCCAACCACGTGATGGTGGAAGCTCATTTGACCCCTCCCCCCCCCTCACATCACTCTCAATTCCCCATACCCAATCATACAACATTAATCATTCATTCATCCATTAATAGCATATAAAATTCATTCATTCATCCATTAATAACATATAACATTCATTTATTAACATATAACATTCATTAATTAACATATTCACATTCATTCATTAACATATAATATTCATTCTTTCAGTTTTTACATATTATCAAAAATATGGTTGTCATGATATGATTACAATCACTTTTTTTTTTATTTCTTTTTCAAAGCTAAAAAAATATGAAGTGGAGTATCGTTTTCTAAATCATTTTTCCCCCCTTTATTTGTTTTGTCCTCTACTCGTGATCTTAATGTATGCCTAGTCGTCTACTCATGACGTGGACGCCGCTGCAAGGGGGGGTTTGCTGCAATAAATAAGAAATGTTAAACTTATATGTTTTATAATTATTGTTACAAGTATTTCATTAATTAAAAGAACATTAGAGTGGTTCTCTTTACTTGATGGGTCCACATCATGTTCCTGAACTTATGTTATAGACTCATGCTCAACATGCTGAACACCCTCTAAATCTTGATTTGCAGTTCAAACATGAAAGGTTACATTAATTAATACACCTATTGAAATTAAATATGTTTAAAAGAACATGAGAGTGGTCCTCTTTACCTGATGGGGCCACATCATGTTCCTGATCTTCTCTAGCCTGATCATGCTCTACATGCTCTAAAGTTGAAACATGAAAGGTTACATTAATTAATACACCAATTGCAATTAAATATGTTTAAAAGAACTTTAGAGTGGTCCTCTTTACCTGATGGGGCCACAACATGTTCCCGATCTTCTCTAGCCCTATCATGCTCAACATGTTGATCACGCTCTACATGCTCTAAAGTACCGGGATGCACACCATGACCTTCATCTGTAGGTTGTGCTCCACCCTCACCAGGCTGCATTCCAATGTCATGTGCAGTATTATCATTGCTTGAATGTTTAAAACAAATAGGCATGTAATTACTTTATGGTGGAAATTAATATTGAATAGATTGCACAAGTATTCAATTTTAAATAAACTTTATTGAGTTTATTTACCTGCGTGTCGATGCAGTGGAAGATTGTGTTTTCCCAGTCAAGACTCTTAGGCGTTTAGCCATGGCTCCATAGCCTTGCTGGAAGGAAATCTTCAGTCCTCTTCTGTGGGAACTCTGTTGAATTCAGAGCCCTACATTTTTGCAGATCATGAATTTTGCTTCTATGGTGTGATAAAACCAAAATTGTTTTTAATTTATTATTTGGATGCAATATTTCATTTATTGATACTTACAATTAGTGTGGCTAATTTCATATAACCACGAGGCCAAGTTTATTAATACGTGTTTTTCTAGTCTTTCCTTTGTTGCCTTCGATGTCGGGCAGCCTATGAAAAGTTTGAAATATGTTAGATTATGTAAAAAGAAAGAGTAATCAATATATAATTACATTGTTGATAGTATCACATACCTTCCTTGGCCCGGTGGTGTCTTTCCTTTTTTCTTTTCAGCCTTCTCCTTTCCATCCAACACCAGGTCCTTCCACTCCCTCTCCAGAATCATGGGGGGATGCTCGTACTTTTTTTTCTTCTCTAAATGTGACCTATATTGGTCCCTCACATACTTTAGATAGGTACCAACTTTCTTAAGGACCTTGGTTCAGTTGAATGTTTTATCACCAAAGAGCACAACCAAATGGTTAATGAGCTCATCTTTTAAATCTTGATTTTGGGCATTCCACCATGTACATATGGTGGGACCGAAGAGATCCAATGTAATATCACTTAGATGTTCATAAAAAACATCATTTCCTTGCAAAATGATCATGGGATCAAAACTCTAAAAAGAGCGATCAATAAGTAAATTTCAATTGGATTATATATAATAATAATTAAAACATTTTAAAGTACCTGGGACCTTCTCTATCTTTATGGGAATGAAATCCTCGGTCACCACAAATGTGACTGGAAATGTTCTCGTACTAGTAATACGGGAAGATCCAGGAAATGCTGCTAAAATATCACCAGTACTAGTGGCATCTACATCCCCAGGTACATGTCCTGACACATGTTCTGGCATGTGTTCGCTCCCAGAGGGTGCACTAACGGATGCCTACATGGTATGTGTTGCCGACATTTCAGATGACAATATAGGCACAAATGATGGGGTTAGATGATGTGATGTATGCGCAGGAAGATCATGATGGACACTTGTACCAATCCCTACTGCTTAGGAAGCACTTGCAGTACCCTGATCATGGCCAGGAGCATCATGAGGATGCAAAAAATCCTATAAAAACAACACATATTTTAGTTCATGACATAAAAGAGTACAAATATAAAACCATGAATGAACTTATGTTATAATTAAAGACCTCATGGCAGCTTACTTGCAATTTTTGTGATCTCTCAGTCAATATTTGAACCCTCTCTCTTATCTCATCTGTTTGAGGCACTAGGAATAACAACTTAAGGATTTCTTCATTGCATTTTTTTTGGGTCTTCCTTATCATATTGAGAGGGTTTGTTGAATAAGCGATGTCATCATCACATAATATTGACTGCACCTGCCTATGGATGCTCTCATCTACTGCTGGTTCCTTTCCCTGATCAGTCGACTGTAACAAGAATATTAAAAACATTATTGAAATCAACCCAATAAACTTATGAAAACAACATAATAATAAAACAGTTTGCTCGTATCTAATTTGTACAATTACAATGAGGTAAACCTATTGGGTAGAAGCACCTGAAGATACATCGCGATCTATGCTCTGGGCTGGAGCCTTCTCCGTATGATCAATGTCCCACTATGACAAAAATTAAATATAAAAAAATATTACCGAAATGAAACCAATAGACTTACAAAAAAAAACATAAGAATAAAATGGTATATTGGAGTCATTAATTGGAAGTTGGGTAAAATGGTACATATTATGTACCACCCCCATAGTAATTGTGTTTGTAACTAAGGGATTCAAATTGTAATCGATTAGCAACTCTTCCCCTGCAGTTATTGATTTTATCGCACATACAAATACACGGTTTCCCTCATGTGCCTTGAATATGCAATTGGGTTGCTTATTTGTTGACCCAGGTCATGTACTGTTTATAAACCCTGCAATATTCCCTAATGCTTTTGGCCTTCAGTCAATGTACATAGCCACTCCTTTATTTTGATCCTTATCTTTTAGTTGTATATAATTTGTTGACAATGCATACTTACACATACTTCGTGTATATCGAACCAGTTGCATCCAATCTTTGTAACTATAACAGGGTCCGACATACTCCATCAATTCAGTAACTTTTTCATAATAGACCTTTATGCCGTCCATGCAAAATAGGCCCAAACCATGTAATGACGATGGTGGTATGCGATATATCCTCTCATTGACACAAAAATCAGTGTTTATTGGAGGAAGTTCCTTAAGTACCCATTGTTTTCATAGATGTTTGTACCTCAAGGGCACCTCGACGTCGCTTATGCTCTCATCATCATAAGAACATGACCCCCCTTTAGCAAGAAAAAATTCCATGCGTTTACATAATTTTATTCTAATCTTTTGACCTCTAGTTGATCTCCCTCTTTTAGACATACTACATGTCTCGCTTTCCTCTTCTCTTCCTGAATTTCCCTCGCTTGAGGAAGACAAATCTGAAAAATACCTATTTGGTGGTACTTGCACTCATAAGGATGTTGGATGAAGTTCTTTCATGGTGATGTGATCCTAAGGTGACATTATGATTAATCTATCATTTCATTGCTAGAATTTCATAGGTTATAAGGTAATCAAGTCTTGATAGATTGCAAGTTATTGTTACTACCATCCAAATGTGTCCATCACAAATCAAATCTACTTAACATTTTAACTCCCAAAATTTGTAACAAGTGTTAAATGTGACTATGCTCCACCAGTTACACAACCAAGGCCTCAAATGTATTCTCTAATTGTAATCAAAGGATTTTTTCTCTTCATTCAAGTAAATAAACTTGAAGGGAAACACCACCAAGTGGTTTATTGGACACCTCCATGACTAAAAATAGCAGAAAATTTACATTTAATTTGCATGTCTAAGTGGTTAAGTGGAGGGAGTGTGTACTAGGCCTAGTTAAGTCATTATAAGTTTATGCTTTGGCAATAAATTTTTTTTTAAGTCATCTTAAATCTTCCTATGTCTAGTTGCTAGGATACTTTTGGTATGTTTTAAGGTAAGATGATTGATGAAAGAGCCCAAAGAGTCTTTCTCCATGGTATCCAGGTACACATAGTAGCGGTCTTCTCTTATACGGTTGGACATGATTTAAAGAACTTAGCTAGGAATTATTCATTTAACCTAAGGTTTTCTCATAATGCCATAATTGGAAAAGTATGATCAAATTCTTCTATTATGAAGAATTGGTCTATGTGCCTCTAGTAATCACTATAAATGTTTGTAAGGATAAAATTACTAATTGCATCAGATAGGAGAGAATCAAATTTGAGTTCTTCAAAGATTATATTCCTCTATTCATAATTTTTAAGGGTTGTGTGTGGAGGAGGTTATCACTACCAAGAAGGGAGGAGACCTTTCCTTGTGATGGAACTTCAAAATTTTGCTCTTTGTGTTCCATTTTTATCTTTCCTTATGTCTCTGGTCATCTATGGTGTTTGGGAAAAGCCTAAGCTTGGGGTTTTACCTTTTCCTTCATGTAAAACACTAGTGTTTATCTTACGCCTTGGGTGGGATCTTTTGGGCCATTACTTTTTGGAATATCACAAGGCGGTCCAATTGGCTAGTGACACGTTTGCTTTCTGGCTCGATGCTTGTTTTATCCTTCTTTTTCTATAAGAAGGATTTCAAGGCCAGAAGTATTGGTTAGCAAGTTAGATATTTTTGGTCGAGTCTAGATGAAGTTGCAGAGCAAATTGTAAAGTCTGATGGTTTTAGGGAAAATGCAATTTAGGTTTGAGTCATTCTATAGTAGGTTTTGAATTCATGGGGATTTGATGTTTTATGATAGTACTGGCATTTGAATTGATATGATTAATTCAACTCATGTCTCTCCATTGTACAAGCATATCTGAATTTTGAATAAAATGATCAAGGGTTGTTTCGTTCATCTCACTATTGTGGTGTGTATGATTCTTGTTTTAGGTTTAATTCAAGGAATTAATTAAAATGCTTGAATGGGATTGTAGGTGGATAAGTTATGTATAAGGATTTGATAAGTAGTATCGGGTTAGAATACATATTAATGAGATTGTAAAGCAATGTTATCAAGGATCTTATATGTTATGTGTTAAATTTGTCATAAACCCTTAGATGCTTATAAATTTGACTCCTCTAATGGATATATGGCACTGATCTAAGTTGTACTTATTAATATGGTTCAGTATTTGTTTTCCTTTACCTAGAGCTTGCTACAAATTGCAAATCAATGACTATCTTATAAGTATGTGAAATGTTGTTGTAGTTATCTCATGCTCCAAATAGTTGATATTATTGATAAACAACCAATTCTATTCAGTATTATCCTATTATGTTGAGCTATTAAATGAGATTATCTGTTGTTGTTAATGTTTTTTATGATGATGGTGCAGAGGTTGTAAACGCATTAAGGGATCACCCTCCCGGGTCTTGCAAAGCCCATAGTTTACGAGGTCTTTAAAATCCTTGTCAGTTGGTCCGGGTCCTTTGAGATGCCCTTTATTGGTATTGGAAATTCCATAGGTAGATTAGAAGATCAACCTGCTTACCATAAAAAAAACCAACACCTTGCATATGTTTGTGGTGGAGGTATTAAAGAAGAATTGTATGCCTCTATTTCCATCCATTAGATTTACCTTAGCCTAGCATATACTTGGGCTAAGTCTACAATTGCTTCAGACTCATGCGATGAAGGCTATGTGTGATGAAATCCTAGACCTCAACCAAGATTTGGGTAGATTATGGGATTTTTTCCAAGACCTGAGGATGGTCGATAAAAATGTGAAAGACTAAGCTATTTTTTTTTGTCTTATCTTATACCATTTTACGAGAATGGGGGTGCCAATGTACGAGAAGATCTTTGGAAACTAGGCATGAAAATTGCAGGTTAAAGAGAATGGGGGTGCCAAACTTACAGTACTCATTGCCCCTTGGTCGTCGATTTTCCCTGAGTGACCTCAACCTCGTCCTCAGCACTAGTAGTGACCTTGTTTTCACTCCTCCAAAATCTTCCTCGGCGCTGATATTGACCTTGTTTTCACTCCTCCAAACTCTTCGTTGGCGCTGGTATTGACCTTGTTTTAACTCCAAACTCTTCCTCAGCACTGGCATTGACCTTGTTTTCACTACTCCAAACTCTTCCTCGGCACTGGTATTGACCTTTCACTTTTCCAATTTGATGAGCTACAACCTGATTTCCTTAGGTTTTACAGTATGTTAATTAAATTGAAATTTTTTGCACCATTTAGCTAGGTTTTAATATTCTACAATATAGTTAAGTATATATTAGCTATATTTTACATAATAAATAATATAATTATTCAACTTATTATAATTATATATTATATTTTTAACAAAATTATTATAATTAATAATTAATAATAAGTATATTTTTATATAATATAAAATATAATTAATATAATATATATTTAATATAATAGTAATATATATTAATATGAGAGAGAGAAACTAAATTTTGATTGGTTGTTTCATGTCAACAATTCAAGGATGGCATGTGTCCTTGGGGAGTTATGCTCAAGGTAGTATGGCATTTGATTAAAGGTATGATAATTCTCCTTTAAGATCTCTTCAATGTACCCATTGCACACTTAAGGAGACAAAGATAAATATAGGGAAGAAAATATAGAGAGAGAGGGAGATAATCACAAACATACAAATAGAAAGGGAGACAAAGAGATAGAGAGAGGTAGAGAGATAAAGAGATAAGGATGAATAGATAGAGATATAGGGAGGGTGATTGATATATCTCTCCCTCGCGCTCTCTATGTCTCTATATCTCCCACTATCTTTGTCACTCCCTCTTCCCCCCTCTATCTATTGAGTTATCTCTCCCTCTCCCCCCTTTCTCTCTCATTCACTCCATCTCTCCCCCCATCTCTCCTACTCTATATCTCTATTTATATTTCTCCTTTTATCTCTCTCTCACTCCTCTCTCTATC
>VDFB02047230.1:496006272-496022794 GCA_007258455.2 Sequoia sempervirens | reverse complement strand
GGACCACTCTCATGTTCTTTTAAACATATTTAATTTCAATAGGTGTATTAATTAATGTAACCTTTCATGTTTGAACTGCAAATCAAGATTTAGAGGGTGTTCAGCATGTTGAGCATGAGTCTATAACATAAGTTCAGGAACATGATGTGGACCCATCAAGTAAAGAGAACCACTCTAATGTTCTTTTAATTAATGAAATACTTGTAACAATAATTATAAAACATATCAGTTTAACATTTCTTATTTATTGCAGCAAACCCCCCCTTGCAGCGACGTCCACATCATGAGTAGACGACTAGGCGTACATTAAGATCACGAGTAGAGGACAAAACAACTAAGGGGGAAAAATGATTTAGAAAACAATACTCCCACTTCATATTTTTTTTAGCTTTGAAAAGAAACAAAAAAAAAGTGATTGTAATCATATCATGACAACCATATTTTTTTGATAATATGTAAAAGCGAAAGAATGAATATATGTTAATGAATGGTCTGAATATGTTAATTAATAGATGTTATATGTTAATGAATAGATATTATATATGTTATTAATGGATGAATGAATGAATTTTATATGCGTAATGGATGAATCAATGATTAATGTTGTATGATTGGGTATGGGGAATTCAGAGTGATGTGAGGGGGGGGGGAGGGGCCAAATGAGCTTCCACCAGCATGTGGTTGGCCCTGTTAAGTAGAGAATATTAAACTATTCTCGAAACAAAGAGAAGCTCAATAAGGTAATGCACTTTTCAATATCAGAAATGCATCATTTGAAGCATCAAACCAATATGCAAGGATGAAAGAAAGTGCTAACTTTCACTATGGTGGCAGAAAAATGATTTCTTTATACCACGGATGCATGTATCATAAGTTTTGAAGTTTTTCCATTCCAATGTTCCTAATTTTTAGTTTGTTTTTATGGCTTTGTATGAATACCACATTATGTTTTGTGTGGATTTGGTTTCAAAGCTATGTTTCTTTTGTTTTTAGTGATGATATAACTCTAAAATTTGACTTTTGTGCATAGCAGGTTAGTGGAAAAATTGACAGCTCTGAAGGGTTTAGAGGCTCGATTGAGATAGATACATGGATATTTGGATCTTGTTGTTGATGGGAGGCTTCCACTTAACCATGAAATTTTGTACCATCTGTAGGTATGCAAATTTTCTCTACTTACATTCATTCTTGATCATAAATGTTGTAAATGATATTAATGCTTCAAACTTAAGATTTGTTACATTGTTATAATGATCAAAATGTTATACTTTGCTATACATTCAAGAATTCTCTTGCCCCTACCCTTTCTCTTCCCCCTCTCCTTTTAAGAATTTTCTTTGTCATAAAAGATTCACATTTCTGTCTCATTTACACAAATTTATCTGAAGCGCTAGGAGTGAATAAAGACATGTAAAAGATGATGGATTATGTCTAACAACAACTTTCCATCTTATAGCTAATTAAATCCTTAATATTTGAATAGTTTAGAGCTCGAATAATGCTTGTATATGCATGTGTAGCAATAAGGGAGCCTATGTGAAGATTGAAATAAAATAATATTTTTAATTTAAAAACTGGTAATTAACTTGTTAATATAAACAATTATTATTTTTACTTAAATATCAAAATATATAAATTTAATGTAAATCTAAATATTTCAATAAAATACAAATGATTACATGGACAAATTTCATTTCTCTTTAATTTCTTTTTTTTTAAGAAATATATTTGCATTCCTGAATTCAAAGGTGAATAAAATAAGTAGTAAATAAAATAGCTCTATAATAATGTAAAGACACCAAAGATTTTAAATATGTGTCAAATAAAATAATTCCATGTTAAAATAAAGATACCATTTTTTTAAGATATATAATAAATAAAATATCTCTTCATGAATAAAAAATTATTCTATATTTTTTAATCTTAAATACATCAATCTAAAAACGTAATGCATACTAAATTAAAAATTAATATAAACACTTCAAATATATTTTAAATAAATATATTTAAGATATCTAATTAATATTATCATCAATAATATATTTATTTTAAATAAATATATTTAAGATATCTAAATAGTAAAAAAAAAATTATGCGTAATAATATTTCGATTAACTGTCAAAATGTTTACATAACATCTGCATAGCAGGAGCCATGTGATACCATTTCTGAAACAAAATTGTCGGACCCTACTCGACACTGCAAACGAATTGTAACCCCACCACCTAATAGCATGAAGTGCAAAGACTAGCCAAAAAATACGCCATAGCCCACACCAAACCAAACCAAAACCCCAAAAATGGTTCTCAGCCAAAGCCATCAAAGATTACAAAAAAAAAAAAAACTTGATATGTTGCCATTAGAGTGGACGTATTCACAGACTATAACTTAAACCACCTCACCGCCACCTAAAACCCATTCAATTTTGTGAATTGATCAAACAGGCACCCATTCAAAGTTAGTGACCAGCCCAAGCCCTAACAAATTCTTGAGAAAGCTTACCTCGTAGCCTACAATTTTTTCGTGTCACACCAATGCCATACCCTTTAAGTCCAACTCAATAGGGGATTGATTTTGAGTACCTCGTCAGGAACCCTTACGAGAGAGAGGTCATTAGGCCACGACGTGCCATGACCCAAGAAAGTCGCCTATAAGGTCTCATCTAGCCCACCTAAAAGTTCTTTCTTGAAGAGCTTGTTCATTATCGCCTTCGCCTCTTCCTTTGGGGTTCAAACATCAAGCATGGAGGCCAAGAATTGTGAGAAAATATGGTGCTAACCCAGAATGTCTCCCAGTTCGTCAAATTTGCTTTTCCCAAAATCATCTTCACCGACACCACCAAATTATGGTCAATCCTTATCATTTTCTACTTTACATGTTGATCAGTTATTGCTTTAAACACGATCTACCAAGCTTTACTATCCAAATGAATTGGGGTATCGAGAGCCAGACTCACCAGCGCTTCCACATTCATCTCCACAATGAACTTGGACCGCTCTGCCAGATCCTCGTAGAATGAGAGCAAGCTAAGAAAAATGCCAAACTTTAACAAAAACCATGCCAACCAACGAAATTTATGGTTCACATACCGCCCAGCCTAGTGCACTTACTACACTGTGTAAAAGTGTATGTGTCATCCAAAAAACCCTGCTCACATGCCACTCGGTGCCGACTATACATGAGGTGGAGTCATGAAATGTCAGCGGGGAGAATTCAAGCTATATTCATGTTGATCGACCATAGATTTACCTTCACATGCCACAATTACCACCGACGAAGGCATCACAGAGAACTAGATGCATTGATGAAAACATCATTTCATCAACCTTCAAGCTTCCCCAATTGCGCAGGTCGCTTGCCAATCGGATACCTAGTGAAAAGACTTTCCTTTGTCAATTTGGATTGCCACCTACGTAGACCTAGAGATAACGCCAACTCACCCTATACAAACCTAGTCTTGCCATACAATGATATGTGGTAGGGTGCCCACCCTATCGCCCACAGGTTCATACACTTCCTGTAAAACCATCAACTCCATTAAAGATTTTCCATTTGTACCCAAGTTGGATAGTTGATCCGCTTTAGTGTTTCCTTCACAGAAGATGTGGGAAATGGTCACCAAATCAAAACTATCCATTAGGCTCAAGGATTCCTCGAACCTCACCGCCAACTTCCAATTAACCACCTTATGTGATCTAAGAGCGTTCGAGTCACCCTCAATTGCAACATTTTTGTAATTTTAAATCTTGACAAAGCCTCAAGCCCAAAATCATTGCCTACATTTCTGCCATGTTATTTGATCCCTTCGGAAGAGGTTCTTCTGTCTGTCCAACCACCTTTCCACACCAGTCTCTAACAATGCATCCTACCCCTGATTCACTCAAGTTATCGTGTGAAGCACCATCAAAATTAAGCTTGAACCATCCTGACTCTGGAGGTGACCATTGGATATTTTTCCTTAATTCAGACTGAGTCTTCGTGTTTCCCTCCCTAATGGTCAATGGCACCCACAAACCATTTATACACCTTAGAAGCCAAGCATCCCATTTGGTGAACGAGCCCTTCCTGGGGTCTGAATCCCTCTCTAGAATTCACTAGCTCCACCAAACAAGCCTTAATCTTGTTTTGGAGCGATTGGGGTGACATTTCTTTCTCCTAAAAAATCTATCGATTCCTTTCTTTCCAAAATTCCCAAATTAATAGTGAACTAGGGCTAGTGGTCCATACACAATTGTATAAATCATGTTTAGCAAGGAGGGTCGGCTTACTAATACGTCCAAAAGCTTGTTTGATATTGCAGTTCACTAATTTAGCCTTGTAAGCAGCCATTTCCAGTAGCTCTGTGTGTAGGGGCAATTCAAAAAAGGTAATCACATGTTTCCTCACTGCTTTTACACAAACAACACCTGGATGGCCCCAAGTAACCTAATCTTATCAAATCTGTCTACTATCAGGACATGATTCTGGGCAGCTGCCTAGGTGAAAATCCCTACCATTAGAAAACACGCTTTGTTCCAAAAAATATTGCTAGGGAGCTTACTTTCCCTAGCTCTAGCTGTCATTATGTTGTAACCCTCTTTCATGTTGTATTCCATGTTTAGAGTAACTCCCCATCTTAACTTATTCGGCCCTACTTTGTAGCAAATAATTTGATCCTTCATTGCCTCTTCGAAGGACACTACTGCCTCAAGGTCTAAGCCAAGACCCCACACGCTCTTCCATTCTGTTGTAGGCCACTTGTCCACCATTCTGACTAGCAAGTAGTCCCTTACCTTATCCCCCCATGCCTGCTTAGTAACATTCTTTACATTTTCTAACTCAACTGAGTCGGCCAGTTTGGGAAATCCTTCCCAAGAGTCTTCCCAGAAAGAGGCACTACTACCATCTTTGATCTCCCACGTCAGATAGTCCAAAACCATATCTCTACAACTACAAATTAAATTTCAAATCTTGGAACTCGTAGGTAGATTACTAGATGTAAAAATACTCAGGTCATCCCCGACAAGATACTTTGACTTCAATATCTTTTCCCATTTCGACTCTTTCCTGATGTGAAATGCCCATACCAATTTGTCCCCTAAAGCTTTATTTTGGTAGAGAATATTTTTCAAGCCAACACCATCCCTTGCTTTTCTTTCACACACCTCCCATTTTATCAGAGCAAATTTGTGGGCCTCAAAGTTGCCCTGCCAAAAAATCCTTCATTTTCTTGTTAAAAATTTTACATGCCCCAACCAACATAGGAAGTCAAGAAGACAAGTAGGATGGTAGGGTGGAAATCACTGCCTTTAATTTTGTTAGGTGTCTAGCCTAGGACAACCACCTACATTTCCATGAAGCAAATGTATCCTCCACTTTTTTTACCACATTTTCCCACAATTTGCTTGATTGAACCCCTTTAGCAAGCAACAAACCAAGATACTTGTAGGGGAGCTTCCCACACTTGAATTTCAAAATTCTTAGAATTTGACCCTCTCTACGAGTAGAGGCATTAAAGATAAAAACTTTCAAATTTGGTTAGGCTTACCTCCTGACCTAAGGCACGTGAATATTTCTCCAAGATCTCCTTGAAGTGTCTTACTTCTTGCACATGAGCCCCTCCAAAGAGCATAGTTGTTGAATAAACTGAATACTAAGAGGGGGGGTGAATCAGTATTCTGCTAACAAAATTAATTATTAACCATCCAATTGCCATTCCATATCTAGCTACAATAGTGAACCAAAACATAAAAGAGATCATAACACATTGACACCGAGATTTTTACATGGAAAACCCGAGGTGGGAAGAACCATGGTGAGGATTAGCTCACAATATATTATAACCAGTCATAAGATATTACAAGGCTCACTACCAAGATGCACTATCCCTGAAAGGCTCACAACCTGAATACAAAAGCCAAGATACAAAAAGAGATATGGCTCTCTGCCAAAACTGAACTGGTGAAGTGCACCTACAAAGTGTAGAAATTAGTTTCGGTTAAGCTCTGAAAACACCAAAATTCTTCTCTGGTTGCAAATATACAATCATTATCAATCACTTTGCACTATTTCATTTGTCGCATCGCTCACATACAAATTTTATGTCACTCTTTTCTTTTATGTCCATCATACACACAAAAATATATACAGTCATGTCTTCCAACATCAATTAGGTCAGCCTAATTGAACACAAAATTCAAAATGACTTATCATCCCAATACAAAATTATTTTTCGCACATAGAACAAAAAGTGTCATCCATACATTAGGTCGGCCCGGACCTAATAAGGAACACACAAAGTACAAACAATTCTTAACCTTGTAGGCCAAAAGAATACCAAACTTTTATCACTTGGATTACACAACCGGATCAACGAAGATAGTTGAAAGCTCGTTTATACCTGTAACTCACACTCCTGAGCAACATCTCAAAATCTCATAGAGTTTCCTTTTACTGGGAGGATTTCTAGACCGAAATACTTGATCAACATAGATACACAGTTTACATAGCCAATTACCAACCAATTTTGGCATCAATGACAACAAAGTCGGAGGACACCTTCTTCATTCTTCCAACAATATCCCCATTTGTCATTGATGGAAACATGTGCCAAAAATGAGACATGCTTCAAAACAAGATGGGTGATCCCACAATACTGGTTTACAATTTTTGGCCAAATTGGACACTAAACTGATTTTTTCTAACTAAATCTTCACTTTCAGATGATGCAAACTAGTGATTTGTGGCATTTTCTCTATAGATTATAAATATGTATTTTTTTAAAATTTTGGAATCAAATTGCACTTCTTTTTCCATCTCCTTCAAAAACTATTTTTTTCAGTAAACACCATTTTTAAGGAGTGACGCTCACCGTACATAACACAACTTTTTTTCCATGAAGGATACAATTCTTTTTTTTTTAATTTAGATATTTAACTATGATAACTAGTGCTTCCAATTGGTTTCATACTGTTTTATTGAATATTTTTTCCTTAATCAAGTTTCGAAGTCACACCAATTACAATTCAGACATAGGTGGACCATATAACACAACTTTTTTTGTATGTATCGAAATTCAACTTTTTTTTTGTTGGATCAAGGACTTAAATATCTAGTGCACTCATATTTTTCAAAAAAATAAATGATAATCTTCTATTTTTTCACATGTGCAGAACAGAGAGCTTGATTTTTGGTGAAAAACCTACATTCACAAGAAATAAAAAATAAATATAATAATTAAATTAAATTTATTTAAATTATACTTTTTGGGAAGCTTATAATAAGGACTACATAATTACAAAAAATAAAATTTAAATTAATTCATTTGTTCCCCCAAAAGGTAAATCAAAAGTGGTTTTTTATCAGCATTTTGATAGGTGTAAAGGAGACTCCATTATAGGTATGGTTTAAAACTAGCAGAGTTCTATCCAAGGGGGTTTGATATAAGGTAGTTTTCTCAAACCCTCTTCAATTGGAATACTTTAAATGAAACCTTTTAAGGCTTAAATAATTATATTTTCTAAAAATATGTGATTTTAGCAAAAATCAGAATCTCCCATACATACACATAACATAACATTATCTATACATATTATTCTCCTCTTTTCCTCTTCTCCTCTTCTCCTCTTCTCCCCCTTTGACATCAAGGACAAAGGACCGGGAAAAGATTAAAAAAAACTTCAAATCAAGAACAAGGAGCACCATGTAACTCCTTAAGAATCGCTTCCCATGTTGGCTTTCCATCATCCTAGACTCCTTTTTCCTTGGAAAGAGTTTTATGCGAAGATTTTAATTCTTTCAATAATTCTTCTCCTTCTTCCGGAGTGGATGGAGCAATGTTCATCTCTCAATTTTTTCTACTTCCATCAATGAATTTGATATAGAGACATGTTTGGACATGACTAGATCTCCAAGCTAGGCATAACATCTCATAGCATCTTCCTTCTGCCTCTACAAGATGAAAAATATACTTTTAAGATCTACAATAGAAACCCAGCTAACATAGTTTCTATCATTTGTAATCTTATAATCTATGGAAGCATCTGTAAATTGTGACTCAATCAAGTCCATTAAGTCCTTGATACCTCGAGTGACATCCAGCCACTTCATGCAGTAAACAAATAGTAGTTGGGCTTCCTCGTCACATTCTCTTACCTCTTTCAAGGTAACTTGTAAAGCCTTTTCATGTGCATTTGTACACTTGTCTTGCAAAAACAATAGTCTTTTCTCTAGCAGACTCAACTCCACTTCTTTTGTAGTCTGCTCCTTGAGGTTAGATGTGTACTCTTTAACTAAATCAATTATAAGCCTCAAATTTTCAATTGAAGCTAAAGAGTTATCTGATGTAACACCGGGGGCTATCTCCTACAAAGATTTGATGGCTTCATTTATTAGCTCATTTCCCTTTTGATAAGAATTTTTAGCCTCTTGTGTGATAGAGCTAAGAAAAGTGCCACTTAGTTTTATTCTGTCACTGGCAGTGACAGTAATCTTTTTCAAGTCCACATAACTTCGGTGTGATGGCAGTTTGACTAGTTGTGGTGGAAGCACGGGTTGAAATATAGTTTTCCTTGAAAGAAGACCTTTAAGGGTACTTGTAGATGATTTTCCGGATGGATTTGATGGTTCAGGGCCTTTGGAAATTTCTCCTTTGCTCTTCTCAGCTAGAATGGGTTCCTTGTCTTCCTCTTTCTTCTTTTCTTCTTCCTTTTTTTCTTCTTCTTCACTTTCCTTTTCTTTTTCTTCTTCTCTGGATGACTTTCCAAAGGACTTATCTCTGTTTTCTTTCTCCCTTCTATCCTCATCATCCTTGTCATTATTCTTCTTTTTGTCCTTACTCCCTTCACTCTCATCTTTGTTTTTATCTTCCCTATTTTTGGAAGATTCTTGATGTTCTTGTCTCTTATCACTAGAATGATCTTTATTTTGATCATCAAACCTTTTTTCGATGGTTTCTTTTGTGTCAGTCGGAGGGGCAGGGGTCTCTGAAGCACCAAGTGTTTCATCAATAGTCTCCAAGACTAGATCATTACTTCTATAATAGTAGCATGTTCCTGTGTCTAAGCAGTGTGGGATGAAGGACTGGTTCTTGCCCCATAGCTCCTTGCTAATTTCCTGATTACATCCTAGGTATCTTTCCTCACTTTTTCCATATAATCATCTTCCTTAGTCATTAACATGTTAACTCTCTACTTGACTCTAAATAGTGTAGAACATTCTTTTAGCAGATTTGCAGCTTCTATCTCTGAAAAAGTGGAAATGATGTATTTTAAGTCACTTCTCATCTTGTCCTCAATATTTAAAACCTCTTGCCTTATAAGTACTAACTCTTTCTACACTTTTTTAGTAACTTTTAACTATATGGTATCCATGGTTATATTGCAAATGACTATGTACTAGACAAATGCATTTACGATAGTTTCTTTCCCTTCATCATTGACCTTATCATATAGCTCAGCAGTTGGCATAAGAACATTATCGATCATATTGTTAACCAAGCCTTCTAGATCTAAGGGTAGATGAGCACTTATTGGAGGAGCTCCAGGCATATCATCCATAGGATCAGATGAACCTTCTTCATTCTTCTTTGTATGTACATGAATTCGGTAAGTATCCTCATCTTCATCTAACTCTTCATCTGTAGAAACAACTCTAGTTTTGGATCCCTCATCGGAGGTACTACCCCTTTTGTTTCTTTTTAGTTGCTACTCTCCTTCTAAGACAAATTCAATTTCTTCCTCAACAACATCACTCAAATTTCTTTTCCTGTCAGCCTTTTGTTTTACTCTTCTTCTTCTTGAAGTAGAAGATGGTGCAACATGAGGTATGTCCTTCTTCAATACCCTGGTACTAGGACTGGTAGGGGAAGGAATATCAATAGATGCAGGAACACTTTGTTCCTTCTTTCTTTTCTCAAAATTAGTAGCACTAGAGGTGGTAGTGTTGGAGATAGGTGTTGGTCTAGCATCGGAAGATAGTCTTCCTAATTTTCTGGGTTCAGAGGGCTACTCAGCATATTTGGCTTTCCTTCCATCAAGTTCCTCCTTCAACTATTGTATATCATCCTTAGAGTATGTTTGACCTTGGAAGAAGGCTTCAACCTTCTTTTTATTTTAGATGCAGTAGCCTTCAGATGTATTTCAATAGATTTCTCCCGATATGTACCATGCCTAGGTAGAGAGGGGTCCTTAGGACTATCCATCAGGATCTCAATGTATCTTTTTTCCATTTGTTCTTCAATCTCATATCCCATAGGTTTAATCCATTGAATTCTGGGTTCTACAACCTCAATGATGCATTCATTTGTAGATACAAGAAATGTTATCTCATTCTCATACTTCTTCACCAAACTCCTTGGAATCCATTCTCTTTCATGCATTTCATTCTAAAATAGTACAAAGAAAGCAGTTAGGGAATTTTTTTGTGCCCCAAAATCTCCTAAACTGCGTAGATGGTCAAAAATCTAATGAGAAACCAGTCTGGTGTTATCCCATATTATGCCTTTTCTTCTTGGTAACTCCTTCAGGAAATAGAATAATAAACAAACAACTAAAGTGCCAAATTTGAAAACATGCTTCTTCGCCTTTTTCATACTCAGGTTCTCCATAAGTTGCAACCTAAGCAACTCACAAAGATCAAAATTCTTTCCATTCACCACCATTTCATAAGCAGTGTGAATTATTGTAGCCGATACTAAATTTACTCAATTAGTAAAATAGATTTTCTACCCAATCATGATGGCAACATACTTGATGGCAGGGTTTACAGTAGAATTTTTAGTTAAAGCTCTTTCGTCAAACTTAGCACCAGTCAGCCTTGTGACTTCATCATTTTTCACTACTTTTAGAATTGGAATGGCACCAGTATCACAAAGACTAGTCATAACTCGAATTGCTTCCTTGTTGATAATCCGTGGTTCATTTTCCCACACAAATTTGATATGAACCCTACTAAGTGCCATTCTAACAAAAAATTTCTCACTCTCATTGGAAAAGTTTGGAAACTAGTTCCAAATATTCAACTTCATTCAAACTAGGTTTTCATATTCCACTTTGAGCAGTAAATCATCTCCAATCAACTCATTGTCCTACAAATCCTTTAGCTCTTGATGATTCAATTCTTCTAGCTTCCCATGAATGTATGTTCTTGTATCTTCAATGGGTAGCACATGGATTGGAATGTGCGAGAACACACCCACGGGGTCATTTTCATACACTTTCCATGAACATCTAAATCTAGGTTGGGGTCTCTCAGAAACTTCCACAGTTCAGTAGGAGTGTCCATATTCCTCAAACAATCTTGAAAATTCTTAACAAAAGGTTCCTTCACTTTAAAATCCACAAAATTTAGATAACAAAGAATACCTTTTCTACTTGTCAAGAACTAGGGTTTCGATTTACGATGCTCTAAACCGCCTTCAAACTCACTTCAATTTGCACTGCTTCTTCCAAATTGCGTAAATGTGTTTTTCCTTAACTTAGTCTCTTGCTTTATTAGTTACAAATTTAGCCCTGATTCACATTTATTGATTTTTAGCTTTAAAGCTACCAACCACTTTATGAAACATACTGTAAACCAAGAAAAGTTATGCAATTCTCAGGATCTACCTATTTTTTTCTAAATTTTTTTCAAAATCCTTCAAAATAATGACTCACATCACATATCCTTATGTCACCGCTTGACACCTCATATATCAGGGGATTTTTAGATTTTTTGTAACTACTCCCCCTGAAACCATTATTGGGTTCAGTTCTTGAAAGAGGTATATGCACTAGATGCAGATACAAGAGTATTTGATTCATCCTTTTTCTCGGGTTCTTCCTTCTTACTCCAATTTTTTGTCATTTCTTTCCTTAGTTCAGTAGGATCTACTTTATTCATAGACTTGTTCTTTTGTTCTGGATTAGGTTTCTTCCCAATTTTGCTTCTACAAAATTTTGAGATATGTCTTGGTTTGTTGCAGGTATAGCACACAACATTTCTTTGATCAAACTAATTTGTATTCACCCTTGATTTGCACTGATTAACCTTGTGTCCAAAGATATTGCATGTGTAACAACAGTCTTGAAAATATTCAATCTTTCTACCAGTATTAAATATGTTCATCATCGTCTGGCTTCTACATTCCATAGCTCTATGTCCAAACTTATTGCAAACATAACATTGTGTTGATGGTGTTTTCGGGCAACAACTCAGCAGAATACAAAATCCTATCTCTCTTGAAAGGTAATCTCCAATAATGAATTACGAAAATCACCCCAAGGTCTCTCGGGTGTTAGGTCATAACAATCGTAAAACAACCTCGATGAAATGTGAAATTGCTGGTAATCACAATCGGACCTTACTACAAGCAAACTAAACCTTTTCAAGTTACCAGATCTAACAATATGATGATCTTGAATCCTAAATCTAACCGAATAATAAAGAAATTGCAAAAGATAGGGATGCAGGGAAGGTAATAAAATCTAAATTACTGAACAGACAAGCAATGCAAATGACATATATTTGGAATGGACCTATCTCAAATAACCAATTCCTGTTCGACCCACAAGGCAATCTCTACAAGAACAGTGCAATCTTCTGAGGAGTATAAATTTTCAAATCATAGACTTGCATCTACAACCGAACTTAAGCACATTTGAATATATATGGTCCAGGTTGACTTCACCAGCCTACTACAATCAGATAGTTACTGGGAGTGTAGACCAAAGATAGCTACCAACATTCCAAATATGAAATCACATACACCATTTATCTAACTAAACTAATTTATTTCTAAATAATAAACCCTAGATCTTCAAGCAATGTGAAAGATAGAACAAAAGAACCATGCAAGATGAGATAACACAAAGGATTCCACCAGGAAAACCACAATGTCTCCAATTGTATTAATCATCAAATACTGCAACAATTTCAACTGTTCTGAATATGATATCTGCTTTAAGAAATTCTAAAACTCTAACTATTGCTCTTGCTAATCTCTACTATCAAAAACTTCTGAACTGTTACAATAAGGCAAAAATGCCTATTTAACAAGTTAATCCCAGAACATGCCGGCCCAGCCAAACATTTTACAATAAAGATAATAACAAAACCGCCAAAACAGGCCGGCCAGGGAAACAAACTAAGGCACACATTAAATGCCATCATCCAAGTCGGCCAAGGCACAATCCCCAAGGAAATCCGGTCCAATGCATGCCCTATGATAATAGGGAAGCACAAATCTCGAGATAAACACTAACCGCTGCTTCCCTTGTCCTTTCTCCGCGCTGGTGACCCTTGGACCCTCAAGAAAACTCCTTCCAACTCAGCAACAGGTGGCAATGGCAAAACTTTGAGCCGGCATTTAATTGACTCAATCCCCTCATTGGACCGCTCAATGGTCCCCTTCCAATCCTTTCTGCTGGTTAGGTATCTATCTATCACTGCCAAATATGTAGCCGCATCATCAAGCATATGGCCAGTGACAACCTCATCAGAATCCGGGGCATAAACCTCATGCCACCATTCCTTCAATTGATCCAAACTCAGGTACTTGGGAGCTATCTTATTCCTCCCTGTCATCACTTCAAAAAATGCAATGCAACCATCATAGATTGCAGTAAGGTCGGCATCAATGGCTTTTCTTCGTTTCTTTATCTTTTTCAGGGCTCCCTGCCTGATCTGTAATGCTTCGAACCATTCCCATGGTTCATCCAACCTGGAAGAGGGAAGAATTCCATCCCTGCCCAATTGTTCCCTGCCATGTCCCAGAATAATCTTTGTCTTCTGCAACAGAGAATCGACATCATTCATATCCTGAGAAAGGATACTCTCCATTAGCTCTTTTCTTTGGACTGCATCCTTGCCAACTGACAGGATCTCCTTAATAGCTTCATCTCCTTGTGTCCGAACACTCATCAACCAGTCCATGGCAGCTTGTGTGGAAGCCTTCATCTTCTCTATACCAGAAATTGTTTCTTTCGGCAAAAATCCGGGAGTAGAAGAGGAGGACGGATGGAGGGACTGTAGAGGTTTCATGACCTCTTCTAAGCTTTTCCTCAACCTTTCATTTTCCCTTTTCAATTCCCTCTTTGTCTGAGTCTCCTTCCTCAACCTATCCAGAATCACAGCACTTGACCCCTCGAATTCCTCAATGTCTTGTTCTAGGGAAGCTGGCCCAAGGTTAATGGTTTGAACACTGTAATCCTGGCCTATTACCTCTTCTCTTGTTTTATCTGCAGCAGGGGTGGCGATGTGTACTACACGGTTATGCACCTCATCCCTTTCCACCCGGGAAATTATCTTAGCTGCCTTCTTCTTTTTTCCCTTTCCAATCTGAGATAACATTGCATCCCAGTCGAGAGGAGTGTCTTCTACTATCACCTGTTTCTTCCTTGCTATTTATTTTTCTAACCAGTCCGGGGCTACAGGGTCCGTCCGGATTCCTTCTGTGTCAGTTTTCCCCGGGTCTTCTGTGGCTTTCTCCTCTTCTGTTACTACCACCTCGACTTCTCCTTCTTCTGTTGCCTTGTCATCATCCTTCTCTGGGGGGTGTTCACCTTGGTCCATCTCCTCAAATCGCAACTTAGGAAGCACCGGCGATGGAGTTCCAGCGGGGATGCTCTTCTCTGGTTCTGGAGATCCGCGGCCCTTCTCACTCTCCGGAGAGTCCTCGTATTGCACCAAGGGAGAAGTGTGCCCTTCTTCTGTCTCTACCTCGAGCCCGGCAGCCTCACTGAATAATGCCCCTTCCTCAAACGGCTCTGCTTCTCCGCTGATTTCCTGCTCATCCGGATTTACCGGTTCTGTTACACCCTGCGGAGGAGAGACAGGCCTGTCCTGTTCAGTGGCTGGCGATATTGGAGAAGAAACCTTTGGCTGTGCAGCATCCTTTGGGGACGGAGTTCTGGATCTTCTGGTGTATACTTTGGTCTTCTCCCCTCCGGAACTTTCTACATCCACAACCGGAGGCTCATCTTCCGAAGTCGTTTGGCCTTTCTTTTTCGCCACCCTTGTAGTTCTGGCCTTCTTGGGCGGTGGAGGAACATCCTCCTCCTCAGCTTTCTCCACCTCCTCCTCGTCCGAGGACCTGCTGATAGTCAGGGTCTTCCACCTGCGTTTTCCGATAGGTTTCCTTTTTGATGCAGGTTGAGTCCCCTTAGGGCTTCTGACCTTGATTTTGAAAGGAGAGGCCTTGGATGTTTTCCCTTTGGGGTCCTCTTCCCCGGATTCCTCTGAAGTGGACATGGGGTTGAGATTCCCCATCAGGTCGAAAGTGAGGGGAACATTGGCATTTTCCAACACCCAGACCTCATGTTTGATCCAAGCAAAGGTATATTTTAGCACCGGAGCCATTAAGTCCTCCAACTCTGTCACCTCGGGCTCATTCCAGTCAATATCCGCTACTGACCTATCCTTGATGGGCTCATAGACATGGTCCTGGACCAATTTTCCATCATCCTCCAGCTGATCTGGAATCAGCTTCACATTGTACTGCCTAATTGCCTCCACTGGCAGCCGGGAATACCTTTTCCTTAGTGCATCAAGGTCATCCTTGATGTTGACCCAGTAGTCCTCCAAGTCCTCCTTGTGCCTGTATTCCCGGGTAGCCCTTTTCTGTGCCCCTCCGGTGATGTCAAAATTCATTCTCTTTGAATGGAAAGAGAATCCATAGGCTGCCAATTCCTCACCTGCAGTATGAGCTGATTGAATGGAAGGACACATCACATCCACGCCAATCCCAAGAGGGAAGTCACCTCCAAAACCAGTTTTATGTTTCTCCTTCTTGACCACCGTATCGAACTCACAAATTTGTCTTACGACCTCCAGTAGCACTATGTGGTCAGTGGGATACCTGGGCAATCTGTAGGGAGCAACGGGGCATCCATCAATCCGGAGATAAGTGAAAGTGGGGAACTGGATGAACCAGGCCCCATAATTCTTAATCACCCCCCTAGCCCCATCGGACAATCTGATGTGCTCCGCATTCTGAAGGGTCCGGGTCATGTGCATAGTGAAGGCATCGTTGGCCCTCCTATAATCTCCGTGTCCGAGGTGCAATTCCGGATAGACCTCATAGATAATGTCCTGTCCAATAGCTCCTGCCGGAGTCAGTCCCTTATAGGGATAAGAGATGGCCAGTATATATATAACAAAGGAGGACATGGTGAACTTCTTTCCTTCCAAAACATTCCTCAGTTGCCTATCTATTTCCGCACTGATAAGTCCTGCCCAGTGGTAATTCGTTCCTTGGCCTATCTTGGTGATCACATGGACCATCCAACTTTCCAATACCCCGGCAGTTTTAAGTCCGGCCACCCTGCTCAACAGTGTGATGGCATCATAAATATCCGGCCTGAACTTCACCCTGTGCAGCTGTTTGGGCAATTTAGAGTGGTGAGACTTGGGCTTCTCAAGCCATGAGTTGATAAGCTGTTGGGCCTTAACTGGCTCGTTCTCATAATACGTGCGAGCAGTGTCAATGTTTAGGGCGCAGACCGAGGGGAGATCCGGCATGCTGAAAGCTCGGGCAATGGAGGCTGGACTGAAATTTGCCAACACC
>VDFB02047230.1:495873544-495997424 GCA_007258455.2 Sequoia sempervirens | reverse complement strand
GATTTATCCTTTTAGTTAAAGATGCACACACTAGTAGAATTTGGAAAATAAATGACTAGGTGACTAAAACTTTTAGTCACAACAACTAAAAATGACTAAATTTTGCTCATTTTTTCTCAGCTATAAATGAGTACATAAATTACTAGTTTGGTTGTTGATTAAAAATTATTTAGTCACACAAATAAAAATGATTAAATAGTTAGTCATTTATTTAGTCACAATCCATTTGAATAAATCATTTAAGGACTCAAGAATATAGCCTGCCAAAATACTCTAAAACTTTAATAAACATACGCTAAAACTTTTGTCAAAATATTATTTTCAGGCGTAGCCCACCAGAATGGAGTTTTCATTTTAATAGACATACTCTAAAACCTTTGTCAAAACATTATTTTCAAGTATAGACTGTCAAAATGGAGAAGTGTTTCAGTAAAGAATGACAGAGAACGGTGAGGAGATGTGTGTGAAAGGAGGCATAAGATTTATTGCTACTTATCTCATTCCTGCTCTGCTCAACAAATCTTACGTTGTTCCTACTACTATTTGTAATCTAGGTACTTACTTTACATATATATGCATAATCTCAAATTCCTTCAGAGGATTTTAAAGTATCAATGTATCCTATATAGGGTTTAGAATGATTTATTTTAATTAAAAAATTAAATAAATGATGTATTTCCCTATAATTAGACAATGTGGAGATCTCCTAAATCTGCCCCAACACACTATCCTCTTTGGCACTGTATTCATTACTCCAGCTACTAGGGTTTTGCATGTGACATCTTTAATATCTTCATGACTGTGGTTTTTAAATAGATCTCAGTCTTTTCTTTAATCCTTTTCATGGTAACCCTTGAGTTCCATAATCGACCTTCAATCTCTTCTAAGAACGTTGTCTTAATCTAGATTGCATAGTATGCATATAAAGAAAGTCCTTCATACCTACCATTGTTCCAAACCACCACTCACTGCCTTGCTTAAAATTTTTCCTCCATAAGCACAATAACATGTTTTTAAATCATGGTTGCCAGTGATTGACCATTAAGGTCACCACTTTCATCAAGATACAATGAGATTTTTGTCTTCAAAATCAAGGCATTATGCAAGATAACATTGTGAATTGTTTGTTGTGTACGATTTGATTTTCTTGCACATTTACTGCTTTTCTAACTTCCTTTAAGACTGAGTATTGCACCCTCAGCTGCAATTTCAAATAGCTCACTCACTAGCACTTGAAGATTCCTTTCATGAGCATTCCTTTCATGGTATTGTAGATCTTAAGATCCTTCAACCTTATTAACACTACTTCACAGTCCACAATGTATTATTCACTATTCTCCCATCTTTGATGAGTCTCAAAACACTGCTCAAACATGCAATCCACTACCTCCATTATACATTAATGGCTAAGAAGAAACATTGAACCTATGATTACCACTATTACTTCATTTGGATAGTCATTCCCTAATTGCATTTTCCTTGTCTAACACTACCAAAATCATTTGAAAAACCCTTAAGGTAAGCAAGGGGGTAAGGAAACTCACTGTTAAAATCTCCACTTTACTATGCAAGGTTTGACCTTTATTATCTTGTCACTACTCAGCCTCTTTTTGACTGTCACATCTCAAGTGATTTTCATTCTTCTTACCGTAGATTGCATTTACAAATGTCACTAAGCTACATAGTGTGCTTGTTATTGGATACAATCTTTAGATTGCAAGATTTTGTTATTAGCTACAATGTCTCAATCTTTCTAGTATTGCAACCTTACTAATCCACTAGAGTTATTGTTTATGTTTCTACGGAGGCCTAGGGTTGGTACCCTAATCATGCTCTTACCAATGCTTCTGTTGGTATTTAAAAACAACCTTAAATCTTGGGTCAGAAAATTAGTTGTCTTGACAAAGTTGTGGTATGATCTTGGATTGTATCCTAGAGTGTGTGGGAAGCTTGTGTTTGATCATTAAGGTATGTAAACCTGACAGGAAATGTATCCTATATAGCATGGGTCTTGCTTTAATACTTTCAATAATGGTTATTAGCAGATCACATTATTATAGTTTGTGGTAACCCAAGATTGCATTCAAGTATGTAACAAACTTGGTTTGTAGTTTAAGCTATACAATTTTAAGTAACATTCATAAGGTCTAGAAAATATTGATCACTCTCTAGAATAGCCCATTAAACATGGGTTGTGCTTGAATGCACTCCATAATTGATATAACACAACCACTCTACATATCAACTAGAGTTATAGGCTCTTTATTGCAGCAAGAGGTAATCACTCTTGGATCATGTTATAATTACATCATAACCTGTTAAATTTGAGACAACCTGAATGCACCCAATGATGATTGACACCTACATTATACAACCTGAATTAACTACATTATATGAGTGCCTCCATTTCTATCACAATATAGCCACATTAAACTTGGGTCACACATGAATGCATCATGTATTTGTTATAGCACAACTGTGCCACATGACCAATAGAGTTATGGATCACATAATTACAGTCACAAGAATTTGTTCCTTAGTTGTGATCTTATGGTGATTCCACACAACAAAATATGGACATGAAATTCTCAAAACCCTAAACCTCTAAAAATGAAATCTGATGAGATGTTGCTTTAAAATATGATTTTCAAACCTGGAACTACAAATCTGACTTCACAACTGAATTCTGCAAAAAGACAATAACTACCCTCAACTGGCGATATCTTCTTGAATTTTTTTTTTCCCAAGAAAATCGTCCTTAGTTCTCTACAAATTGTCTCAAGTAGAGCAAAACACTGTCGCAATAAATCAATGAACTCACTTTTCTTTATGTCGGCCACAATTTGATATTTTTCTTATTTTTCATGTTTGTCAAAATTTTGACAAAACTGCTAGTCAAAATTTCGACGAAACTCAGGTTCGTCAAAATTTTTGGTGATGAATGATACATCAGAAATTTTCGTCAGATTCAAATGAGTCATAAAATCCTACCACATTGGTCACATCAAATTTTACAAGCACCCGATGATACATCAAATTATACATATTTCATAAGAAATTTTCGTCAGATTTTATAGTCAAATGAGTTAGTGAGGCATACGCTGCCCCTACCTTCTCAATCCTACCACATTGGTAGGCTAGTGAGTGAGCTAGATTGCTAATGCTCCACTAGCTTTCCAATGCAGTAGGGTTGAGAAGGTAGGGGCACCATATGCCTCATAGAAATGGGGTCTCACACCCCATTTCTATGAGGCATATGTTTCCCCTATCTTATCAACCCTACCACATTGACAAGCTAGTGAGCTTGGCAAGATAGTGAGCTCACTCACTAGCTTGCCAAGGAATTTGAATTCACATGCCTTGTACATGCTTCCATTGTGAGACTATCTTGCAATCATGGCATGCCACATTACCACATTTATTTAAGGCATTCCATCAGAAAAATTCATGTGACCTTTTTAAAATTCATGTGAATGGCATTATTTCATTTATTTAAATGGATACATTTTTTAGGAACTAATATTTGTCTCATTACCATGCTACAGGTAAAATTATATGCCATGTCAAGGAAACAAACAAGGAATAAAATAATAGGTAAAGAGTATGAAACCAAAAAATCAAAGGAGAGAGAACGAGTGGCGGCATATTGTGAAAATAAGAAATTGGATACAATTGATGAAAACAAGCCAATTGAAGAGGAGCCTCAACCATCAAAAAGAGAATAGGCATTGGTAGCACAAAGGGAACAAATGTGAAAGCATCATGGTAAGATAGATTCAGATACTATAGTTTGAGACACACCCTCTACTGCAAGTGAATATGAAGGGACAGCATTAAGCACAAGCCAATATAAAGGGACAACATCTATCGCAAGTGAATATGGAGGGACACCATCTACCGCAAGTGAATATGGTTGGACACCATCCACCGCATCTCAAGTTGAGAGTACATCATCACTCGGATTTGATGAAGAAGGTACACCATCATCCCCATGTGAACCTCAAGGTATGTCTTCTACTCCACCCTCAATCGAAGGTACGCAATCTAGCCCACCTCAATTAAATATTGATGAAATTCCTAATGTTGAGATGTATGTACCTAGGAGAACACCACCTAGAATTTAGTGTAGAAAGCCAAAGTATTTGATTAATATTGATGAGGATATTTTGCAACACATGGAAGGTAAGATTCCAACATGCACTTTTAGAAGATATGCTGATAAGATTTAAAAATTCTTCTTTGAAAGGCTAAATGAGACCGTAAGATGTCAACTATTTATTGAAATGATGCAGTGTATAAAGTATAGAAACATCATGAAGACTCTTAGGTTGAGAACATCAAATGCTTCAAGTGAAAATACTATTGTGAAGAATCTAATGGATGCTTATAAGAGTGTGGGTAAGACCTCACACTCAAAGGATAGTAATGTCACCCGACGTCTCATTGCATTGACTTTGGTAATTAGTCAAACAAAGAGAGATTGTATCATTAGAAAGATGAGTGAACAAATGATAATTAGTAGAAAAACTTTATCAAGAGCCGTTCAAAGGCAACGAAGAATTTTGGGCACCGATTCAAATGAATTATGGGCATTCTTGGGGAGACTTCCATGAAAAGATAAAAAAGTTGTTGAAGCATTGAGAACACTAATTGAAGAGTATTGGAAGAATATCACAAGGCCATCTTTGAATCAAAGCAATGTGGTAAGAAGGAGAATCAGTAGTTGGAACCGCGAGCCACATCCAAAGCATTTTTTGGATATGACTTATTTCCATTAATTCATTTCCCACCTCATGGAGTCTTCTACTTTTTCAAAAAGAAAACATTTTATTTTAACATGGATGGCGTTTCATGTTACAGTGTGAACTCGGGCGGTGTTTTCTGTGGTTTGTCGAACCTTCCACTTTGCTGCCCAGGCCTCTTTTATTTCCTTCATATGTCTAACCTGGATGATGTTTTGTATGCCTTGTCAAACCTTGTTGCTAGTGTAATTATTATTAGCTTGGGTGGCCTTTCACCATAACATTTGAACATAGGTGCATATTTGTGGAGTTCTTTGAACGTCTTTGATTACCACTCGTAGACATTTGTTTTTAAATTTTTGAAAGACGGTTATGTGGGGATTGATGAAAGCGACAACTACAATGTGTCATAATGCTAAATCAAGACAATAATATCCATGTACTCCCATGTTTTTTCGTGAATCCGCGATTGATAAAATAGAAGGACAAGTAAACATTCTTACTGTGACAATTTCTAAGGACGAGCTAGAGAAGATGCACATTTCAAGTTGCGGGGTTCTCCATTTGAGGTATTGTCAATTTTCATTCATTGCAACCTATTTTCTAAATTATTTACTCTAGCATTAAAGAAATATATATTTTCAAGCATCACGGCTGCACAATGGCAAGGGTTAAATATGTTGGCTATGAGTATGTGTTTAGGTTAACTTATGTCGAGGGCCCTAAAATTAGTGATACCCAACTAGGGCCTGTTAATTTAAATGAATTGCGGAACAAATTCAATGAAACTAACCCCCCTATCATTGATAGAGTGTTGGATAGTGGTTTGAATGAGGCTCTCGTGTTTCCAATAGAAGTGCAATGTCCCAAATTAGTGTTGGAATGTTTCAAATTTTATAACTCACAAAAATGAGAGGTCAACATGGAAGATAATAGACTTGTTCTAAGAATTCAAAGGTCCACCTTCATGTCTTGTTTGAGGATTCTAGAAAGGGGCGAATATTCACCTATGGACATGACTAATTCTCATATTGAGTTTACAACAAAAAAGGCGGTTTACAGGAATGTAATAGCAAAGAACTAGCTAGTTAAACTGAAGAAAGGAAAGTCTCAATTGCCTCACAACCTACACAGGAACCATTATGTAGATGAAGTAGCCGATATTGTTGTGTTGTTGCATAGGGTTAGGGGTAGTGACAATGTTCATAGTTTTGAGGAATGGATGTACTTCATCCAAATCACATTGAGCAGGGAGCAATTCCTAGATTGGGCTAATATTATCAGCAACAGTGTACATGAGTTGATGGTGTTCTTCACTCTGAACAAATTTTTCTTTATGCCATCATACTTAATATATGCCCTTGCTAGCACTCAACCCTAGCTCGGATTAAGGCCAAGTGATTTACCACTAGAAAAAGTACCAATTTATGATTACTTTGATAAGCTCCAACTTCACAAAATATTTTTACATTTCATAAGAATTGCTGACACTTTTATCATGAGGATGGTCAGAGAATTACAGGGATGTCCTGCAATGAGGTTGTCTCTAGAGGCTATGTAGTTCGTTGATTTTTATGGTAGCCACTTTATCCAATTTTAGAGGTTTTCATACATAAGAGTAGGCAGGTATGTAGGTTTTCCTATTAAATTTCCCAGGTATCCTGAAGATAAATGGATGATTATTGAGGTTAGCAGAAAATTGGTTGATGTTAATAGATTGTGCCAGGGAAGAAAGAGACTAACAATCAGTTTTCCATTTAGTTTCGATGCATATAGTTGTCAATCTATGTTTGATGCTTTGAATATTGAGGTAGAATTGTGCAAGTATGACATGCCCTCATATGATGAGCGTGTTGCTTTTGATCTGGTGGACTATATTAAGAGAAACCTGAAATTGGGTCCTACCTACAATCATCAATCCAACCTTGAGGATTACTGGGCCGATTGCTTTCATGAATATGAGGTAAGGAGAAGAAGCTGGATGAGATTAACAGTGGAGAAAATTATCATTTATGATTTGAAATTGAATTTTCAAGGTGTTATTGAAGATGGGTCTAACATGGTTGACCTTGTATATACTGAACTCATAAAGAGCCAACCCATTCCTACCATGGATTGGAGCTTTAAAGAAAAGGAAACTATTGAAGCTAGATCTGCTGATGTTCTGACTAGAACCAGGGAATGTGTGACTAAAAATAAAATTGAGCAATCTCACCCTTGTACTAGGTTAAAAGATTCACGGTCTACTGAAAGTACCTCCCAAGCCTCTACTGGCAGGCAATTAGCTAGTAATTCTCCTCAATCTTTATCATCAGGTGCTCAAGGAGGTGGTGATGGGGATCCACTAGAAAGAAATGTGTATTCACAAACCTATGGAGATGATATTTTCAATATGCCTATTTTTGAAAAGGACAATGAAGGAGAAGACGAAGAGGAAGGATTAGAAAACTTGAATGTTGACTCCCCTCCTTCTCATAATGAATCACCTATCAGATAGGTAAACCCCTATTAGGGACCAAGAACAACTGCACCTGCAAAAGATACCCCTCTAGTCACTCAGACACTATTTGGGTCCCCAGGTTTCAAGGCAACTAAGGTTGTGGTAACCCCAACCTGGATAGAAGATTCACTATCTTGAAAAAGGAAAGTCATATAGTCTAGCTTGCCTAAGCAAGACATGGTAGGCCAATTGCTACAAAGGACTTCAACTCCTAAACCTAAGAAGATGAAGACTACCGCTAGGCTTATATATGACACAAAATCAACAACACTCTAGTTGGAAATCACACAGCCTTCTGTGCAGAGAGATGTTTCTCAAGATGTAGCAAGTGACTTTGAGGTGAATAGGGTCGACCTCGATCCTCCTACCAGGGATGGAGATGTTCAAAATTTTCAAGTATCAGCAGCCAGGATGGTTGAGAATCAAAGAAAGATAAAGAAAGTAAAGATGAATTGATGCTCAGGTTCAAAACTTGACTATTTAATTAAAATCTATTTTTGAAGCTATCCCACAACCTATTTCCTAGGTAGATGCTTCTGTTGAATCTCTTACTCTAGTTGGAAAGGAATCCCTAACTAAAATTAAAAGTAATCAAATTTTAAGCCGGGTTGTAGATGAGTGGAATGAATCCCTCATCAAGAAAGGAAACCTTGTCATTTTAGAATCCTTTAAATACTTACAAGAGGAAAATGCTTTGAAAGCTACCTTAGGGTATGAGGCCATTGCTATTGAAAAGGAAGAAAAATTGTGGGTTAACTATCAAAGTGAATTGAAGTTATTGATGAGCTCGCATATGGAGAAACTAGTTGTGGATCAAATCATAGCTAATGCTTCAGATACATGCTAGTTGTCATGGACTAAAGGTGTAGAGTGGAAATTATAGGTTGCTAAACAAAACTTACAGAAGCTTAAAGAGATCATTGATGAGTGTGTCACAATTTCAGATGAAGCATTGAGCACCTTGGTGGCTCTTGGTCTGCTAAAATATAAAGTTGGAATAGGAGATTAATGGAAGATTTCTAGAAAATAGTTAGAGAAGCTCTTGACTTACCCACTCTTAATGTTGAACACTTACAAAGGCTAAGTGAATTACATCTGGTATCATCTCAAGAAATGGACCTTGTGAAAGCTTGTGAGGAGTGCATGGAAATGGCTAAAGATCTTCATTTGACATGGAAGGTGAGAATGAAAAATGTAACTATTCCCTCACATAAGGACCTGATGCATATCCTCAAGACTTTCCAGGCGTGGCGTAAGAGACCTTCGGTGATCCAGGAAGATGGAAATGAAGTGACACCGTCTTAGTGGCATAGCTCCTCTTTGCTTCTTTTACGTGTCTTTTGTTTAATTGGCTATGAACATGAAGAGGTGAGACTCATCCACCTATTTAAATTGTATCTATTTTCATATGCTCTCTCTAGACATTCCTCGCAAGTTTTTGCTTATTACTATTGATAAATGAAATTACTATTATGTTTGTGTGCAATTTGGTGAAGTTAATCTGATTTCTTAAATCTTTATGTTAATGAATATCTCATGCATGTATTTTCTTGGTATGAGGAGTGCAGTTCTCACATTAATTTTGTTTCTCATATGGTATTGAGTGGATTTTTTGTTTCCAACTGTTAGTTAGTCTTTGTGGTAATACTTCTATTCGTTGTAGTGTGTACCTGATATTCATTTTTTTTTGGTATTGGGTACATACCTTTTCTACTTTCTGGTTAAAAGAATACATGGTGTTTTGTTTCTTTCTATTCTAATTCATTCAAAATTATATGAGGGATTTGTACCTCAGAAAAATTCAGAGAATATTCATCTTGTTGAAAGATTAATATTCAGAGTTGTTGGATAATTTCTTTGCACCTAGTGGGCGTTCAATTGTAAATTTTGGAGGTGTCAAATCTGTTAACCAACATATTTTTGGAAACTCCACTCGGGATGTTGAATTGTTAAGTTTGGTCGCCTTGTCTAGGCATATTTAACAAATTAATTAATCAATCCTAGATTTTCATAGATTTACTAGAGGGGAAAGAAGTAGGGGGAATTCTGACCTTGTTTTTGAGACATTGCAAAGAAACAACTTCTCCTATATTATTCCCTCTAGATGAAGGGTTAGAGCTAGGAGTAGACCCACTTCACCTACAAGGACACCTGCTAATCATTCTACTTCTCAAGCACTTGTTTTACACGAGACTGTTTTACCAGTTGTAATCAATTTTCCTCTCAACATGGCTAATCCACAACCTATCCCTTGGGGTGCTACTATTGGTCCTTTGCAACTAGGAAATAATTTGAATGATTTACCCAAAGGGTCTCGTAAAAATTGCCTAAATTCAGGGGGGATGGAAAAATTTCACCAGAAGAACACATTGATTCCTTTTTTGTTGCATGTAGCGTTCTTGCAATAGAAGAAGAAGATGTTGTCATCAAGTTGTTTGTGGAATATTTGGCTGATGTGGCAACACATTGGTTTTATCAACTACCACATGGATGTATCACTAATTGGGCCACTATGCATAGAAAGTTTGAGGCTAGATTCAAAGGTGCATATGATGACTTGACACTGATAGCAGAGGTTACTCACATGAAAAAAAAGAAAAATGAACCCATGAGGGATTTCGTAGCCAAATTCAATAGGATAATTAACTAGATTTTAGTCACTAAGAGACCCTCCATATAAATGCAAAAATTCTTCTTCATTAATGCACAACACCCTGATATTGGTCTTCTCTTGAAGAGGAAACCATTGAATACTCTTGAAGCTACACATGCACTAGTTGTAGAATTGGAAGATGATTTCATTTTAGTTGGAAAGTGGAAAAAAGAACTGCATACCAGTAAGGAACTTCCTACTACTTCTTCTGATCCTATGATTCAAAGATTAGCTAATGATATAATTTCTCTCAAAAGGTAGATGTCAAAGGGCAACTAGATTTATCAAGATATACCTAGGAAGGATCATTTTCAACTAGGGAATAAGGTGTTACCCTTGTCCCCAAGTCAACAGAGGTTGGTGATTGAAGCTCCTCCTCCAGATAATAAGAACATGTGTATCTTCCACCTCATAGCTGACCATGATGGTGCAGAAGACCCCGAGATGAATAGGTTTATGCAATTAACTACCACTAAGGAGGTCATAAAAGAAGTTACAGAGGAAGGCACATCATCTAATCAATATGTCGACTCTGAAAATGGATACTTAGAATACGAACCCGATGATGATAGAGGGGGAGATGTGTATATCACTTTGGACGAAGCTACTTGTGCTTCCATCACTCAAAGCCAACAACATTCCAATCAGAAAGGTATTCCTAATTCTCCTAAAGTTTTACTCACTAAGGATAGTGCAATTTCAAAAAATGAAAATGCCTCACCAAGTGTAGCTAATAGCTCTTCAAGAAGTCTTATTGTATCATCCTACGAGAATCAGAAAAGGGATTTTGATATCATATAATTTTGTAAATCTACCAAAATTCAGGTGTCACAAGCTGAGTATCTAAAAATGAATCCTAAATAACTTGATAAGTTCATTAAATATGTTAGGCCAAGAAATTCAGAGTTACATGTAGGCTTAGATGAAGAAATAGTTAAGTCTCAAGACTAGGCTACTAATGTTACATCCTACAGTAAAGCATCCTCTTTACCATCCTCTAATGCGAAACCATACCCATTTTACATCTCATTGTTCATTAATGGATTTAGGGTCAATAAATGCATCATTAAATTAGGTGCTTTTGATAATGTTATGCCTACGCAAATTGCTAAGGCTTTGGGACTAGAGATGACCAAGACATTTGGAAAGTGCTACTCGATGGATTCCAAGCAAGTTCCCTTGCTTGGGAAGATTAAAGATGCTCAATTTTCACTTACTACGCACCCAAACAAGCACCTCAAGCTAACCATATTTGTCGCAGATATACCTGTGAGCTATGGTATGCTACTGAGCTAGAGTTTTTGTAAAGACCTAGGTGGTGAAATACAATTGGATTGGTCATATGCCACTATACCTATTGGTAAAGAGAAGGTGCACCTCAAACCTGAGTCAAAGGCGAAGATAACAGTACTTAAGTCTGAAGACCCAAAAGCACAAATATTATATGAAGAGAATGAATTTGGGAATTACATGCTTTTTTCTGGTGAAGAAAATGGGAACAATTCATGTGCCTCAAATTCAAAATCTGAGCTCTAGACAATGGAGTTCGATGGAAGTTGTTCTCATGTTGGTTCAGGAGCAGGTGTTGTTCTCATTTCCCCTTCTGGTGAGAAATTCCCTTTCGCATATAAGTTAGAGTTTGATAATACCAATAATACTGTTGAATGTGAAGCCCTTTTGTTAGGTCTAATTGAGGCAAAGGGTATGGGGATAAAAATACTTAAATTCTTGGGAGATGTTGAGCTAATTTTTAAGCAAGTGCAAAATATTTTCACTGTTAAGAATGAAAGGTTGAAGCATTATCAGAATCGAGTATGGGACACCATCAAGGAATTTGATGCTTTCTCAATAGAAGTTGTCCCTCAAGAGCTTAACACTAAGGCTGATTCATTAGCAGTTTTTGCTTCTTTGCTCCTCCCACACCCAAAATTCAAAAAAAAATCCTATAGGATTGAATTGATCTATCAACCCAGTATTCTTGATAACGTCAATCATTGACAGGTCTTTGAAGGGAGTAACAATCAATGCAAGGATTTATGCCCAGATAGTATAGTCAACTCGTTATTCAATTAAAAGTAAATAAAATACCTAAAGGTCTACTGGTGTCTCTTGAGGATTTCTTCAATCGCCATGATCGTTCTGTCAAGAAGAAGATGATCAATTTTTTTGGACATTCTGATGGGTTTGAGGCAGTGAATATTGGAGAACTTGATTCTCCTAAAATGGTTTATATTGGGAGGTGTTGTTCGTTAGAAGAGAAAGAAAAATTAATAGCCTTGTTGACTAAGTAGAAGGAGGTCTTTTCCTAGTGCTATGATGATTTGAAGAATTTCATGAATGGGAAATTTCAGCATCACATACCACTCAAGGAGGGGAAAGCTGCCTTCAGGTAGAAAGAAAGGAATTATAATCGTATGGTGACTGATGCCATCTTTAAATAAATTGACAAAATTCTAAAGGTATAGATCATTTATCCTATACATCATTCAACTTGGGTGGCCAATATTGTGTCGATGCTCAAGAAAAATGGGGAGATTCAAATATGTGTTGATTTTAGAAATTTTAATCAAGCATCACTAAAAGATAATTATCCTCTACCTAACATGGATCATATTTTACAAACAGTTGTTGGCTTAGAGATGATGTCTATGTTAGATGGATTTTTAGGTTACAATCAAATCAGTGTATCAGGAGAGGACCAACACAAAACAACATTTGCCACATCTTGGGGAACTTTTGTTTATAATCAAATGCCATTCAGACTCATTAATGCAGGAGCTACGTTTCAACGTGCCATGGACCTATCTTTTGGTGACCTCCAGAAAAAAATTATAGTCATCTATCTTGATGATCTGACAGTGTTCTTAAGAAAAGGACTGATCATTTACAAGATCTGGAACGGGTCTTACAAAGGTACATAGAACATGGTATCTCTCTTAACCCCAAATAGTCTATTTTTGTTGTCACAAAAGGAAAAATCTTAGGCCACATTGTGTCCAAAGAAGGCATCAAAATAGAACTAGACCAGGTCAAGGCCATCTTGTAGTTAAACCTTCGTTCGAGTCGAACTGGTGTAAAATATTTCTTTGGTCAGGTGAATTTCTTGAGAAATTTTGACCTAGATTTCTCTAAAATTACTAAACACATTGTAGATATGATGAAAGAAAAACTAGGTTTTAAATGGAATGAAGCTGGGAAGCAAGCTTTTGAAAATATAAAAGAAGCAATCGCCTGAACTCCTATCTTGGTCAACCCAGACTTCAAGAAGGATTTCATTATTTATTGCTATGCTTTAGAGAATACCACGTTTGTTGTACTTCTGCAGGAAAATGAAGATAAAATTTAGGAAGTTATTGCTCTCATGAGAAAACCATTAAAGAAACATGAGCTTAATTACTCTCCCATTGAAAAACATGCATTTGTAGTAGTCAGGGCAGTCAATGTTTCTATATGTTACACTCACACTTGATGGTTTATGTGCTAGATCTTGTTGTCAAGAGCATACTAACCCAACAAGAAATTGAATGCAATAAGAGAGGTAGCTAGATAGCTAAATTACAAGAGTATGACCTAGACTTAAAGCCCACTAAATTAGTTAGAGGAAGGGGACTTTGCAAGTTGATTGCAGAAAACTTGAAAGAAGAAGAAGAAAGCAAGGATTTACCATTGGTGTTAACTGTTAGCTTACATGATGAGTGGTTCTATGATATTGCCTACTTCCTTACCTACGAAAAAATGTCCAAAGCACCTCTCAAGTAAACAGAAAAGGAATCTAAAGTTGAAGGAAACTAAGTATGTCATCTAGAGTGACACCCTGTACAAGCGAGGTATAGATGGAACTTTCTTGAAATGTGTTGATAAGGCTCAACAAGAAAGGCTACTTAATACTTTCCACAACAAGGCCTATGGAGGTCACTTCTCTTCCATTGTGACAACCTTCAAGATCATAAGACATGGGTATTACTGGCCTGGGATGTTTAAAGATGCCTATCACTGGGTTGGTAAGTGTGAGAAACACAAATTATTTGCAGGAAGACCGCAACTAGCAGTCTTGCCACTTAAGCCTATGGTTATTAATGGACCATTTCATCAATGGGGTCTTGATTTTATTGGTCCAATTAGCCCACAATATAGCAGAGGTCATACTCATATTATCATAGCTATGGATTACTTCATCAAATGAGTGGAATAAATCCCGTTCAAAAGAACTACTTCGAAGTTAGTCTGTGAATTTATCAAAGAAAACATTTTGGTCAGGTATGGAGTTCCATATAAAATAGTTACTGATAATGCTACTAGTTTTTCATCGAGTGATTTTTCAATTTTCTTCTATGATTAAGGAATCTCTATCTCCCATTCAGCTGATTATTACCCACAAGGGAATGGTTAGGCATAATCCAACAACAAAAATTTGGTCAGTGACAATCAGAAAGACTGGCATAAAAGTTTGTATGAAGCCCTATGGGAAGATCGGATAACTCCGAAAAGGGCTATTGGAAGTACCTCCTTCAAGTTGGTGTATGGAGTGGAAAGTGCACTTCCTCTTTCATTCGAACTACCTATTCGTAAATTGCAAACTGCTATAGAAGAAGCTGAATTTAGTGATGCTCTGGAAAAAAGGATTTTGTACTTAACTAAGTTATAGGAACATTGAGAAGAGATGGTAGACATGATAACCATACATTAGGCAAGGGTCAAGAAGTTTTTTGATAGAAAGTGCATACTGAGAAAGTTCATGATTGGAGATTCAGTTTTATTGTGGGATAAACGTAGGGAACCTAAAGGTGCTCATAAGAAGTTTGATTCACTATGGATCGGCCCCTTCAAATTCATCCAGGAATTCGGGCCTAATACTTTCTAGCTTGCATATCCTGACGGAAATCCCTTGCCCATTCCTTATAATGGGAAAAATATGAAGCTTATCAACTATGATGGCCTTGCGACCCCCTTTTCTTGTACATAGTTAGCTTAGGGTTTTTAGTGTGTATTTCTTGTTGTCCTTTCAATTTGTTTCCTTGCTACTAGAGAGTGTATTTCATTTTGAACAACTCTGATGCCCAATTAATAAGACATTGATCTTTTCCATTTGTACTAGGTTCGTTGTTGCATCCTTATCAGTCTTTGTCCCCAGTCAGAGCCAATGTTTCGATTAATTCATTTCCCACCTCATGGAGTCTTCCACTTCTTCAAAAACAAAACATTTCATTTTAATGCGGGTTGCATTTCATGTTATAGTGTGAACTCAGGCGGTGTTTTCCATGGTTTGTTGAACCTTTCACTTTGTCGTCTGGGCCTCTTTTATTTCCTTCAAATGTCTAACCTAGGTGGTGTTTTGTATGTCTTGTTGAACCTTGTTGCCAGCGTGATGATTATTATCCTGGGTGACCTTTCACCATAACATTTGAACCCAGGCACATATTTGTGGAGTTCTCTAAACCTCTTTTATTATCGCCCGTAGATGTTTTTAAATTTTTGAAAGACGGTTATGTGGGGAATGGTGAAAGTGACAACTACCATGTGTCATAATGCTAAATCAAGACATTAATGTCCATTTACTCCCATGTTTTTTCTGTGAAGCCGTGATTGATAAAATAGAAGGACAAGTAAACATTCTTACCACATCAATTTCTGAGGACGAGCTAGAGAAGACACACAATTCAAGTTGCATGGTTTTCCATTTAAGTTATTTTCAATTTTCATTCATTGCAACATGTTTTCTAAATTATTTACTCTGGCATTGAAGAAATATATATTGTCAAGCATAACGATTGCACAATGGCAAGGGTTAAATATGTTGGCTATGAGTATGTGTCTAGGTTAACCTATGAGGGACCTGAAATTGGTGATACCTAGCTAGAGCTTGTTAATATAGATGAATTGTGGAACAAATTCAATGAACCTAATCCTCCCCTATCATTGAGAGAGTTGTGGATAGTGGTTTGATTGAGGCTGTCGCGTTTCCAATAGCAATGCAATGTCCCAATCTAGTGTTGGAATGCATTAGACATTATAACTCATAGACATGGGAGGTCAGGATGGAAGATAATAGACTTGTTCTAAAAAATTCAAAGGTCCACCTTCATGTGGATTGTTTGAGGATTCCAGAAAGGGACGAATATTCACTCATGGACATGACTAATTCTCATATTGAGTTTACTGCCAAAAAGGGGGTTTACAGGAATGTAATAGCAAAGAACATGCTAGTCAAATTGAAGAAGGGAAAGTCTCAATTGCCTTGCAACCTACGCAGAAACCATTTTGTAGATGAAGTAGCCGATATTGTTGTGTCGTTGCACAGGGTTAGGGGCAGTGAAAATATTCACTATTTTTAGGAATGGATGTACTTCATCCAAATCATATTGAGCGGGCAACAATCCCTGGATTGGGCTAATATTATCCGTGACCGTGTACATGAATTGATGATGTTCTTCACTCTGAACAATTTTTTCTTTATGTCATTATACTTAATATTTGTGCTTGCTAGCACTCGACCCTGGCTCGGATTAAGGCCAAGTGATTTACCACTAGAAAAATTACCAATTTATGATTACTTTGATAAGCTCCAACTTCACAAAATCTTTTTACATTTCATAAGAATTGCTGACACTTTTATCATGAGGATGGTCAGAGAATTATAGAGATGTCCTACAATGAGGTTGTCTCTAGAGGCTATGTAGTTCGTTGATTTTTATGGTAGCCACTTTATCCAATTTCAGAGGTTTTCATACATAAGAGTAGGCAGGTATGCAGGTTTTCCTATTAAATTTCCCAAGTATCCTGAAGATAAATGGGTGATTATTGAGGTTAGTAGACAATAGGCTGATGTTAATATATTGTACTAGGGAAGAAAGAGACTAATAGTCAGTTTTCCATTTGATTTTGGTGCATATAGTCGTCAATCTATGTCTAATGCTTTGAATATTGAGACAAAATTGTCCAGGTATGACATGCCCTCATATGATGAATGTGTTGATTTTGACCTGAAGGACTATATTAAGAGCAACCTGAAATTGAGTCCTACCTACAATCATCAATCCAACCTTGAGGATTACTGGGGCGATTGCTTTGATGAATATGAGATAAGGAGAAGAAGATGGATGAGATTAAAAGTGGATCAAATTATCATTTATGATTTGAAATGGGATTTTCAAGGTGTTATTGAAGATGGGTCTGACATGGTTGACCCTGTATATATTGAACTTATAGAGAGCCAGCCCATTCCTACCATGGATTGGAGCTTTAAAGAAAAGGAAACTATTGAAGCTAGATCTATTGATGTTTTGACTAGAACTAGGGAATGGGTGACTAAAAAGAAAACTAAGCAATCTCGCCCTTGTACTAGTTCAAAAGATTCACTCTCTACTGAAAGTACCTCCCAAGCCTCTTCCAGACGATAATCAGCTAATAATGCTCCTCAATCTTATCATTAGGTACTCAAGGAGGTGGTGATGGGGATCCACCAGAAAGAAATGTGTATTCACAAACTTGTGGAGATGATATTTTCAATTTTCCTATTTTGGAAAAGGACAATGAAGGAGAAGACAAAGAGGAAGGATTAGAAAACCTGAATGTTGACTGCCCTCCTCATAATGAATCTCCTATCAGAGAGGTAAACCCCTCTCAGGGACTAGGAACAACTGCACCTGCAGAAGATACCCCTTCAGTCACTCAGATGCTATTTGGGTCCCCAGGTTTCAAGGAAACTAAGGCCGTAGTAACCCTAGCCTAGCTAGAAGATTCACTATCCTGAAAAAGGAAAGTCATAAATTCTAGCTTGCCTAAGCAAGACATGGTAGGTCAATTGTTATAGAGCACTTCAACTCCTAAACCTAAGAAGCTGAAGACTACCGCTAGGCTTATAGATGACACAGAATCAGGAACACTCCAGTTGGAAATCACACACCCTTCTGTGCAGAGAGATGTTTTTCAAGCGGCAGCAAGTGACTTTGAGGTGAATAGGGTTGACCTCGGTCCTCCTACTAGGGATGGAGATGTTCAAATTTTTCAAGTATCAACAACCAAGATGGTTGAGAGATCAAATAAAGATAAAGAAAGTAAAGATGAATTGAAAGCTTAGGTTTGGAACTTGTCTACTTGTTTAAAATCTATTTTTGAAGCCGTCCCACAACCTATTTCCCAGGTAGATGCTTCTATTGAATCTCTTACTGTGGTTGGAAAGGAAGCCCTAACTAAAATTAAAAGTAATCAAAGTTTAAGCTAGGTTGTAGATGAGTGGAATGAATCCCTCATCAAGAAAGGAAAACTTGTCATTTATGAATCCTTTGAACACTTACAAGAGGAAAATGCTCTGAAAGCTACCTTAGGGGATGAGGCCATAGCTATTGAAAAGGAAGAGAAATTGTGGGTTCACTATCAAACTGAATTGAAGTTATTGACGAGATCAGATATGCAAAAACTAGCTGCAGACGAAATCACACTTAATGCTTTAGATACCCACTACCTCTCATGGACTAAAGGTGTAGAGTGGAAATTACAGGTTGCTAAACAAATCTTACAAAATCTTAAAGAGATCATCAACGAGTGTGTCTCCATTTGAAACAAAGCATTGAGCACCTTGATGGCTCTTGGTCTACTGGAAGATAAAGATGGAATAGGAGATGATGTAGACATTAGGAGATTAATGACAGATTTCCAAAAAATGGTTAAAGAATCTCTTGACTTACCCACTCTTAATGCTAAATACTTAAAAAGGCTAAGTGAATTACACCTGGTATCATCTTAGGCAATGGACCTTATGAAATCTTTCAAGCAACACATGGAAACGACTAAAGATCTTCATATGACGTGGAAGGTGAGGATAAAAAATGTAACTGTTCCCTAGCATAAGGACCTTATGCATATCCTCAAGACTTTCTAGGTGTGGTGTAAGAGACCTTCGATGATCCAGGAAGCTGGAAATGAAGTGACACCATCTTAGTGGCATGGCTCCTCTTTGCTTATTTTACGTGTCTTTTGTTTAATTGGCTATGAACATGAAGAGGCGGGACTCATCGAACTTTTTAAATTGTATCTATTTTCATATGCTCTCTCTAGACATTCCTCACAAGTTTTTTCTCAGTACTATTGATAAATGAAATTACTATTTTGTCTGTGTGCAATTTGGTGAAGTTAATCTGATTTCTTAAATATTTGTGTTTAAGAATATCTCATGCATGCCTTATCTTGGTATGAGGAGTGCAGTTCTCACATTAATTTCATTTCTCATATGGTATTGAGTGGATTTTTTGTTTCCAATTGTTAATTAGTCTTTGTGGTAATACTTCTATTCGCTGAAGTGTGTACCTGATATTCAAAAAATTTCTGATATTGGGTATACCTTTTTTGGTTTTTGGTTAAAAGCATACATGGTGTTTTGTTTCTTTCTTTTCTAATTCATTGAAAATATATGATGGAGTTGTACCTCAGAAAAATTTAGAGAATATTCATCTTGTTTAAAGATTAATATTCAGAGCTATTGGATAATTTCTTTGTACCTAGTGGGTGTTCAATTGTAAATTCTCGAGGTGTCAAATTTGTTAACCAACACGACTCAAACCCAATTTTTTCATAAATTTCAGCAGGATTATCCTCAAATTAGTATTTTTCAAAGATATTTTGAAATGGTCAAACCTTTTTATGTCAAGATAAATCATGCACCCAGTACTTGTTGTTGTAGACTACATATTGAATTCTCTAACCATTATGATATTTATCATTCTATATGTTTAGATTTGCATACTAACAATGTTTTGAAGGATTGTGGCATAGAAGCCCCACTAACATCTTCAAGAGATTTCTTATCAAAAAAATTATGTGAAATAGAGGATGGCTAAATATTCTACAGTACAACATGCTTGGATGGTTCATGCGAGCGTTGTGGTGGCTTGCAGCATATGCCTGTATGTCAACATATGGAAAACACGAATGAGGTGGGATAGAAAATAGTAGAGTTTAGGAAGTATAAAATAGTGGCATACATTACAAAAGATGGTAATCAAGCAAAAAGGTATGATTTGGTTATTCAGAAGATTCCAGTGTATTAGTTTATGTCCATGTTTCGTGACAATATAGTGTATGAGTATGCAAGGAATACCCATAGATCCTAATGGTTGGACACCTAATTCAAGCTATGCAAGGAAACCTTTCCAATTGGCAGTATAGTATCAGTGGTTGAATTTGTAGAGAACTACACTCTATAGCCAAAGTGTGAGGTGTAGTCAGAATATTACAACTCCACATAGGTTTCGATATTTGTGCACATAGCATTCATTCATGCAGCTAATAGTATAGAGGAACAAAGGAAGGTATCGAGGGAGTATCACTTTTATATTAGTGATGATTGCACACATTCTCCAAAGCTCATGCAAGGTTGTTTCCAGATGTTCTATAGTGATTTGGATCAGAGGGGCATAACATACAATCGATATATAATATGGTTGGATAACCATGCAGCACAGTTTAAGAACTCGCACATGTTCTACTGGTTGAGCAAGATGCATGTCATTACAGGTGTTCAGCATATGTGGAACTTTTGTGAGGTCGGGCATGGAAAGGGGGAGCATGTGTGAAAAGAGCATTAGCATGAGAAGAGTTAAAGTATAAAGACAATGCAAAGTTGACAGATGCAAAATCAATCATCGAGTGGTGTAATGCTTCGATGGGTCAAGGTAATCAAGGTACGTCTTCAATTCATAGATTTTTTTGGTTGATGGATGATACTAACATTGCACCATATGAGAATTTTTGTACACTAACAAGATCAAGTGAGCTACACTCTTTCCTTAGCTTAGATACAAGTTCATGGAGTATCAATACATAGAAGATGGCATGCTTTTGTTCTTCATGTACAATGCAAGCCTAGAATGATTGTGAGTCAGAGGAGTGGGTTGAGAAATGGTTGATAAGTTATCTTAGCCCACTTCACATGTATTTCCCTTCAATGAAATTGGAACTAACACAGATGAAATTATCAGTTGACTTTGACCACATATAAGATCTAGTTCAACTAGTTAATATATATACTTTCTTAGTTTTTGAAATTCCTATTGTTATCTTACTTTGTAGTGCATTCGTAGTGTTGACTAATTTCAAGAGATTTGTTGCACATATCAATGCAAGGCATGTTTATGCAGTTATTGCAGATGAAGAAAATGAAGAGGGAACAAACTATTACTTGTGTCATTGTGTTGAGGCAAAAAAGAAATTGGAGGCCCCAGTTATAGATGGAGAAAACATCGAATACCCTACAGGCTCAGTTGTTGTTATTGGAACGTGGCTTAGAAGGTACCCACATAAGAGTGTTAAATATTGGTTGTTTCAAGACTTAGACACGCATCGTAAGATTCTTCATTAATCTAACCTTGTCATGGTATCCAATGTTGATTTGACCAAATATGGGGGTAGACCTTTGAACAAGACCTTGTGGAAGGTCCGTGAGTTTGACCATGAGGCAATACTTGACACAATAAAGAGTAGAGCAGACTCAGATGGTTCGTTGAATTAATTTGTAAGTATGCACATTGGTTCTTATTAATTTATACTTGTATGCACATTATTTTGTTTGATGCCAACGTTATCATCTTCTTTTACTTTTTCTATTTGTAAGTAACCTAGTAAAAATCGATTGGTGTCCCCTTGCAGAAAATATTGATTTATGAGCCATCCAAGATAATCTCAGCCAAAAAATTAATGCAACATCCTTATTTTGATGATATTGACAAATCTCAATTATGATTTTAAGCCATTATAAAAGTGTGTACGAATCTTGGTGAGGGAACTTCAAGTTATTCATTTGAAGTTAACCTTATCATGAACACCTATGATGTAGACATTATAAGAGCATCTCAAATTTCAAGTTATTCTATTCATGAGAGGTGTTGTGTGCAATAGGTATCTTGGAACTCCCAGTGAAGATGTATGAATAGGAGTGACTAAGTTGAGAGACTTACATGCCTATCCTTAATGGAAGAATCAAGATTTATGCCTTGTTGTTCCTGAGTTGGAACCAAATGGTGTGGATTTGTTGTGTGTAAGTGTCTTCCATCTATTTTCATTTCATTTCCATTTTGGATGCTCTTTCTTTTTCTTCTTTTACTTTGTGTATTTGTAAGTAAACTAATAAAAATTTATTGGTCTCTCCTTGCAAAAAATTCTTCTTTATGAGCCATCGAAGAGAATCTCAAAAAAAAAAGCAATACAACATCCTTATTTTGATGATCTTAACAAATCTCAATTCTTATTTGAAGCCATTATAAAAGAGTGTGTGAAGCTTAGCGAGAGAATATAAAGTTCTTCATTTGAAGTTAACCTCATCATGAGCACCTATGATGTAGGCATTATAAGAGAATCTCAAATTTATGAGTGACATTGTAAAATATCTATGAGAATGAAGTACCTAAGACATTGTGCCTATGGTGCAGGGAACCTGGGCCTTCATTTTGTAAAAGGGGTTTAGTATGTAGTGTCTTTATGTTTAAGGGAATGTTTTTGTTTTGAAATAAGGTATTTAAGACCATATTGCAATGTTTTGGGTCGGTTTTGGTTAGGAGGAGTCATTTTGAGTCAATTTGGTAAAGTTGTAAAAATTGTAAAAAAGTTGCATAACAACTTTTGCATTTTTGATGTAAAAGGGAAGTTGAATAGTTAAGATGTTAAAATTTAGTTGTAGTTGGTTGGATATGGTTGGAAAATGTTAAATATTCTTTTTAATAGTTTAAATATGGGTTGGATTTACATTTGGAGGATTGAATAACAAAGATTCACTATTTTCTACATTTTCCTACATTGATTTTTGCTGCTACAACAACTTGTACATTTTGGTATGGCTTGGAAGTGCTCATTTGTTCATTGGAATTGATGGAGGAGTGAAATACCTTTCATTTTAATTTTTCCTCATTTGATTTCATTAGGATTTGAGTGAGATATAGTGTTTTTTTTCTTTTTTTTCTAAAAACGGGTTAGAAACCTTGGTTTTGAGGGTTTGAGAGCAAAAATAATGATTTGTGACCCATTCCACTAATGAAAATGCTTAATAATTGGTGGAATGGGTGTAGGTAGGTTTTATTTTATGTTTTTGAAGTTGGCAGGAGCAGGGATGAGGATTTGGGAAAATTTGGTTGATGCCCTAGTTGGTTTACTTCATGTTTTAAAGCAAAAGTGATGCATATAAGTAGGGTTTTGTAGAAGAGTTGATTGGAGACCATTATAGGGGATGGGGATTGAATTTGAAGAACCTAATTTGAAATTTCTAAGGTTTTGGAATGGATATTTGAGGTTTGGAGTGTGTAAAACCAATAAGTGTCTTGTTGAGGGAGCTTAATTAGGCCTATTTCAAGGTGTAACAACAATTTTTTGGCCCTTGTGTTCTAAAGTAACCCCACTTGCAATTGAAGTATGTTTCAAAAGAGGATAATGGGTACTCAAATCTGTATTATTTTTCTAGGTATGAGATGGGGTTTGAAAATTGTGTTTGAAAAACCTTGTTTGTTGTGCTATTAGGAAGAATGTCAATTTGTGAAGGAATTCATTAAGTTTGAAGTGTTAAGACTTTGTCAAGAGTTTGGTTGAGTTAGTTTGTGTTTTGATACCCTGATCTACATCAGCCTACAAGTACAAGCACTTGGGTTTCATAACGGTGTATGAAGCATATTAGACAATTGTAGCACAAACAAAAGAATTAGGATAGCTAAATAAATCTCATTTTATTGTAAACATCATATTATTAATATAGTGAGTGTAATAATGTTTGATGGTCACTAATCATTCTTTTTCTTTTCTTATTCTCTCCATATTATAACTAGCACCAATTGACTAACTTATTATAAAAACTTCATTTATTAAAACAAATCAACCTAATGATTATATAACAATATCAATATAGCATACAGTCTATTGAAATAAACACTTATAATGAGATTTACTCAAATATTGAAATTTATTGCTACCCTCAAACATTTGTAATCCAAGCAACATAATCCCTTAATAGTCCAAATTGCAAAAAGGAAACAATCTTTGACGGCGTGTTGCTCAAATACCGTGTTAGTTACGAGCATTCCATCCAAGGCATCGAGATCATGTAGGGAACCTCTACAATATCCTCTCTCAATTTTTGTTATCTCAGTTTTATTTTCTGTGGTATCCAATTTTGACTTGATGGAAAAAGTGTTAATTGCAAGCAATGTAAAGTTGCAAAGTGGTGGAACTTTCGTTCTGCAACTCATGTGACCAAATGGACTATTCCAACACATTCGAATGGGTACGTTTACACTAGGAATGGTCCTCTTTCACACCCAAATATGCGGAATCATTCTAAGCTATGTTCAACTGGATCGATCACTTAAGAGTCCAAAGTGCAAAAGGTCAACAATCTTTGACGGGCTATTACTCGGAAACCGTGATGCTTAAGAACTCTTCATCTAAGCCTACGAGATTGTGTTGGGCCCCTCTACAATAACCTGTCTCAGTTTTTGTTATCTCGGAGTCATTTTCCCATGGTGTCCTATTTTCCCTTGATGGAAAAAGTATTAAATGCAAGCAGTGTAAAGTTGCAAAGTGGTGCAACTTTCGTTCTGCAACTCGTGTGACCAAACTAACTGTTTCAAAACATCTGAATGGGTACATTTATAGTAGGCATGGTCCTCTTTTGCACCCAAACATGTGGAATCGATCCAAACTACATTCAACTAGCTCGATCCCTTAAGGGTCCAAAGTGCAAAAGGGCAACAATCTTTGACGGGATATTACTCAGAAACCATTGTTCTTAAAAAATCTTCGTTTGATCCTATGGGATCGCGTTGGGCCCCTCTACAATAACCTCTCTCGGTTTTTGTTATCTCGGAGTGGTTTTCCCATGGTGTTAAGATTTCACTTGATGGAAAAAGTGTCAAATGCAAGCAGTGCAAATTGCAAAGTGGTGCAACTTTCGTTCTGCAACTTGTGTGACCAAATAGACTATTCCAACGCATCTGTATGGGTGGGTTTATGCTATCATACTCCTCTTTCACATCCAAACATGCGGAATCACTCTGAGCTACATGCAACCGACATAATCTCTTAAGAGTCCAAAGTGCAAATTGGCTGCAATCTTTGATGGGTTGTTACTTGGAAACCGTGATGCTTAGAAACTTTTTGTTTGAGCCTATGGGATCATGTTGGGCCCCTGTAAAATAACCTCTTAGTTTTCGCTATCTCAGAGGCATTTTCCCGTGGTGGCAAATTTTCACTTGGGGAAAAAGTTGTCAAATGCAAGTAGTTGAAAGTTGCAAAGTGGTGCAACTTTTATTTTGCAGCTCGTGTGACCAAATAAAATATTCCAACACATTTGGGTGGGTACATTTACACTAGGAATGGTTCTCTTTTGCACCCAAACATGTTGAATCGCTTCAAGCTACATTCAACTAGTAGAATCCCTTAAGAGTCCAAAGTGCAAAATGACTGCAAACTTCAACATGTTATTACTCAGATATCGTGATGCTTAAAAACTTATCATCTAATCCTATGGGATCATATTGGGCCCCTCTATAATAACCTCTCTCAGTTTTTTCTATCTCGGAGGCATTTTCCCATGGTGGCAAATTTTCATTTGGGGAAAAAGTTGTCAAATGCAAGTAGTTGAAAGTTGCAAAGTGGCGCAACTTTCGTTTTGCAACTTGTGTGACCAAATGAACTGTTCCAACATGTTTGAATAGGTATTTTTACACTAGAAATGGTCATCTTTCACACCCAAATACGCGGAATCGCTCCAAGCTACATTCAACCGGTAGAATCTCTTAAGAGTCCAAAGTGAAAAATGGCTGCAAACTTCAGCATCTTGTTACTCGGATATCGTGATGCATAGAAAATTATCGTATGAGCCTATGAGATCCCCTCTACAATAACCTCTCTCAGTTTTTAGTATCTTGGAGACATTTTCCTATGGTGGCAAATTTTGACTTGGGGAAAAAGTTGTCAAATGCAAGTAGTTGAAAGTTGCAAAGTGGTGCAACTTTTGGTCTACAACTCATGTGACCAAATGGACTATTCCAATGCATCACAATAGGTATGTTTATGCTAGGCATGGTCCTCTTTCACACCCAAACACGTGGAATTGCTCTGAGCTACGTTCAACCGAATCAATCCCTTAAGAGTCCAAAGTGTAAAATGGCTGCAAACTTTAGCATGTTGTTACTTGGATATCGTGACACTTAGAAACTTCTTGTCTTAGCCTATGGGATCATGTTGGTCCCCTCTACAATAACCTCTCTTAGTTTTCTCTATCTCAGAGGCATTTTCCCATGGTGGAAATTTTTCACTTGGGGAAAAAGTTGTCAAATGCAAGTAGTTAAAAGTTGCAAAGTGGTGAAACTTTCGTTCTGCAACTTGTGTGACCAAATGAATTGTTTCAATGCATTTAGGTGGGTGCATTTATGCTAGGAATGGTCCTCTTTCGCACCTAAACATGCTGAATCACTCTAAGCTACATTCAACCAATAGAGTCTCTTAAGAGTCCAAAGTGCAAAATGACTGCAATCTTCGACAGGTTGTTACTTGGACACAGTAAAACTTAAATTTTTTTTGTATGAGCCTATGGGATCATGTTGGGCCCCTCTACAATAACCTCTCTTAGTTTTTGCTATCTTAGAGGTTTTTTCCCATGGTGGAAAATTTTCATTTTGAAAAAAAGTTGTCAAATGCAAGTACTTGAAAGTTGCAAAGTGGTGCAACTTTCGTTATGCAACTCATGTGACCAAACAGAATATTCCAACACATTTGGATGGGTACATTTACGCTAGGCATGGTCCTCTTTCACACCCAAACACGCGGAATCACTCTAACCTACGTTCAACCGACTCGATCGATTAAGGGTCCAAAATGCAAAAGGACAACAATCTTTGATAGGCTATTACTCAGAAATTGTAACTCTTAAAAACTCTATGTTTGAGCCTATGGGATTGCGTTGGGCCCCTCTATAATAACCTCTCTCAATTTTTGTTATCTCAGAGTTGTTTTCCCATGGTGTCCAGTTTTGACTTGATGGAAAAAGTGTCAAATGCAAGCAATGTAAAGTTGCAAAGTGGTGCAACTTTCGTTTTGCAACTCGTGTGACCAAAAAAACTGCTCCAACGTGTCTTGATAGGTACGGTTACACTAGTTATGGTGCTCTTTCACACCCAAACATGTGGAATTTCTTTGAGCTACATTCAATCGGTTTGATCCCTTATGATGGCATGCAAAACAATTGAAAAAAGAAACATACACACGACAGTTGAAAAGTCTGAGTTTTCCACACAAAAAACATATGATCATCCTCAAGTCTAGCAAGCGCAAGATGTTTTTTAATTATCCTCCTTTCCCTTACAACAATATACAACCAATTGTAAATGCATACAATGGTGGAACTTGGAAACAATTTATTTTTCCTCATTTAACAACTTTGGTTGTGAAGCATTTTGTCATTTTCATTTGAAATAATTTGCTATGCTTGAAAATTGGATTCTAAGAGAAACAAGTGATGCTCCCATGTACATTTATTATTTGGTGTGATAAACAAAGTTTCCACCGTTGAGTCCATTTCTTATTTGTATTATAAATTATAACTTGCTTTCTCCCAAGTCCATTTCCTATACAAGAAATAATATTGCAAAAAGTTGAAATATACATCTTTCGACGTGTTTATATGGTGATGGATCAAGAACATAAAAATTCATTCTGCACTATGACGATTATGCTGTGAAAATGTTTAAAGACTATTCAAGATAAATGTTTGTATGATAATGTGTCAAGAAGTTAACTACTCATCATCTACTATGAATATTATGTTTTGCAAGTGTTGTGAAGATTATGTATCATTTGCTTAATTGATATTTTCTAATCAAAAGATTAAATATATTGGAATCTCTTTATGAAACATTTCATGGAATACCAATTGAAAACGTGTTTTTTACTTTTAGATAAAGCATTTCATGGAACTCTTTGGATTAAACTGAATTGAGATATGTAAGAACAAGGGAGCATTAGGAAATACATTGCTCAAGGATCTTAAATAAGCCTTCTCTCCCATTGCAATTTTGGGTGGATTATTGCTTTCAAAGTATTGGGAATGTTTTGCCTATTTTCTAGTTGGTAGTTTCCATTCTAGAAGGCTCATCTCTTGATATATTTTATACTGAATCAATTATCAAGTTAATAATCAGTGCATTTAATTATAGTTAATATTTTCTTTTCAATTTGTGCAATTTTGAAATTTTTAACTCTACTACTATTCCTAGAAATATTGAAGTTCTTTAGCATCAACTAATAAAGTTGTTTAGCATCAATCAATTAATATTCAAGACAAACCATGAAGGACATCAATGATCAATTCCAGGGCTAACCAATTAATAAGTATACACGTGAATAATTCAAGCATGTACATGTGAATAAGGGAGCACAAGTACTAAAAAACATGTAATCCTTGAAGTATACACATGTATACATAGTATATACAAATTAATACAAAGATATGCATCAATACAAGGTATACACATGAAAACACGTAAGTCACAAAGTATAAATTGGAATACACGTAAGTCACAAAGTATACACATAAGTTGTAAAATATACACTTGAATACACGTAATTCATATCTATTGAACCATGAATTTATAATGCAAATATGGACACCATTGATAATAAAAAAATTGTATTAACCAAATAGCCATGTAGGCATACTTCAATATATGTCGATATAAGTATAAAATATAGGTACAAAATAGCCATATAGGATTATGAAAATTCCATATAGGCATACAATGTCAAATATATCCAATACAAAATATGTACAAAAATTCCATATAGGCATACAACAAAGGGCTCTAGAATCAAAATTCATTGCTCTCCATGCTCTCGAAATAAACTCTTGCCCTTTGCTTGTTGATTTTATGGCTATACATTAATCACTCATTTATGTTGTGATCGAAGAGTGCTCTTGGTGCTCCTCCTAGGGTTTAGTTCTTGGTCAAGTCTTATATGTTACAATAAGAAGTAAAGACATTAATATATAGAAATTACATTATAAAAAAATGATATATTTAACAAAATAATCACTTTCCGCCATCTGATGATCACTCTCCATGAGGGAAATATTCAAATTCCCATGCTGAGGCATGTTGAAGCCTTGTATAAACCATCCAAATAGAAATTAAACTACGAATCAATAATGGTTTGATTTTTCACTAACATCTATAACAATGAATGTAAATTGAAATTTAGTAATTTTCCTCATACCTCCCCTGTCAGAGCCATCGAGGAGTCTATAGCAGATGAAACACTGATCTACATTGCCCTCTGAACATTCGGAGGTGTATCCACTTGCAACATCTAAAAATAAAACAACAAATTATTCAATCACGAAAACTACAATAGCGATCCATGTCATGGCTTTTAATGTATGAGATAATGAGAAATTTTTGAGTACTTATTAAACTATATATTTCTGACTATCATGCTTACTATTTTCCCTATCCATATCTTGTTTGAAAGCACTTGTTTTTAGGCTTTTACTCATAGCAGCAAGCTGGTCAATCATTTGATAAAATACTTTCGTAGACATGTACGATAACTGTGGTGGCATAGAGAAGGCAGTGAATTTTTTGAAAAAATGCCTCAAAGAAATGGGGTCTCATGGTGATGGAATTCCATTACAAACAAATGTTTCATGGCATTCCATCACCATAAGACCTCATTTCTTTCAGGCATTTTTTCAAACAGTTCATTGCCTTCTCTATTATATTATGATGGTATGGGGTGGATGGTATAATGTGGACTTGGTTATGAGATAGAGGGAAATCATGACATGAAGAGGGAGGGGTGGGGAGATGAACAAGTGGAATAAAAGGTGGAAGGTTTCATGGATTGGTAAATTGAGGATGAGGAACTTGAAAAGAATTTGGAGGGGAATTTTGGCTAATGGGTTGGTTTCTATTCTTCAAGTAGTGAGTTGTTTGAAAAAATGCCTCAGAGAAATGTGGTCTCATGGTGATGGAATGGAATTCCATCACAATGAGACCACATTTCTACAAGGGATTTTTTCATACTACTCACTGCCTTAACTATGATATTGCTTACTATTATGCTTTGATAGATTTTTTCCAAGCATCCATAGTTTGTTGGAAAGCACCTATTCTAGGCTTTTAGCCATAGCATCAAGGAAGTGAGTAGTTTGATAAAATTCTTTGGTACACATGTATGGAAAATGTGGTAGCATAGAAAAGGTGGTGAGATCTTCAAAGAAATGCCTCGAATAAATGTGGTCTTATGGTGATGGAATGGTATTCCATCACCATGAGACCGAATTTCTTTGAGGCATTTTTTCAAACTACTCACTGCCTTGTCCATGCTATTGCTTACTATTATGTTTGGATATATTTTTTCCAAGCATCCATAGTTTGTTGGAAAGCACCTTTTTTAAGCTTTTAGCCATAGCAGTGAGGAAATGAACTGTTTGATAAAATTCTTTTGTAGACATGTATGGAAAATGTGGTAGCATAGAAAAGGTGGTGAGTTGTTTGAAAAAGTGCCTCAAAGAAATTGGGTCTCATGGTGATGGACCCATGAGACCACATTTCTTTGAGGAATTTTTTCAAACTCATTTCCTTGTCTATGCTATTGCTTACTATTATTCTTTCATATATTTCTTCCAAGAATCCATAGCATAGACAAGGAAGTGAACTGTTTGAAAAGATGCCTCAGTAAAAAGTGGTCTCATGGAATGCCATGACAAACAAACACAATTAGAACCTGATCGTACTTATTACTTATGCTATGTGAAATAATTGCATCACTACTTATGTTGAATTTCTAAACAACTATATTGTAGTTGAAATTTTTTCATCTATCAACATCCAGTTATTAGTTATGGAATGTGAAGTAATGCTTTGAGTTTGAAAGATGTGCAATGCAACGTAATCAACAATATGCATATAAACTACACAAATCTATTAAGTACAATTCATTAGTTAAACTCTTTATTCTATTACCTGCATGTAGGTTTTTCTAAATCCATTGGCACTGGGAGGTGTTCCCTTGAAACCTCCAATATTAGCCTATTCAACATCCAAAATCACATAATAAAATACCATTCATAAAACAATGCTATTAACATGTAATAAATTTATAATTGTTTACTAGTTACATACCTCAACAGTAGATGTAGTAGAGAAATAAATGGGTGTAGAGCCAGTGTATCCAGTATCAACACTATGACCTTGAAATTTTATTAAAATCATAAAACTAAATTAGTTAATCTTGCATTTCAAAATTGATATTTAATAAGGGTATGTGCAGGATCATCATGGAAAAAACAGGCCCTTAAGTGGTAAAAAATTCAGAAAAATTAGAGTTAGGCAACTTGACGTAAAAAATTGAATAAGTTATTTATATTATTTCAAAAATATGTAAGAATAGAATCTAAATAAATTTGAATGTAGTTTCTAAACTACTAGGTTTTATTTATTTTTTTAAAAATCCATTTGGTGAAAATTTGAAATTTCAATGCAGTAGTACTTAAATTTCAGGGAAAAAATAAGAAGTAGGTGTTTGTCTAACCACCCTAACCACAATAAAATGATAAAAAAATTATAATATTTTAGACATAAGTAGAGGACTCATGTCCGGATGTGATGCATACTTTTTGTAATTTTTTTCCAAGTAAATAATTAATTATGATTTTTTATTACAAATTTTAAAAAATATAAAATTTGTATGTCACCTTAACTTGGTCAAAACTTCATGAAATTATTTTTTCTTTTTAATCCTATAGTATGTGAAGCATAGAATGTGATGCATGTTTTGATTCAAAAATGTGATACTGTTTGAAAGCTATAGATGTTTTTCAATAAGCCTATCAATCAACACTTTAGTCGTAATTCAAGGAGAAAATGAATAATAATTATTTATTAAATTCAAAGTAAATCATAATTTATATTGTTGGAAAGTTGAGGATCTCCTTTAAAAACCCTTTTCATTTCATCAATTTTGGGTAAGAAAAAAGTTGTCAGCCACATACCCTACAAATACCCATCATATTGCCACTTTTTGGCCCATCATGATCCTGCACATACCCATAAATTAAATTCAATAAACATGCTAACATTTACCTGAGTATCAAAGTCATAGGCCTCATTCAAAATGTCAGCTGCCCTCACCATCTCCATAGCTACAGATGTATCCTGTGTAGTAGCCTTCTGAGTGTCAGTGGGGTCATATGAACAAGTCACCCCACAAGACTGACACAAATGGGATCGAAGCCCAACACTCAAATACTCCCTTGGATGGCACTGTAGAATAGGGATGGCATGCTAGATGGCACTTTGGGTCAAAGAGTTGATGGCTTGTAAAGTCTCTACCTTAGCACTCTCCTTCGCGATGGAAGGGATAACGATGTGCTCATGAGGTGGCCTAGCAAGAGGTCTCTCCCTTTCCTTGTAGGATCCTGCTGTGCACCAGGTCTATCTTGAGCCGACCCCCCACCTCTCCCCTAGTGGAAGTCCCTCATATCAAAATAATTCAGGATTTTGTTCAAGATGAACTCACAGTATAGTTTCCTAATGAAATATTATTGGACTTCACAATTGTTGCATGGTGGGTAATAAAAAACCATGTACCACCTATTCCAAAAAAAGGTCCTAATCTGTTGGTGGTGGAACCAATGGATAGGAAACCTCTTCATATTGATGCTAATATTTACATTTGTGTGTGGGTCAGTGAATAATGAGCACAAATAAAATTTTGTAATTTTTAGATCTTTTACATCTTTATATGATAATTTATCCTGGTAATAAGCCCTAGTCGCCTGCCTCCTATCTTGCCAACCAATTAATTGTTTGCTGATTGAATCTACATGTTTTAACATTTATTTGAGTGAAGTTGTCAGGTTCATTCTTTCCATGGTTGAACCATTTGGATCATTCAACCTCCTGATTAAATCGTCAATTTTTTTTTTATTGTTTTCAATTTCACTCATTAAGTTTTTTTGAGTGCTAGGAGGATGTTGAGGGATTGGTGGAGGGGATTGTTGTTGCGGTTGTTCAACTTGAGAATTTTGTTGTTGTTGAGGATTTTGTTCCTCTTGTTGTTGATGTGCTTGTTGAGGATTTTGAGGATGGTTTGAAGGTTCATTAACATTTCCTACAAATTCAAAAAATAAATATAAAAAATAACCTAAAACTAACAAATTCACAACAAAGGGCAGGGGCCCTAGCTCGGTTGGCTAAGTCTTTCCTGTTGCAGGAGGCTGGTCACGAGTTCTAGTCTCCCATGTCCCGTGGTACCAGATGGCGTGTCGCGCCAGCGCTGCCGGTCATGTTAAAAATTTTACCAGGCGCACTGCAGTTTATAGGGGGCCGTGCTATACAAACTCGATTTCTGCAGCCTAAAAAAAAAACAAAAAACAAAAAACAAATTCACAACAAAAAAATAACAATCCTTACCTCTCAAACCTCCTCGTTGATGTGGTGGCACCCTAGTGATGAAACAACAACAATTTGATAAAAAATATTGCAAAATGGATCCTCCCAAAATGCGAGCACGGAAATGAAGGGTTTTGGCCATGGGCAGAGAAAAAACATAGTCACAATGAAAATGATTTCAAATTCCTTTTTTTTTGCTTTTAATACCTCATAACGTGAGTGCATTATAATGCGCTTGCGTTATGGGCTCATTGTGGCTAAGCCTTAGGCTTGGCACACCAAGCCATAACGTGAGCGTGTTATGAGCTTTCAAAAAAAAATTGTAAAATTTGGCCACAAATTGGCCACCCATCTTTTTGCACCTGCCCACACATTCGACTACACACCATAGTCATACATAATTACTACTATATTGATAAGCGTCTATGTGAGATATATCTATACATATACATATACATATTCTAAGGTCCATTTGATAGTTTTGTGCACATAAGCAACTTGCCTATAAGTGTGCATAGGTATGTCTACCTATGGACCCTTATGTACTCGTTCCTTCATATGTATGGTCTACATTGACATGCATATGTGTATCTATACATATTCCATGTTCATTATACTCATCAATACAAGCATATCAATATATGAAAGAGCTCACAAGCTCAAATAGATAAACATCACCCAATAATGCACTCAATAGTAAAAACAAGACCCTTACTAATGCAAACACATCAAACTAAGGATGACTTACCAATTCCCCAACATAAATAACTTGGCTCAAACATACTATTGTGAGTGTGTGTGTAAGCTTAGATAGGTTACGTTACTGGTTACCTGACCAAGATCTTCTCCTGGGTGATAATTCCCCTCCGCTTGGAGGAATTGAACATATACCTACATCCAACTAACACATGCATTACACATAATACATCTCATAGTTAGAATATTAATTCAATAACCATCCATTTCACACATATGCATTTCTTCACATATCATTAAATGAAATTGCATTCATTCATAATGCATTGATAACAAAGTGTAAGCACAATTTAGTCACCAACAGAATACAAATTACACTCAAATTTACCCTACATAGTAATAGTAAATAGTAATTACACAATTGGGGTGTAACACACAACCATATTGAATTTGATAAAAAGGATTTTTTTGGATAGGATGAATGCAAATAATTTAGGCACTTGATGTCTTGAACTTCTATCCTTGCAAATTTTCAAGAAAATTTAGGTATAGCAGTCTAAAATATTGAGATCCATGAAGCATTAGAAAGCTCCTAGTATGTGGGGAGGATGAAAGGTTGAAAGGATTGGTGTTTGAAGAATAATAAATTATCTAACCTATGGAGGAATTTGTAACCATATATATTAAAGCCATGTGAGATGATATATTTTAGCCCTCAATTGAGATGTTAGTACTTTGTCCAAGTTTTCACATGATTTAAGAATGATAATCAAATACATGACAGCCTCCCATAATAGGGTAAGTGCAGGAAGATGGGGGGCCAAAAATGGGTCTAAAGTGGCCACTTTTTTTTTCTAAAATCAAGAAATACTGACATTGGATGAGAAATTGAGCATAGTTACACTCAAACTTTTAAGATGCAACAAAAACAATGTTTGTATTGCTCCAAGTCTACTTTCTAAACTACTATTTTTTTTAAAAATGGTATAGATTAAGGGGCTCAAAAAAGGGAGCCACATAAATTGGTGTTTTTTCTCTCAAAAAAACATAACAAGTGTGTTTTGTGGCTCCCTCAAAAGGTTTAATTTTTTTTGGTATTTTTAAAATCACTTCAGTGAGAAATTAGCTAACAACATGTAGTTTATGCCCAATTTTTTTGATAATTTTTTAATGAATATTTGATTTTTTACTAATTTTCAAAGTGGACACATCTTGAAAAACAAAAATTTTGCCATACTACCCTTATAAATTTTGAAAACTAATTGAAAAACATTTTTTTTAATATATGTAGATTGGATTCTAGTTCATAAAAATGTAATTTATTTCAAATTTCAATGAACAATTAAAAATAAAGTAAAAAATACCAAACACTGGTTTTTGCCAAAAATAGACACACAAACAAAAGAAATTGAAGATGAAAGGCTTAAAATTGTCAAAATGTGAAATAAATTACATCGATAAATAGCTAAGAGAAAGCCTAACATTACCTAAGTGTTTGAATTGTTCGACCTTGAAACACGTGAAAACCTGACGGTTAGCACAAATGAGATTATGCAAAATCCTATAGAATATGCAAAAACATGTCTTTGAACGTTGGGAAGGCACTCCAAGCCTTTGGGCTGGAAATCCAAAGAAAATCCCCAATCCGAAGGCTTGGGGATTCCTAAAGCAACATATAACGCGAGTGCATTATAACGCGCTCGCCTTATGTTTTGCTTTGCATTTTTTCTTTTTTGCAAAAGTTTGTTGCATGTTTGTCAACTTTGACATAACGCGAGTGCATTATAACACACTCACATTATGTCTTGCTTGGAATTTTTTATGTTCAAGTTTGTTAAATATGTTTGATGTATGTATGTATGTATGTATGTATGCATGTATGTATGTACGTATGTATGTATGCCTATATGTATGTATGTATGTATGTATATAAGGGTTTTGGGTTTAGGGTATATAAGGACTCGAGGGTATAGTTTTAGGGTTGAGGGTTAAGGTTTTTGGGTGAGGGTTGAGGGTAGAATGTTAAGGATTACAGTTGAGGGATAATATTCATCTTGAGTGTATAAGATTAAGTGTGTAAGGTATAGGGATTAGGGTTTATGATATGGATTGAGGGTATATAAAGCATAGGGTGACTTGGGTTGAGAGTGTATGGTTTAGGTTTTAAGTATAGATTTGAAGCACAATATTTAGGGTTTAGGGTATAAGGGTGAGGTTATAAGGTATAGGGATGAGGGTTTATGGGTGTAGATTTTAGGGTTTAAGGTATAGGGTTGAGGATTGAGGGTATAGGGTAGAGGGTTGAGAGTTTACAGTTGAGGGATAATATTCAAGGTTGAGTTTCTAAGATATAGGGTTCGGGGTTTAAGGTTGAGGGTATAAGGCATATGGATGAGGGTTGAGGTTTTAGGACATAAGTATAGGGTTGAGGGTATAGGGTAGAGGTTTGAAGGTTGATGGATAATGTTCAAGGTTAAGTGTATAGGGTGTAGGGTTTAAGGGTTGAGGGATTAGGGTTGAAGGTATAGTGTCAAGGGTAGAGGGTTTAGGGATAGGGTCTAGGGTTTAGAGTTGATAGTTAAGGTATTAGGCTTTAAGGGTTGAGGGCTTAAGGTATTATGATTTAATGGTCGAGTATTAAGATATTAGGGTTTAAGGTATAGGGTTGATATATTAGGGTTAAGGGTTTAATGTATACGGTAGAGGGGTTGAGGGTTGATGGTTTAAGGGTTTAAGGGTCAAGAGAGTTTAAGGGTTGAGGGTTGAAGGATTAGGGTTGAGGGTTGAGGGTTGAGGGTTGAGGGTTGAGGATTTAAGGTATAGGGTTGAGGGATTAGGGTAGAGGGTTGAGAGTTTACAGTTGAGGGATAATGTTCAAGGTTGAGTGTTTAAGATATAGGGTTCAAGGTTTAAGGTTGAGGGTATAAGGCATATAGATGAGGGTTGAGGGTTTAGGGCATAAGTATAGGGTAGAGGTTTGAAGGTTGAGGGACAATGTTCAAGGTTTAGTGTGCAAGGTTAAGCGTATAGGGTATAGGGTTTAAGGGTTTAAAGTTTAAGGGATTAAGAGTATCTAGGGGTTGGGACTTTAGGGTTTAAGGTTTGAGGGATTAAGGGTTTAAGGGTTGAGGGATTAGGGTTTAAGGGTTGAGGGTTTAAGGGTTGAGGGTTGAAGGATTAGGGTTGAGGGTTGAGGGTTGAGGGTTGAGGGTTGAGGGTTGAGGGTTTAACATATAGGGTTGAGGGATTAGGTTTGAGGGTTGAGGATTTAAGGTATAGGGTTGAAGGATTAGGGTAGAGGGTTGAGAGTTTACAGTTGAGGGATAATGTTCAAGGTTGAGTGTCTAAGATATAGGGTTCAAGGTTTAAGGTTGAGGGTATACGACATATGGATGAGGGTTGAGGGTTTAGGGCATAAGTCCTATTTAGGTTTGATCTTCCATTCCTAAACAAGTACATTTTTTTATGAAATGTGTATGCATCTCTAGTGGAAAAATTAGGTACTCTCCTTCCACAAAAAGTGGACTGAACTTCTTGCACTTGCTCAGTCATGATATTGAAGTGGAAGTTAATGAAAAGTAATTTGAATAAGAAGCATACTTGACTATGAAGATTGGTATTGATGCATGGTAATTTGGTATATTGCAAGGATTAATAGGTCAATGTGTGTTGATGTCATAAATACCTACCTACCCTAAGAAGAATCAATTCATAAAATAAAAAATAGAGACTTGGATTTAAAAATACATATTTAAGGGTATATTTTGATTATGCACCCCTTTAATCTTATAAAATTATTATAATTTGATCAAATTAAGGAAAAAAAAGCCACTTGGGAGACAATAAATAGGGCTCCAAAATAAAATAACTTTGCTAGTAACCCAAAATTTTAACAAAATAGGAATATAAAAGCTATAAATTAAGGCCCCAAGAGATCAAAGATGAAAAGGTAGAACCATACAAGATTGGAATCTAGCTATTAGAAGAAGGAAGTAGTAAATGCAACCTTTTGATAAACGAAGAAGGATTAGTCCAAGAAGGGGAGGATTTCACATAACTTGTTATAGGGATAGCTATCAAATCATAAAGAAGATTCTAAAAAGAGAGGTGACATCATTTATGAAAGAAGAAATGTAATTACCTATTTATAATAAAATTTCATTGCCCCACAAAGAAAAATACCCAAAAATTTGTGGGAGAGAGGGGATGCTATTACAATAAGAAGTGAAGTTAGTTTCATACCATTAATAAGGCATGGACATGTCATGAAGAGTATTGGCCTCCATATTCTTCTAAAACAACTAGATTCGAGAAGTATGGAGTTCCATCAAAGAAAATAAATAGAATAAATTTTGTTAGAAGAAAAGGGGAATTTTTGCAACTACTTAGGAGATATGTATGAAAAAATAAGGGAGAATGGAGGAGACATGAAGGATGAAAAAATTATATCAACATAAATGTGTTCTCTAAAATACCATGAGTAAAAGATATGTAAAATATTGATTGGTTGTAAATGTTTAGAATATTTCAACAAAATGAAATTAGTATATGTAAATCCATGTGTTACCACCTTCACCATCATCCTCCCTAAATGTGGTGAAACAAGAGTTTCAAAATAGGTTAGTAACACTATTAAAGTAGAGAAGATAAAGGAAATTCAATAGCCTATTTCAGGGCAGTTTCTTGTGAGGAAAGAAGTAATGATAGCTAGTTTATCCTTGTGTAACCTTGCTCCTCTTGTGAGGAAAGAAGTAATGATAGCTAGTTTATCCTTGTGTAACCTTTCTCCCATGACCTTGCTCAACTTGGGCCACCAAATCTTACCCTATTAAAATTCCAAAGCCCCACAAAGAAGAATTCAAGAATTTTTCATTATGTTTGAAGGAATTAGAGAGAACTACTATGTGCTTGCATTTCCTCCATCAACATTACTTAGTCTCTAGGGGAGACTAATTTTGGAGGATAGGAATTTTACTAAGCTATATCATTTTTGGGGTTGAAGGTAGATTTTAGTGCCTATGTCCAAAATATATTCAACATCATTACTATAATTAATAACACAATTATTGAGGGGCTCATCTTCTTATCTTGGAGATCTTGGAAGCCATACCATGAAAATTTTCTATTCTTTGAATAGAACCTCCTTATGGAAGTTATAACAACAACAAGGTTTTGTATTAGTTATTGAAATGTATTGGTAAGATTTCATTGCTTGGTTCTTTTGATAAGACATAATTTCCATTTTATTTATATCTAAAAAATAATGCTTTGATGAAAAAACATATACTATTTAAGTTATTTGTTTGCAAGATATAAGTATTTGGTGTGGGAGACTTTTTTTGGTGAATGAAAAAATAAGAAAAAACTCTAATTGGAGTAGCGAATTAGTTTAGTTATATCGATGTGATTGATTTTATGAGGTTTCAAGTTTATGAAAATTGATCTATTTATCTACGAATGTATTTTCTTATGCTTTTTCCAACAGTTATTTTTAATCTTTATCTTCACGTGGTACTTAATTCAAAGAGTGAGTTCTTGCATTTATTTGGGAAGCATTGAATAAGATTCAACTCATGTTTATAGTTAAACTATTTACTTTTTTAGTAAATTGTGGTTGTTCCCATGTATTCATAGCACTAGGTTTTACTCCTTAATCTTAGTATTAATTATTTCATGATGAATCTTGTCCTAGACTTACTAGATATGGCCATATATTATGGCTAGTGAAAACTATATTTATAGTAGTGGATTTACTAAGGTTTTTGGTATACTAAAATCTAATAATTTTATGAATGTATGTTTTAAAACCATAGACAAATTCTTGAATACAATATAAGGAAACATTTGGGAAAATCCAAAGGAGGGGCCTATAAAATATTATTGCTTCATTAACATGATATTAGTTCTATAATAAATTTATACAGTCAATTTGTGGTTAGGTACTTAAGAAAAGGACACAATATATATGTCCCCTTCCTTGGCTACATCAATCAAACTCGTTGACAATATTCTTTTAGTTCACATGGTCTCATGTTAGCTCTTGATTATTTAACTATTTATGGAATTCACTAAGGTGTGAAACTTTTTTTATAGGTTGGGACCTAATGGAAATTTTTTGATCTATCTCATGTTAATTGGGCATAAATTATGTAAGATGTAAACTTACATAGTATAGGATTTAAAGTCACCTTATTCAGAAAGGGATATACATATACTAGTTCATTGCATGTTTATTTTAGATGGCAATCAGAATTTCATTGTGATGTATAAAAACATATGGATCATCATACTTCAAAATTTATAATATGTTGATGCATCTTAGTGTATAATTTATAATATAACAACTAGATATGTATATGATGGCCTTTTCTTAAGGAATGTATGTTAACAACTATTAATTGAGAAACTTGATTTCTCTTTGACACTATTAACATATTTAGTCTTGGGCTTAAAATATGTGAGTAAATGATCAATAAGGTTGTGATAATGTTATGAACCTAAATAAAACTCTATGCTAGCAATAGTAGGATGTACCAATTTTAGTTGTATGGAATCATTTATTATTGACTATTAAGGTCATATTTAGTATAACTAGAAAATTTAAATATCATTTAGACCTTAAATTGGGCCCATATAAGAATATGTGGTTGCACCATAGGGTAAATTGAATCAAATGGTTGAGAACATTAATATTACTAAATTTATTAGGTGTATATATTCATATAGTGATCTCAATACAATGTTTCCCATTGTCTAGAAGTAGGACTTAGGTATCAATCTTTCTTAATAAAATTTATAATTATTGGTCTATGTCCCCTGAAATTCACATGATTCTTATGTGACCTTATTGAGGTATGTTGTGTTTTTTCAAGAAAAATGTCATAATATAGGATGACTATGATACACGATTTCCTTGTATCATATTATATTAGGACCCCACTTGGAGCCATATTGGGGAATTTTGTATATTGGTTGCCTAGTAATAATATTTTGACTACTTATACCATATGTTATGTATGATTGGATTATTCTATATTGATTTTTTTTATGCATAATGCATGTTTATGGATTTAATTTAAATAAATGTCCTTAGAAGAGACTATAGTCTAATGTAAGTATTTAAGATGGGTGATAGTTTAATGTTCAACTAAATATAAAGATGGTTGGTAATTAAGATTAGTGTATGTAGAGGTAGTTCAAAGACCTTTTTCTTAGTAATGTATATCATATCACATTGAATTGATTCATTAGAGTAAGACCATATATGTTTGTGTTATGTTTTGTTTACATGATCTTCCTTTATTAAGAACATCCTTGGTTTCTAGGAAAATTATCTATCAAGGCTAGGAATTCTCAAGGCATATGTCTTGTCGATGTATATAGTAAACGGTTGTATATAATACCTATATAAGTTATATTCACAACTTAGGAAAGTGAAAATTATTAGCTTAATAGTTGAAATATTAGGAGACTTTCATGGGACTTCAATCCTATTTGGAAATGGGTATATAGATAGTCCTTGGGAAAATAATGCCCTCGTGACCCAAGTTCATAGGGGAGGGTTTAGGGGATAACTATAGGGTTTGGGGTTGTACCTAAACTTGATTATTTATTCATTTTTAGTATATGCTTCAACTTGAGACTAAATTTGCATTATATGGTAGCAATATCACTTTCCAATTAATATGTCCCCACTAGATAGATCCAAGCTAATAGAAGGTAATCCATCATCATTAAGCTTCTCTACTATGAGGTTTATGGTGTTTTTCTTTCCAAAATCTATTTCCAACTTGGATAAAGTTTAGATTCACTATTATTGTGATCTTGCATGATGTCAACACATGAGAATTCCTCTAATCTTATTTGAACTAAAAAAATTGGTGTTTGTGTATTGAGCCCTATGGCCTCATGTGTTGGATTAGTGATGAGTATGGGAAGTTATAGGTTAGTCTCTAGACCTAGTAAGGTCTATTTCCAAGAAATAAGGGCATGAAAAACTTGGACATGATTTGGTTATAAAAGAGTTATGGAAATATATTAACTCGCATTTAATGATGATGTTGACTTGAGCTATTATAATTTGAGGGTGTGAATGAATCTTGTATGTTTGGATGTTTTCTTGCTATAATTATATACTTGGATCTATGTTGCGTTTAGGACCGAGTGCTTAGTTTGGTATTTTTTGACTATTTAATTAATGGTAAGTATTACCAATGTGATACAATATTTTGTCTTTATGTCTATTTGGTGGATAATAGTGTTTTTAGCCATATGATTGGAATATATCGAAACTGTATGTACTCAAAAGAAGATTATTGTCTAATATTACATATGTGTAATTAATCATGTCTATTAAATGTTTTCAAATAATAATTGAATAAAGTGAATGGAATTTTTTTCTTTATTAGTTTGTATTGGTTTATATATGTGTGTTGGAGTAGAGTCAATGTTTTAATTAAATGTGCTGGTAAATTGAACCCAAGACCTATAAGATAATTAAATAGTTCAATGGATCCATTTGAGGTAATGTAATTGGATTAATTAGCTAGGGTGTAAACTCTTCAAATAGTATATTTTAGATAAATGTTCTAATACTTTATAATTTTTCCATGTTGAATTGAGATTGGCATAGGAGCCAAATTATTTGAATTACAACTAGGGTTGAGTAAGGGACTCTAGGAGGCCATAGATAGAGGATAATTGCTCTCTTGATGCAACCTATTCCACCCATCTTGACGTGATCATCAAAATTGTAAAACTTATGACCCACTTACATAAGCTCATTATTGCTCTTGCATTACAAGAACCATGGAGCATGCTCTAGGTCAAAATAATTTTTTGGCCATATTTAGCGTTAGTCATTTTTTAGTAGTAGCATGTAAGTGATAGATGTTAGGAGCTACTTGATTTTATAGGTTTAGACATGATTTCACCCATATCAGGTGATGAATGCTAGGTTGTACTTTGTGTGTGTCTTATGTTGTGTCTACAAGGTATGGTTTCTTGGTTTTGATTGTTAATTCAATCCAAGTGATTTATAGTATAGGCACTAAGCTTCAAATGATAACTTAAGATGATAAGATACCTTGATTATGTAACTTATATAGTTGTATGATGATTTAGATGATTAATGAGTTATAGAAATATTTATTGGGTTTAGGCGATGTGAGTTGTTGTGCTTTCACCTTATCCAGTGGTGATCATGAGTAGTATGGAATCCTTTTGTATCATCCAAGGTGGTGCAAAAAATCAAGGAAAAGGAGGGGACCCATGGTGTAGAATGGGATGCACTAATATTCCTTTTCTAGAGGGTTTGTGCTTATGGTATTATGTGTTAGTGAGCCAAGAGAAGGAAACAATTCTTGCAACAAGGTGCAACTACTTCCTTTTTCTAGCTAGTCTAGTTATGTGTACTTGTGAGGTTGTTACATTATTTGTATTGTATATATGTGTTGAATGCACTTAAGTTAATCATTATTTTTGGGCTAGTCACCTTGTGTATATGTGATGTATGCTTGAGCTAACCCCCACATGTGTACTTGTGAGGTGGATAAGAGTTAATCACCTATGTGTGTGCGACACAAGAGATAACTAGCCATGTGTATAAATGAAGTATGCTTGAGTCATTCACTATGTGAATAGAAGATGTTAGCATGATATGGTCCATGTGTTTCTTTTTGTGTGTTCATAAAGTAATTATTGGTGTGGAACCAACACTTATTGGAATGTGTTTGCTATCATTCTATGGTAGTTGTATTAAATCAAAAGAAAAATATTAATGAGTAGTAATGATTTAAAATTCAGACTAAAGATCTCATATAAAAGAAAATGAGGAATTCTTTTTATCATTGGCATCCTAACTATGAAGCCTTTGATTCTCAAAATGGATATGTAGACATGGTCATCGTGAATGAAACCTTGAGGATTAGGTCTAGGTGTAAGTATGACCCTAATATTGGGAGATTACTACATTCTAGTATGAGAATATAAGTGGGGGTATAGAGTTGCCATTACGACTATGGTTGGAAGAGTTATGTTGCCAACACTTCTAAATTAGATGGAAGATGCTTGAATGATTAAGATTGTACTACTTGTGAATTGAGGGGATTCGCTACTCCTAAGTCTCAAGACAATCAGGGTCTAAAGGGAGCGAATTACCCTTAGTCACCTCAATGAAAAAGGTCAAAAGATGGGATGGAAAATGAAGGAAAAAGATAATCTATGTTTTTGGATTTTTAGGATGGAGGACTTCAAAAATTGAATGAAAAAACCATAGAGGTCTTAGGTACAATTGACCAATTTCCTCTCATCCAGAGGTCGACAACATGGAAGATGGATGACAACACAATGTTTTGTCATCTCAATGATGCACATGTGTCTTGTACAGAAAAACAGTAGAGTTTATGGAAAAAAATGCTTAGGGCTTGCTAATATTTTGATAAATGGAATCTGACAGTTTAATAGAAAATAATAGAATGATAGAAATACATAAAAAAATAATAAGTACAACTTGAAGAATACTTTCAATGATAAGTAAACTAATTACGAATGAAATGAAATGTAGAGAGAGAAGAAAATGAAACTCACAGTAGGTCTAGCCTCCCGCCAGCTCCACATGAACAAAAACCTACACATAAGGAAACAAGAAAAAGTTGGGGCTACTTTTCAAGGCTTTCCTCAATCAAACCCCTACTTTGGTGTTTACACCTCCAAAAACAACCAGATAGACCACAATGTAGAAATATTGATAAAGAAGATAATAGAAAAGACTTATAGAAAGAAAAGACAATATGCTAACTATAAAATGATAATTCTATGAAATGACAAAGTTACCCTCCCTTCTACAAGCTTGGAGAAGTTGATAGGAAGGATGAGAGCTTCATAAATGCAAGATGGTTGTGCAAGCGTGTAGTGTCAATGGCTTGAAACCTACAAGAATAATGGTGTAGATAGAATGGAATGGAGAGAGTGAAGTTGTGAGAAATGAGAATGAGAAATAAGTGAGAGGAATTGTAAGAATGAAGAGTTTTAGTGAATAGAATGGAATTAGAGGTTCAAAATGGAGGTTTGGAGGCAAAAGAGCCATTTTCCGGTGGGTATACAGTCATAGGGAGTGTTACATTTCGCATGTGACAGGAAGTGTAATGTCCCAACGTCCACTAACCCAAGAATCTATTAGGACATTCGCATGACATGTAAATGTTTGTGCGATGCGTAAGTGTCCTAGTCAAAATTCCCTCCACCAACAAAAAATGGCAAAGTATGGATAGGATAAAAGACTTAGAGCAATAAATTCAACATTATCAATATTATAAGGCTAAAGTAAGGGTATGTTATGGGAAATTGCACTAGGGTGCAATTTTACGCCATAACATTTTCCCCCACTTTAGCAAGCATATGTGTCAAAGGATGTGCCAGCTAAAGTAGAAAGAGATTGGAGAGAATATACCAAAAATGGAGAGGAGGAAGTCTTTCGATCTGGTATGCCTAACGAGAAAGGGGATTCATTAGAATGCAAAGAGGAAATGGGTCTTTGATCTTGAAAAGCTAGCTACGAAAAAGTGAAAAACAATAGACAAGAAAAAAATTTCATAGAAACAAGACAAGACAATATGATCAGATAAAGATGATGCTAATAGGTATGGCTAGCATGGCTAGAGTCCATACAATAATCATATAGGCCTATGGTTGCTACAAACTATGTTGTAGGATAGTCACAAAAAAGACAAGTCAGGTCTAGTCAGGTTGTCCCCAAGCTAGACGCCAAAATATAAGACATCAAGATATAATACATAAGGCATAAGGAATCAAGGAATCCTTTTGAAATAATACACTTTTTTGAAAATTAAGTAGATATGAGAGCCCTCCCTTAGAATGATGTGTGTTACGTAGAGGAGAACATGTCATTCTAAGGAGAAGAAAAAAAGATAAGAGACATTGTGGCACGAGATACATGGCGAGATGCATTTGTGGAAAGTAGTCATACATGTGAGGGAAAACACACAGAAACCACAACATCATGATGAAGAAAAGTAGAGATGAAGAAATCAAGAGCACAAGGGGATCTGATAATTTGGGGTGAGAGTTGATCATAGATATAGATAGATAAATATAATATAATATACTTTTGAACTATCATCAAATCCCAAATGTATCAGAACAAAAAGAAGAGCACATGAAGAAAAATGAAAAATAAAAATTAGGTCAAAATTGAAGAGAGCTAAATGCCCCAACACTTTGCATCGTCCTCAATGTGAAAATTCAAAAATATAACATATAGAAGAATTATGAGACAAATAGAAGAAGGTTATGACAAATTTTTGCACCTATATCCAAGCACCTACAAGGGTAGAAAGGGTCCTCTAGGAAAGAGCACAAACATATACAAACAAGTATGGGAGAACACAAAAAATCAGACAAAACTAATCTAATGATGTAGAAGAAGGTGCCACCCTAATCCAAATCCACTAGCAGGTCATTTTTCTCCCAATCTATATTATTGTAATGGGAAGGAGGACAAACCTAGAGGGGAGGGATAGAAAGGGTGCAACAAGGGCCAAGGAGGAAGGCCCATCAAGGTCCTCTTGAGTGAGCTCTTATGAGACTAAGGTCGTAGATCTCTCAAAGATCGAGGATAGAGTTAGGATATCCTCCAACGAGTTGAACATGCACTTGATTGGAGTGCCATGTGTCAACTGAGCAAGAGGAGGATAAGAAACTTAGGAGTCATGACTAACCTTAGGAAGAGGACAGGTGACAAACTCTGAGGAAGTTGAGGTTGCCTTCATCACAAGGACAATGCAAGCCAAAGTAGAACAAGACTTTAAAGGAGACAAAAAATTCTTACAACCCTTACTTGAAGCGAGTTCATCCTCAAGCTTGTGCTTCAACAGAGGATGCAAAATAACCACAAAGGAAGGGGAAGCAAAAGAAGAAGTAGACGGAGCCACAAAGGACAACACCTTTGTATGATGCATGTCCATGGGCTGCGAGAAAGGAGGAATTTCAGGAAGAGAGGTAAGAAGGGGAGGCTCCACCAAAGGGGTGATGAACACCGACACCCTTTTGGAGTGAGGTTCATCACCATCCATGATGAAGCCAAAAGAAGAACTAATGTGATTGGAATTGAGGTAGAGGAAAAGGTAGGAGCATAAGCACCAACAAAAGAAACAAGAGCAGAAAAAATGGGCTCCTCCTTGGTCTTTTACAAGGTGGTATTCTCCTTAGCTAGAGCCTTTCGTTTGCGCTTACACTCATGCAAAAATCGATTACATCAGCTATGGGCACTAGAAGACATGACTTGAGAAGAGGCTAGGGGCTCCTTCTCTACCATAGGAGTAACATCCACAACCGTCGTTAGTGGAAGGGTGGTCTCCTTAGGAGGAGCAAGAGACACAAAAGTAGAAATAGAGATAGCCATCTCAATGGCAGGCCTCTTTCCTTTCTTTGCCTTAGGGGTAGGTGGAAGAATAGGTGGAAGTTGCGGAGGCCAAGATGCTGGAACAACACCATGAGAATAATTACCCTTTCCATATAGGGTGGGTTGAGGCATCGTGGATAAAACATGAACATGAAAAACTTGGGGCTTCATGGGTGCTTTTCCCTTTTATGTGATATGCACAATAGAAAGTACAAAGGACATTGCCAAGGGCTAAGAAGAGGAAGCTAGAGGTGCAAAAGAATAATCAAAAGGGGAAGGCACAAGAGAAAGAGAAAACTTGTCCTTTCCCTTTGAAGGGGCAAAAGATGAAGCATGCACTACTATGCATGTAGAAAAGCCTTTAGGGAAACAACATAAGGAGAAGGGGGAAAACTACCCTTCGATGTCGAGCCCCCAGTCTTGTATCTACAATAATCTCTATACAAAATATCTCTCTTGGGAGAGAGGGGTCTAATTGGGGTAGGCCAAAAGTGGTCAAGGGAGAAGCCCCCACATGCTACAAGTGGCTTGTATCCAGTGTTATAGAAAACTTGCACAATACCCTCATGGGGAAACTTCAAACATTTGTGGATCAGCGAAGAAACTGCATTCATGGAGGCTATCCATGGAATGCCCAACATCGCTTTGAATAAGTTAGACTCTGGAATCACAATAAATGGGATGTCCACAGCCTTAGGTCCTACTAGGATCAACAAATAATAGTGCCCATAGGTGCAATAGAAAACCCATCATATGTGCGAAGGGTAGCTTGCAACTCATCATATTTTTCCTTATGTAAATCATTAATAAAGAGATATTCCTCTATAATGACATTCACATGGCTCAACGGATCAACCATAATTCCTATTACGATGTTACCATTAATGCAAGTAGGAACGTAAACCGAAGAGAGCTCCTTGTTTAGAGGTAGATCTTGTGAGGTGAGTGTAATGTCATGGAAAACATTCACATGCTCTATAGGAGGAACATGAGTTAATGAGACTACATTCACATATTCAAATGAGGTGAAATCAAAAGATGATGAAGAGGGAGTAACTAAATTAGTTGAGTATGATGAGAAAGGATCTGTGTATATCTGCTGCTGGTTGTTTAGCTTCGTTGCAGACTTATTAGAGTTATATTTTCTATCATTGAGGCACATAGTCTCATCATTGATGTGATCTTGAATCACATGATGCATGTGAATGCATCTTTTGATGTCATGTCCAAAAACTTGATGGTATTGACAATTTTTTTGGGAGTTGTACCATTAAGGATACAACTCGGATAGTGGTCAAATCTCTAGAAAAGTTATCATTTCATCTTTTAGTAATTTTGTAGGATTCTATTATATGATTCTAATAATTTAGTAAGAGTTTTATTATGTATTGTAGTATTTTTGTCTGATGAAACATAGATCATTTTTTCCACGGGCTTGCTCTTGCGAGAGATTGACACAACTAACCGATTATCCTAACAAAAGCGCGAGGATTAATTCTTGAACTAAACAACCACTTGATGGTACTCTCACAAGGCAGCACATAGATGTGCAAAAGAGGGGTATTTAATTAAAATAAACTTTTCTTGAAGCACAAGCTACAAATTCCCAATAAGAAATTTTTGGACATCAGAATTAGGAAAAGTATAAAAAAATTGAGTAAATATAGCATGATTTTGAGCTATGAAATCAATTAACTTCTCATCAGTCCCCTGCTTGCATTGGACAAGATCGTTGAAAGGGATCTTTGGCCTGATGTTGGCCTAAAACTATTGGAGAAACCAATTAACTAGTTGGTCGAAAGAGAAAATAGAGTTGTTAGGAAAGGAACAATACAATTCCAAGGTAGCATCCTTAAGAGAATGTGAGAATAGCTTGGCCAAGAGTGCATCGATATGAAAGAAATCAATATACAAGGCATTGAAGGATGAGACATGTGTCTATGGATCCCCACGACCATTGTACTTTTCAATTTTTTGAATATCCACCCCTTGAGGGATAGGAGTGTTCAAAATGGATATACAAAGAGGACTACATCAACAAAAGGTTGAAATATAGGCTGGGAGGAGGAGTTGGCTAAATTCACTAGTTGATTTTGCATGCATCCCGTGTTTTGTACATGAGCATTGAGGATTGGATCAACAGATGAGGTATGACCAACACAATTGCTAGCAAACCCACAAGCACCTACACTGGTGGATCCCTCAACACTAGAACTAATAGAGGCACCAACACTAGCACTAAAAGAGGTGCCACCACTAGCACCAATAGAGGCACTAACACTGACACCAAAAATAGGGATGCTCTAAATTTTAGGTGTGGAATAATTGATGCCCAAAGGTACCTTATTTAATTTGATAGTGTGACCCTACTTAGGTATGGCGTTGGTGTTATCAAAGGGACCCACTTTAGCTATGCACACTAACACCCTAGGCATCGATATTTCTAACCATTTTCCAATGATCTCCTATCCCACATCTTGAGTAGCAACCAAGGTAGAGGTGTAGGAGGGAATGTGGGTCTCTACAATATCAACAATTCCATGAAGTAGCTCTAGACCCCTTCAATCTATTGTTAACAAATATTTCATATTTTCAACCACATGAGCTGCTTGGGCAAAGGCATTGTCTCCTACTAGGAATCTCACAAGCTCTGCAAGTCTCAGCTCTAAGGAGTAAACCTGATCTATAGGGACTCTGATAGAAGCCTCATCTTCCAAAGAGGAGGCAGAGGTAGAGGGTGAGGTAGGAGGAGTAGGAACATAAGCTCTAGCTTCATTGACAAGAGGAGTGTATATGATGAAAAGCCCAACAGTGAACTCCTTGAAAGACATACTATTACAGGGAGGATTGAATCTCCTAGATCCCATGTCTAAATTTAGATAACTCCTAATAATGTGGTCAGAGGTAGTTGGATGGGTCATAAAGATCATAAAGAGTGCCACAATACACTACCAACTACACATCCTAACATGTGAGAATTTTTTTTTGAAATAAGGATGAAGGAAGGGCATTTCATGTCATGTCAACAAAATGTGAAGGAGGGGATTCACTACTCCTAATTCCCAAGAAAAATAGGTTCTAAAGGAAGAGAATTTCCCTTGGTCAACTAAATGAAAAAGGTAAAAATATGGGATGAAAAATGAAGGAAAAAATTCATCTATATTTTTGGGTTTTCGAGATGGAGGACTTTAGAAATCGGATGAACATACCACAGAGGTCTTAGGAAACAGACCAATTTCCTCTCAGCCAGAGGATGATAGCACGACGCAATGTTGTCTTAGAGACACATTGGCATATCATACAAACAAAAAGTAGAGTATGTGGCAAAAAACATTCAGGGCTTGCTAACAATCTGATAGCTAGAATCCGATAGTTTAACATAAAATAACATAATGCTAGAAATGCATAAAAAGATAATAAGTACAACAAGAAGATTACTTGAAATGATAAGTAAAATAATTATGAATGAAATGACAAGTAGAGAGAGAAGGAAATGCAACTCACGATAGGTCCAACCTCCTGTAAGCTCCACATGAATGAAAATATACACACAAGGAAATGATAAAATGTTGGGGTTGCTTTTTGGTACTTGCATTAGTCAAACCCTCACTTTGGTGTTTCCACCTCTATAAATAGCCAGATAGGCCACAATGTAGAAATAATGATAAAGAAGATAATAAATGAGACACATATAAAAATAAAGACAACAATATGCTAACTATAAAACAATAATGGTATGAAATGACAAAGAGTTACCCTTCCTTCTACAAGCTTGGAGAAGTCGAGAGGAATGATGAGATCTTCATAGATGCAAGATGATCATGCAAGAGTGTAGTGTCAATGGCTTGAAACTTGCAAGAATAATGGTGTAGAGAGAATGGAATGGAGAGAGTGAAGTTGCGACAAGTGAGAATGAGCAAGAAGTGAGAGGAATTGCAAGAATGAAGAGTTTTAGTGAATGGAATGGAATTAGAGGTTCAAAATGGAGGTTTGGAGGTAAAAGATTTGTTTTTTGGTGGGTCTGCAGTGGTAGGGAGCATTACACTTCATGGGTGACAGGAAGTGTAACATACCAATGTCTATTGACCTATGAATTTGTTAGGGATGTTCGTGTGGCATGCATATGTTTGCACAGTGCGGAAGCATCCTAGTCAAAATTCCCTCCATCAACAAAAAGTGACAAAGTATGAATAGGAAAAAAGACTTAAAGTAAGAGTATGTTATAGAAAATTGTCTTAAGGTGCAATTTTATGCCATAGAAATTACACATATTTCAAAACTCTCAATTCAACACAAATAAAGAGGATGCTCAAAAAAGTTGTGGAGTTTGACTCTTCACCTCCCAAATTGTTGTTGCTTGAAAGTTTTTCCCTTTTCTAAGGGATCCTTCTCTCCTTATCCTTTCATGGATGATCATACTCTTCAAGTGGTGCTCATGCCTTATTAAAGGCATGACCCTCTTTCCTCGAGAATAAATGCATGGTCTCCTCCATTCTTCTTTTGACTCACTTTCCTTTTTTTTCTAAGTTATACTTCCCATGCATATCGTGGAGCCGACTAACTGCTAGAAAAAATGCACCTATGAACATACAAAAATGCATGAAAACATACATAACAACATACATGGAAACATACATAACATGAAGAGACGGTGTAGTGTGGGCCCACCAGACGAATGATAAAATTAATGGACCCGACATATGGAAAGAAATGTCACGGCAAGGAAAGAGAGTAGGTGTCTCATCACCGAATTATGCCAGAATGTTTTTTCCTTGTGCGAGAATCTATCCATTACACGTGGGCGAGAAGGGCAGTGATGTGATTAAGACATGTGGTTTAAATTGTAATGAGTATTGTTCTTGGAAAACACTTGCAAAACACATTGTGTTCTGGGTTTTCTCATTCTGCAGGTTGAAATCAAAACGTTGGAGAGAAAGGGTGCATTATAGGCGGGGGATACAACCAACCGACTTGATATGAGGGGTTTCTAACCGACTGTATGTAATGGTGTATGTTTTTATGTATGGTTTCATGCATTTTTTTATGTAGATAGGTGCGTTGTTGTTGTGGGTTGCAGGTTTCTCAGTGTTTTGAGAACCTGGAATCTTAGAAAATAGTATGAATGTATTCAAAAGATTTTGTTATTAAAACAATAGGAATGTAATGAAATTCATACTGTTTTATAAATTCCCATTATTTTCCAACAACCTTTAACACTTTGTGTATTTTTCTCTTTCATTCTACAGGTTGAAAGTGAAAGGTTGGAGAGTGGAGTTGCAAGTGAAAGGCTGGAGAGCAAGGGGAAACTAAAAAAACATCTGAAGTGAGTTGAGGGGTTTCTAATAATTTGGGTTGTTAGTTGTAAAGGGTTTTAAAATGTTATGAGGGTTTTCATTTGTAAATTATTTTCAAACTTTAAGTGGGTTTTGGGTTTTGTAAAACCCAGTGTTTTGCATCTTAGAATTTTACAAAAGAATATGAATGTATTTAAAAGCTTTTGTTATTTAGACTTTAGGAATGTAATGCAAGGAACTGTTTTATAAACACCCATTTGTTTTGAGGAACTATTAACACTTTGTGTTTCACCACTTTCAACAAGTTTACTCATTATTGGCGATAATGTTAAGAAATTGGTGTTCTTGCTATTTGTAATGAACACGTACATATACAGGCTTAAAAACCATGAGGGTTTGGGTATGTTGTAATGCAGGTTTTAGTTTTATAAAAACCCAATGTTTTCCATTTCACTGCATTGCACATCTTTCAAACCAAAAGAATTACTTGACATTGCGTAACTAATAAGTAGATGCTCATAGATAGATGAAAAAATTTAATTACAATATAGTTTTTTTACGTAGTCAACCTAAAGCAATTATATAGTTACTTCACATTGCATAGGTAATAACTATACCCACAACTATAGGGAACTCCACCTGCACAACCAAGTACTATTCCGAAATATATTAATTTCTTCATTCTAGAGTGATAATTGCAGCTGCCAATTGTATTTTTTTGCCATGGAATTCCGTGAGAGCACATTTGTTTGAGGTATTTTTTGAAACAATTCACTGCTTTGTCTATGAAAGCATAATAGTAAGCATAATATTAAGCAACAACAAAGCAAAGGCAGTGACCTGTTTGGAGAAATGGTTGAAAGAAATGTGGTCTCATGGTCAATGGAATGCCATGGCAATCCATAGACAAGGAAATGAATTGTTTCTATGTATGATTGCTTATCTGTTGATTTCCACTATGTTTTGGAAGACATTCTCATCTCCCACTATTTTTTTCAAAATAATTGTAGATAGTTACAGTGATAATTGCAAATATATAATGATAATTAGAGTGATATTTGTAGATAGAGACCCCCTAACCAAATTTTGTTAGAAAATGGGAAACACCTTATTTAACAAGCAATGCAATTTGGATCACATATATATATTGTCATCTTCAGTAGAGGTATCAAAAATATATTGTGAAACTATACCCACAACTATAGGGAACTCCACCTATGCAACCAAATACTATTGTCAAAGATATTAATTCATTCATACTAGAGTGATAATTGCAGCTGCCAATTGCATTTGTTTGCTATGGAATTCCAAGAGACTACATTTGTTTGAGGCATTTTTTCAAATAATTTACTGCCTTGTCCATGAAATCATATTAGTAAGCATAATAGTAAGCAATAACATAGACAAGGTAGTGAATAGTTTGAAAAATGCCTCAAATAAATGTGGTTTCATGGTGATTGGAATGCCATGACAAGCCATACATAAGGAAATGAACTATTTTTAAGTATGATTTCTTATCTATGGTTTTCCATTGTGTTTTTGCAGACATATACTCACCTCACACTGTGTTTTCTAACTTGCAATCATAGAATGCATGTCTATGGTTGTTGGAAAATATTGTGTGTTTACTATCAAAGCATAATACTAGATCTAGATTTTCATGGCATTCCAACACCATGGTGATTGGAATGACATGACAAGCCATAGACAAGGCAATGAACTATTTCTATGTATGATTGCTTATCTATGGCATGCCATTGTGTTTTGGCATACATATACTCACCTCACACTATGTTTTCCAACTTGCAATCACACTATCCATTAATATGGCTTTTGGAAAACATTGTGTGTTTACTATCAAAGCATAATAGTAAATTTGGGTTGTCAAGGAATTCCAACACAATGTGGGTTGGAATGCCATGAAAATCCATAGACAAGGCAATGAACTTTTTCTATGTATGATTTATTATATATGGGTCGCCATTGTGTTTTTGCAGACATATACTCAGCTCATAGTGTGTTTTCCAACTTGCAATCATACTATGCATGTATATTCTTGTTGGAAAACATGAAGTGTTTACTATCAAAGCATAATAGTAAATATGGATTGTCATGGCATTGCAACACCATGGTGATTGGAATGCCATGACAAGCCATATACAAGGCAATGAACTATTTCTATGTATGATTGCTTATCTATGGGTTTCCACTGTGTTTTGGCAAGACATATACTCACCTCACATTGTGTTTTCCAACTTGCAATCATATTGTGCATGTATATGCTTGTTGGAAAACATTGGGTGTTTACTATCAAAGCATAATAATAAATATGGATTGTCATGGCATTGCAACACCATGATGATTGGAATTCCATTAAAAGCCATAGCCTAGCAAATGAAATATTTTTATTGCTTGTCTGTGGCTTGTCATGGAATTCCAAGACCATGGTGTTGGAATGCAATGACAATCCATATTTAGAATTATGCTTTGATAGATTTTTTCAACAATCCATATTTACTATTTAGCCATGGTGTTGGAAGCCATGACAATCCATATTTACTATTATGCTTTGATATATTTTTTGTAAGCATGGGTAGCTTGTTCAAAAGAACCTATTTTAGGATTTTAGCCATAGTAGCAAGGAAGTTAACAATTTGATAGAATACTTTGGTAGACATGTATGAAAAATGTGGTAGAATAGTGAATTGTTTGATATAATTCCTCAAATAAATGTGGTCTCGTGGTGATGGAATGCCATGACAATCCATATTGTTGCCTTGCTGCTATGTGGATTGTCATGGCATTCCATCACCATGAGACCACGTTTCTTTGAGGAATTTTATGAAACAGTTCACTTTCTTGTCTATGCTACCACATTTTTCATACATGTCTACCAAAGAATTTAATCAAACAGTTGAGTTCCTTGCTGCTATGGCTAAAAGCCTAAAATAGGTGCTTTTGAACAAGCTACACATGCTTGCAAAAAATATATCAAAGCATAATAGTAAAATATTGAACACAGTAAACCTATTAATGACAGTCCAAAAATCCAATAACATAAACTCAATCAGGTACCCCTTAAAAGGTAGTTTAATCACACTCAAGCATAGAGTGGTCATCATGATAATGGGTAGCTACTGAAGCTTTGAAGGTTAAAAGTGAACAAGGAGAATCCTATATTAGTGAGATTGAGACTTTTGGACAAGCATATGAAGATACACAAATTGAAAACCAGTGATTTCTTCAATAGGTTACAGAGAGATGGTTATAACAACAATCTAGTATATGAGAAGGGGCGTGAATCAATCATGGAAAGTGATAAATTCATGAAGAAGCCAAGAGTTTTTGTGAAGTAGAAGGTAGAGCAGACCTATGATTGTGGTATGTAATGAATAGTCATCATAAGGAAAAAAAGGAAAAAATTATTAAAGGAAACCTTTGACAATCTATGACAATCCCTTATGATGACAACCATGAAAAGAGGTCATGCCTTGCTTCCTAGGGTAGTCCTATCAATGAAATCCATTATGGTAGTCAAAATCACAAAAGTTTATTAGACAATAAAGTCAAGGATAGTATTATCTTGAAGGTGAACATAACAAAAAGAAATGCTTGATGGAGTAACAACCTTAAGGAGAGTCATGAGAAGAACTCTCCATCATCAAAGGTGTATGGTCAATGAGATGAAAAGAGTAAATGACTATGAAATATCAAAGTATGAAAATGGAAAGTAAAACTTATGATAATGTTTTTTATGACTATTGAAAAGGAATTTTTTCTAGAATAACAACAGTAGCAGTCAAATAATGATGTTGTCAGTCCCTACAAAGAAGCTAGGGTAGAGTTTGAGAAGGTGTTAGGTAAGGTTTTCAAAGAACAGTTAAGAGACAACAAAATCATAATGGTTGGCTCTCAAAATCAGCATGACATTCACCATTCTCAAGGAAAAAAAAGGATAAAATTAAATGTAAGGGTGGGTCAGTTATTCCAAAAGGATTACCACCATGATAAAGGATAATCATTCAACTATCAAAGATAACATGTCATGGGTAGTGTTGAAAGAAAAATAGTAAGCAATGCAAAGGAATGATATGATACAATGGTATGAATGGATAGGTATTCCAATGTTCAAGAGTGAAATGATAGAGTATAAAGAAGGAAGGAGATAGAGGAATACTGCAACACAGATATAAAACAATGGTTTTGAGAAGGACGGTGTCATGAAGCATATAGAGAGGTTTGTTATATGACAAGCATCCTTAGGGAAAATGAAATGGGGATGAGAAGTCATAATACATAGACATATGACAATAAAAGGGGCATGAACATCCATCAAATCATTATATAAAATCAAATTTTATCAAAGGTTGCATTTACAAGTGCCCTAGTAGACTGTTGGAGTAAGTAGTAGGGGCAGTATTACATAAGTTATTTACTTGCTAAGCTGGTTAAGCCAAAGAGTAGGGTCAGTTTCTGATGATTTTAAAACCCTCAAGACACAACTAAAGGGAGTGCCTTTCCACGGGTTATAGTAAGTCACCAACCAAATATAAAAAAAAGTAAACCTATTATAAACTTTGCATAATAAACCTCATATAGGGTTTAAGAACAAACTTACAAGAAATTAAAGAACATAAAACAACTTCAAACAAACTCAATGGGCTTGAAAACATGTAATTGATCTGTAACCTTTGATTTTGACCATATACCTTTTATGTAGAATATTATGCTTTTGAAATTGGTTTAGATCCTTGTAGAAGCATGAAGATCTCATCAACAAACACTAATCATGTCTTTATGCCAAAAAACTATATATCCACTAAATACCTTTGAGTCACAACATCAAAATGTATTATCCATCAAGAATAAAATGCAAATGATGAATGTGCAATGAGTATTTGTTCAATACCTCTGAATTTTTCATGAAACAACTCCATCAAACTTGTGTAACAACTATCAATACCTTTTGCACCAACACCATGTGAACAAGTAATGAATGAACAACAAGGACTTTGACATGAATATCAATGACCACTTTGGTTGAAGATCACCAAATGAATGAATAATCTCTTTGAAAGCAATCCATGATAACACAATGAAGCAACTCACTCTACATGTAGTTGGAATCAAACACCTTTTGAATTAACAACTCCATTTACCTTTAACATCAATGACAAACAACATCAACATAGACATGCCTGAAAAATGTTGAAGTATACATAAGGCTTGTGGTTTGTTTGAAGTATACAAGTAGAACACAACATTGTAACTCATACGTTTGTTAGTCACAACAACTGAGAACACTTTTGTAACACTTTTCAAGCAAGAAGATACATATTTCAAACTTTTGTATGAGCATGTTAACACTTGAGATTTGTAAACACCAATTTTAAACCTCAATTGTGTCTAAGAGCTAGAAGATAATGCACGAATGAAATGAAACAATCTCACATTGAACATGGACTCTTGATATGGTTGTTTCCCTCGGTATTTGGTTGCATAACCTTGATATTTCCTTGATATTCTTCTTCATATGGTATTGTGTCAATATTGTTATGACATATGAAGGTATGTTTGAGCTATAGATAGATAATGAGATGTGAGATTTAGAAATATGAATGACCTAGATGGATGCAACGAAGAAAGGAATGTGATACATTTATTAGATGCAATAAAAGCATATAATGGCTTATGAAAAGTATTTGATATGGGAGGAAAGGATATGAAAGGCTGCATATGGAAATGAATGGAATGGAAAGGATATGAAGTGATCATTTTTGACTTGTAGATAGAAAATGATATGCAAGATTTAGAAATATGAATTACCTAGGTGGATCCAAAGAAGAAAGGAATGCAACACATCAATGTGATGCAATGAAAGCATATAAATGTCTTATGAAATGTATTCGATATGGAAGGAAAGGATATGAAAGGCTGGATATGGAAATGAATGGAATGGAAAGGCTACAAAGTGATCATTTGTTTCATCATAGACTGGAATGAATCCCCCTTTGTTATCAGTTATTCTTTTTGTAATCATCATAGGATATATTGAATCGATACACACACATAAGAAAGAGCCATGACCCATTCCTCACTCTCCTTCGTACACAACAAGGTGTAGAGATCCTTGAGCTTCCTCATAATGTGACAAAAAAAGAAAAGATATAAAAGATAATGATATTGATGAAGAAAAGAGACAAGAGTTAAGATAAAGCACAAGTTTTCATGCATGCAATATGAAAATGATAAATATTCAAGATCATGATAATGAAAAATACAAGTGCTAATGCATATGATAAGGACCAATGCACAAAATAGTTGCAGGATGGAAAACACAGTGGGTTGTGACTCAGTAAAGCCCAATGTTTTAGTATGTTAAAGAGTTTATGGTTTGTTTAAATGTTTTTCTCATAAAAATGATAACACAATGATAAATAATAATTTAAATGATAATGATAAACAAGATATTATTCCTTAGTCAAGCTTAAAACCAAAGGAGATATGGATGGATAAGGATCAATGATATGGGTTAATGATAGAAAATGTAAGGATACACCCTATATGGAGGATGAAGATAGATGGATCAAGATATGGGATTCTATGGGTGGAGGGATCCAATGACAAGGGGACCCAAAATGTTTTCTCTTATACAAAGGAGAAATAGAGGACCTATGGAGGACTCCAAAGATGGCATGTCAAAGTAATAACATGCCCCCATTGTAAGAGGTATGGCAAGTTATAACAACATGAAATTGATATGGAAGATAAATGGACATGAAAGGAAACATGAGATGGACGACAAGTGTTATGGAGGATGGAAGACACACATGGTATAAAGCATGCATTAGATTCTTGTTCTTGCTATTTTTCCCCAATACTTTATGCAAGATAAAAGGAAGGTGGATGGATAAAGTGGATAGCATGGAATATAAATGAAGGAATATTATGGATAAGTGAAAATAGGATAATCAATAGTGTATCGTATGAATGGAAAATTCTTTCCCCCAAGTGTACAAGAAAGGGTATGTGGATGGATGTGAAAGCTTGTGGATATGAATGGATATGAATGGCCATGGAAATGGAAGCTGGTGAAAGTGCATGGATATGAATGGAGGACTCAAGTGTCTCTTTGAGGAAGATAGTACCCCATTAACTAAATGTTTCTTATAGACCATGGCTAACATGTTCCCGGGTGATCCCACAATAGTGGTTTACAATTTTTGGCCAAACTGGACACTTAAATTATTATTTTTAACTTAAATCTTTACATTCGGGCAGCTATAGTGGCTAAACCGTGAAAAAATTGAAGATAATGTAAACTAGAGTCTCATCACATTTTTTCTGTAGATTCTAAAAATATTTTTTTCAAAATTTTTGGAATCATTTACACTTCTTTTTCCATCTCCCAAGAAAACTGGTTTTTTCAAAAACAACATTTTTAAAAAGTGACGCAGACCGTATAACATATAACTTTTTTTCCATGAAGGATAAAATTCTAATTCTTTCAAATTTAGATTCGTAACTCTGATATCTAGTGCTTCCACTTGGTTAGACAGTTTTTTATTGAATATTTTTTCTTTAATCAAGTTTCAAAGTCAAACCAATTACAATTCAGACATAGCGTGACCGTATAACGCATAACTTTTTTTGTATATATTGAAATTCAAATTCTTTTTTTGGTTGGATCAAGGACTTCAATATCTGGTGCACTCATATTTTTCAATTTTTTTTTTGATAATCTACTATTTTTCCACATGTGCAGAACATAGACCTTCATTTTTGATGAAAAACCTATGTTTAATAAAACTAAAAAAACAAATACATAATAAAACCAAAACATATTAAGATTATATTCGTTGGATAGCTTGTTTCGAGGACTACCTGATTCCAATTGGGCTTGTCAAGATTCCTCCATTTTCATCATCAACCTGAGCTCTGAAGTGCAAAAATTCAATATTTTTTGGTGTCTCAGAGGAGGGATGAGGAATAAGGGGGGTTCGAATGAACCCCCAGGGGTTCGAGCGAACCCCTAGGGGTTCACTCGAACTAGGGTTCATTTGAACCCTAGTTCATTCAAACCCCCCTTTTATAAGGGCTTTTGTTTTCATTTTTGGCGGGAAAGCATTAAAATTGTTTGCCTGAACCCAGGTTCTAGCGAACCCCTAATGGGTTCGGTTGAACCAGTACATTCGTATGAACCCCTAAAATCAATATTTTTTCCATGCATTCATTTTCTGTGAGTTTTCCTTCCTCACTTCAATTGTAAACCACTATTGTGGCTTCACCCTCCCACTTAAAGACGTTGGTAGGAAAATGGGTAAAGATAAGGGAATGTATAGGGTTAGGCAGAAGGGGGTTAATGATTCATGCAAAGGATTGGATTAAAGCTATGGAATGAGGGATGAAGGTTGGATGGAAGTATGGAATGGAGTCATTATGAGGGAATGTGGGAAACAACAAAATTGGCACACACCTTGAAGGGTGGTGAAAGTTGAAGGATTGAGAGTGGATTGGGATAATAAACTTCGGAATATAAGGGCTGAAAAATAGATTTGGAGGATGAATAATGGAGGAATGGATGATGGTGGTGTTACATATTTTTTGGCTCAGCTCAAATGGAGGAGCTGGCTAATTATTATTTGCCATAAAGTGGAATTGCAGATTGGATTTTAAATGCTGTTTCGCATTACTTTTGCATTAAATATCAGTTATGCATTTTAGTGAAGTTATGGAGTTGCAGAGTGCCATTCAGATGTTGCAGATTTAAAAGAAAGACATAATTGAGTACATGTGCAAAATAGCATTTCAGATGCTTTTATTCATTTCAAAAAGAACTCATATTTTTACAAGGCTTATTTGATTTCACAATCAGAATAGTATTACAACATTGCATAAAATGCATTTTTCTTTTCAACTGAAAAGCATAATTGAAATCAAAGATCCACACAAGCCGTGGATATAACTGTGACTGTGACAATGCATTTCTAACAGCACATTGCACTACTGAAGATGCAAAAGGAAAACACATAAGCAACATAATAGTCATCATTGCCTGATTATCGATGCTTGATGTTGAATGGTGCACCTCGTCATCTCGAGCTTTCTTGACTTGTAAGAGGAAAAGAGGGGTGTCAGTGGCTCTGACTATGACATAACTTATATGATGCACCTAAAATAGTACAACATACTATTAGCTATAAACTAGAACAATCAGTCAAGTGCATAATGAAGAAGTGAGCTGAAGGAAAAGTATCAACATCATAATCAACATGTTCTATTTTTTATGCTAACACTGTTTGTTTCCTTGTGCAGGTAAAGGTAAAGTCATGAAGCGGAACATTATTCGAAGACCAAGCATGTGGAGTAAAACGGGCTCCCACAAGGGTAGAGCCCGGCATGCTGCCCTATGCATTAAATGGGCTATTTTTGAAAGATATTTCATCATATACATCAAACAAAGTGAAATACAACTAAAAGAGTAAAACAGAGTTATCCATCAAGTAACGAAACCAACTGTGCATTCATAACGATCAACATTTCTTTCTGAAGGCTATAGGTGAACAGTGAGTTTAGTTCACTTAAGGAATTTAACTAAGTGCATTTGCATCAGAAATTGTTGAATTACTTCATTTTCTGTGCTGATCATAATCATATGTCATGTGAGTTTCAATTCATTATTTCTCTTTTGGATAGTGAACAGGCATACATATGCCTTAATGGTTTGTTCTAATTTTCATCATCAAAGAGAATAGTTTCTAAGAGCAGTTTGTGCAGTGAAATATAAAAATGCATGAAGAGTACCATGTTGCTCGAGGATACAAACACAGACAGTACATTTGAGTGTTAAATGATTCTGAGTTACCAGTTAGATATGAGCCAGTGAGTAAAGGAGGTGGTATTGATGTAATGTCGTAGCCCGAGAACAAAAAGGTGTCAGGTAAGATGTCACTTGTAAAAGGTCAAGCCATGAATTTGATACAACAAATGTGCAGGATTGTGATCATTTTCAGATTACTCAGTCAAGGTCTTGATAAAACAATGAGGTAAATTTTCTATCATATCTCCAAGATGAGCACAGAATGCAGTCGGGGATCATAATGGAATGTTCAAATTCAAGCTTAATACACATATGAAATTTTGAATTCGAAATAGATCTTTCAGATTCTTAGTACCTGGAGAGTACTCTCAGAATGTGTATTGGATGTTCTTTTAAGAATAGTTTATAGCTCTATGTCAATGACAGTTCTGTAAACCAAGCTAGGGTGTTATGACTATAAAAGAAAGATTACAAAAATGCCTAGATGGAAAACTGGGTATATGAGTCAAATAGATGTGAACAAACACACAGATTCTTATTGTTCTTGTCAAGTTATTTTTCATATTTCTGAAAGTATATTAGAACAAAATGCAGGAAGGTTAAAATAAAGACAAATATCCAAGGAATCTTTTGTTTCAGAAGTAGATGCAAAATATCACTGGTTTTCTGAGCCAAAAGCCTGGAGGAAACACAAGAAAATATGCAGTTTTAGCACCATTTCAAGCAAGTATGGGAGGTCAAGTTCTGTCAGAAATAAGAATATTGCTTTGGTTTTGAAAATCTCAAAACCCATGATAGTATTTTGTTTCTTGGTTTCAGAAGTTCAGGATAAGATTATGATTCTGGGTAGAGTTTATATCCATAAATGAATTTACAGTTTCTAATTTTAAATACCCACATGTGAATTATGTTTCAAAAGTGCAGAAAGAGCAATAATTATAAAGATTTTCGGTATAGCCTTTTTATCTACAAGAGGTCCTGCCGAAAACACATTGTCATGGCGAGAGGAGTGAAAGCATGAATTTTCGGCAAGACACAAGCTCTCAAACTAGTGGTTGAGTTTCAGAAGGACAGAAAAAATGATAATCTGTAATACCCATATGGGTTTTATTTTAAACAACAGTTTAAATACAAAATATGCAAATCTCTGTATTGATTCGGACCTCAAAGTAGAAGGAATTCAGTTCTCATATGATTTTCATAAAAGCCACAAAAGAGACAGTAGAGAAAAGTAGTATGACTACAAATATGAAGATTTCTGTGCTGGATCGAGTTCAGAAGAGAAGCAAATGCATTTTCCTTCAATAATTCAAAAGACCCATTTACAGTTTAGCATAAAACATAGAAAATGCAGTTTCCTTTAAAATTTTTGACTACCCATCTTTAGTTCGGTTTCAAAATGCAAAGGAGTTAGCTACAGAAATACCCATGTGCAGAAATAGTATCAAAAAGACATAATAGGAAGTTTTATGTTTTGGGTCGAGCCCAAAAGTCAAGAGTTTGTTTCTTATAGTGCTCTTTTGGCACGACCTGAACATGGCCAGAAGTTAATGAGATAAAGAAAGCCTTTTAGTGTTTCTACAGAGCAAAGAAAATTACTAGTTTAAAATTATAATAGAGTCTAAAGCCGGGGCCATAGCTTTCTCTTTAGTTTCCCAAGGCATGATTTTGAGTTTTGAAGAGTGTCCGAGTTCTTATGATGAGAATGTTACACAACAGTGAGCACGAGAAGCACACAAAAGTTTCAGAATAAAGACATCAGAGTGAGTTCACCACGGCCTCAGGTCCAAAATAGAGATTACAAAAACCATTAAATAAAGCTTACCTCTACACAGTAAAGAAAAACTAGAACACAAGTCGAGCTTCCATGGAGTGGACTGTAGAAGTCGAGCTCGAACTCATAATGGCATGCAGAAGTCAAAGAAAGAATAAAAGATCAGAAACAAACTTATGCAGACCACGCCCTTAGGGATTTTTGATACTCGAAATAATGAAGTGGAAAACCTATTTCGCCATGAAAAGAAGCTTACCCACTGGAGATTCGGTCAACTAGAGAGCAAGGGAAGATTTTTGAAGCACACGGGCTCGAATCCAACACCATCATAGCCGCGTTGTTCATGCAGACATAAGTTCTTTCTTTCCAAAGTCACGGGTGTGAAATGATGATAATTAGGGTTTGACCCTATTTTGATCAAAGCCTAATTCGAGCCTTGTGAAGTTCTGGAATGTTCATTCAAAATGCACATGTTGAATATCAAATGGTGGTCAAACCCATAATGTTTTCTTTATGTTTTATTCAAACCTAAGTCTAAATCAATTGTTATGTAAGGCCAAAATTCTATGCTAGGGTGATGTCTTAAGTATTTAAGACTTATTGTTTTTCCTTAGAGAGTATGGACTTTTTCCTTAGGGTTTTGTTTTAAATGAAGAGCAATTGGACAGAATTATGAATACCTTAAGCCTTGGGTCAATGTTTTTAGGGTTTTTATTTTTGATTGATTTTGGAGAAATCAATGATGGAGTTGATAGGAATATGACATTATGTAATGTATTTTTATGATTTTTGAGAAAATCAGAATGATATCTTGGAGAAATAAGCAATTTTATTTTTGCAAAAGATTTCCAATCTTTGAGTTGCAAAAATAGACAAAATTGAAAAAATCTGCATCTTGTAAAAGCAGAAGCATGAAAGCGATATTTTATAAATTGCTTTATATTTTCTTGCTATTTTTAGCAGATCTTTTATTGACTTTTCCTCTTGGTCAGATTCCAGACTTGTCTTGTAGAGATAAGGTGTTTTTGTGCTTTTAAAGTAGATTTAGCCTATTTTTAGAGGCTTGACAGGTTCATCATAAAAGCATTTTGCTTTTTTATGCTTTTAAGCAGTTTTTTGAGTTTGTTTGAAGCCTTTTTTCCTTGAGCTTTTTCTGAGCTCGGATTAGGGTTTCCTTGAGAGTTCTTTTGATAGATTTAGTCTTTCAACTCTCCATTCTCAGCTGTTCAAATCGGAGTTTCTTGCCCTTACTCATTTCGGGGAGCCTGTAAACCTTTTTGATACTCAGTTTGATCAGATCGACACTCTTCCAGTTTTAATAGAGCAGCAAATTTCTCCTTATTTTCTGTCTCAAATTTTGTAATGGCAATATGATGTACTTGTGTTTTCAAATTGAAATCCTTTTATGTCTTGCTATTATAGGTGGTGTTTCAAATTACATGTTTCAGGTTGCATGTTGTATTTGTTTTTCCAGATCTTCATGCGAATCACTGATGGGATGTGTGCCAATGAGATTGTGAGGATTACTGCAATAGAGAAGTTGTTATGAGTGGCTAGGTCTGAATTCTTAAGTTTGGTGAATCATCTTTTAGAAATAGGTTTTTATGTTCAGTTATTCTTCATCCCTTTCCTCAGAAGCTGTTTTAGAATAGAATTCATCATTCGGAGAACCAGCTCACTCTGGAGATTCCTCTTTCGCGTAAGATCACCCACATCTGAAAGAGGTTTCCATGTTTCAGTAGTTTGTTGAATACTGCATTCAGCAGGGTGCAAAACTATTGATAACAGTTTTTGGCACACCCGGTGGGACATCTAAAAGTAACTTTCGGAGAATTTTAATTTTTTAGTTTCCTGTTTGGTATATGCAGCAGATCTTTTCCAGCCTTCTAGAGGCTTTCAATATACTTGGCAACTCTGGTTCTATTTTCTGCATGCTATTATAGCCCATGCATGAGAAATATTCAAACAAGATCGAGTTCAAAACCTTTCAAGTATCAGGAGCTATCCCCATCACGAAGGAGAGGCAGGACAACAAGAAGGATTTTTGAAGCCCCAATAAGATCAAAGTTGATGCCTCCCAGTTTTGGTGCTCTAGTTCTGTCACCTGGTGTACCAGTACCAATCTCACAAGTACCACCAATGACAGCACCATCAAGGCAGCATCTATTCACACCTTTTAATGGAGGAAGTCCATTAGATATTTCCCAACATGATGATATTCCGGTTGCAACCCTTTGAGGGTTACCATATTTCACCGGAGAAGACTACACCATGCCGGTTGAACACATCTGTGACGTGGCCACGTTATGTTCAGTACATAATATCACTCAAGAGAACATTGCTCTAAGGCTGCTAGCTACATCACTCAAGGGGAAAGCACTGCAATGGTTCAGAGGTCTCGCTACAAATTCAATCAGAACATGGGACGCTCTAGGTAGTGGTCTATACCAGCACTTTGCGGATAAATCTGATAACTTATCTTTGTTAGAGCAGTTAAGTACCATTCAAAGGGTGCCGCACGAACACTTGGCAGATTTCAACTATAGATTTTAGAGGACTTGGGATAGAATCCCAACAGTGGTAAAGCCCTTACCAGCACATGCATTTCTATTTTATCTAAAGGCTTTGAAAAGTAAGATTTCTATCATGACTCAGTCTATGGGTGGTTTAACACTTCCAAATGCTTATAATATTGCTATTAATGCTAAAAATTGCCTTTTCAAGCTGGAGATATAGCTCCTAGACCCCCCATTCCCTTGTTTCTAGAAATATAGCCGCCTATTCCTACTATTGTACCTCCCTTGGCTGTTGTTCTGCCAGTTCCAACAATAGGATATCATAGTACAGTCCAAGAATTCGCTACCCTAGCCCCAAATCCCGAAATGTAGGAGCTAAAAAACATATTAAAGACCGTCGGGAATGACCTTGTGACTATTAAGAAGCACGTTGGCCAAGAACATAAGCATTATCAAGCCCCTTATCAGCAAAACCAACAAAATAGGCCCACTTTCCAGGGTGATTATCAAGTCCAAAGAAGGAATTTTAACCCTCGGCCATTCCAGCCATACAATCTGAACACAGCTAGCACGTCAAAAGAGCTTGTGCCACAAAACAATGTCGCTCAAGATTGTGACTGGTGCTACCCATGCAATGAACCCCACAACCAATCGGCTTGCGCCAATGGAGTGAGAAATCAAGATTTAATGGTGCAGAATGTATATGCTGCTTCAGAACATGTTGTAGATCAGAATCAAGAATAGCAAGATAATTTAGAAGTCGCCTTGCTGAACTGGCAGAGCTCCGAATTTTGTGGCGTGAATGGCCAAGACCGGCAAGATTCTCCTATTTTAGCTAATACCAGGTCTAAAAAATGAGCTATGGATCTAGGACAGCAAGCTGGAAGTGCACAACAGCAGCCTACTGTTAGTACTTAGCCTGTTTCATCAAAAGTTAACGCTGCCACTCAGCCTAAAATGCAAATTCTGCAAAGGAGGCAGGAAATACCTAACAAGGAGCTGTCAAAAATGCATTTTTAGCCTGCGTAGAAGCAAAATGAAGCTGCTGTTACAAAAAACTAGTAGAAGGTAAATGTTTCATCCTTCAATATCGTTGAGCATCTTAAGAAAACTACTGTCAATATGTCTATATTAGATGCTCTGCAGCTTCTAGGACATAAAAGCTTACTGTAGGATGCATTAGTTGAATTGTCTATTTCTGACAACACCAATCAAGGAGTTGTGAAGGTTGTGTTGGCTAATGACTTGGAGGAGAAAAGTGGACAGAAGACAAAAGAGGTAAAACCCCCTCTGTTTTACTTAAGTCTGATCATAGGTGATAAAATTGTGCATAATTGTATGGTCGACTCTGGTGCCAGTAGCTCAGTCATGCCTAAAAGTTTAGCCGACAAATTAGGTCTTGTTTATGAGCCTAACCCTCAGAAAGGCGTAGTGCAATTAGATGGGTCTGCTGTCAAGACTGCTGGCATAATAAGAAATTTAGCTCTTACCTTGCATGCATCCCTGAGTTTCGCTATTCACCAAGATATTCATGTTATTGACTTACCGCCGCACTTCGCCATTTGTTTATCATAGGATTTTACAGCCAAGTTGGGTGGGTTTTTTTCTTCCGATTGGTCTCATCTATTTTTTAGAACAAGGTATGGTACGAAAGTGACCATTAAGTCAGAGCCTCTCACCAAAGACCATATCGAACCATACTCCCCAATCCCTATAAATGCTAATCTCTACGCCACCTCTGCAATGGAGGAGCAAACCATGACCTCAGACTGTAGCACCCAGGGAGACTACATCAGTCTCGATGAATGGGCAGCCGAAGATCACGAGGTTGATCCGTTCCAGAACACAGATGAGGTAGGTCTAGGATTTTATATGATTCGCGAGTCTGATTGCAACATGCCTAATCTTTGCAAAGAGGATGAACCGTCTCTAGGAAAAGATAGTGAGTTGTGGAAACTTTATTTTGATAGTTCGAGGAGCAGTGTTGGCGCTGGAGGTGGGGCTATGCTGATATCGCCCGAAGGAGATAAGTATTATTCAGCCTGCAGATTTGCTTTCAACTGTTCAAATAATACAGTTGAGTATGAAGCATTGGTACATGGCCTTGAGTGGGTCTGCAAGCGAGGTATTAAATTTTTGCAAGTTTATGGTGATTCAGAGCTAATTGTGAATTAGGTCAGAAATTTAAATGTTGCAAAAAATGATTTACTTAAGAAATACAAGCATCGTGTATGGGATTTAATGGAAGATTTTGATGCTTTTAATATCATGGTGATTCCTCAGAATCAAAATAAGCATGCTGATAGGCTCGCTGCCATAGGAGCCCAGTTTGACATTCCCAAAGAGATTCACAAAATAGAAGCACGTCAGTACGTGAAGATAGTGGTCAGACCTTTTGTACCTGACAATAATGTGAGCTGGCAGGTTTTTGACAGTGATGAGAAAATCATGAATTTTCTGATTGCTAAAGCTGAGTTCGTAGATGTAAATCAGCAAAAATGGTAGCAGTAGTATGAAGACCAGATTGTGCAATTAAAGACTAATAAGCTGCCGAAAGGTTTGGTGACGTTAGAATATGTCTCTAATTCAAATGATCATGTTCGTAAGGACAAGTGCAGCCTAACAGTTAAAGAGGAACATTATTCAGCTATTGAAATTTTCAAAGGCAAGCTTCTCAAGCTGGGTAAGTTGTGCAGTCAAGAGGAGCAACAACTTTCATTCTATTATGTCAAAAATATAGTGATGTTTTTGCTTGGGAATACAAAGATTTAAGAGGTTTTAACCCTGATTTAGCACATCATACTATTGAGCTTGAACCTGGTGCGAAGCCGGTAAGATAGAAGCAAAGACCACTTAATCCTAAGTTGGAACACCTCATGAAGGCTGAACTAAACAACCTAGTTGAAAGCGGTATCATTTTTCCTATCAAGCACACCTCCTAGGTGTCGAATTTAGTACTAGTCAGGAAGAAGAGTGGAGAAATCAGACTTTGTGTCGATTTTCAAGATCTGAATAGAGTGTCTTTGAAAGACCATTACCCACTCCCTTCTATGGAGTAAATTTTACAGGTAGTTTCTGGTTCTGACAATTTTTCTTTGTTAGATGGCTACTCAGGTTATAACCATATTTTGGTTAAACAAGAGGATCAGTTCAAAATAGCATTTACAACCAAGTGGGGTACGATGGCCTACAAGAAGATGCCTTTTGGCTTATCAAATGCTAGAGCAACGTTCCAACGTGCTATGGATATGGCCTTTCACGGCCTTATGAACAAGTTTGTTCTGGTGTATTTAGATGATATTACTATTTTTTCCAGAAATGTTAATGAACACTTGGATCACTTGGAACAGATTTTTCAGAGGTGCAGAGAGTTCAGAGTGTCTCTCAATCCGAAGAAGTGTATATTCTCAGTACATGAAGGCAAATTGCTGGGACACATTGTCTCAAAGCAAGGTATTTCAATCAATCCTGAAAGAGTTTTTGCAATCCTCGAATTGCCATTACCAGCTGATAAGAAAGGCTTGCAAAGCTTTCTTGGGAGAATAAATTTTGTAAGAAGGTTTATACCAAATATCGCAGCTTTGCTGCAACCTCTCACTTCTATGTTGAAGAAGAACATGCCATTCAGTTGGACCAAGGAAGGCAGGAGGAGCTTCGAGCAGATCAAAGAGGCGCTCGCAGCCACTCCTACTCTCATTAATCCAAATTTTGAAAAAGATTTCATCCTGTATGCTTTTGGAGGAGTGGATACTGTTTCGGCTATGTTATGCTAGCAAAACGAGGAAGGCTTAGAGCAGCCTGTTGCATTTTTCAGTCAAGTTCTGCATGATTACGAGGTAAAGTACTCTTTTGTGGAGAAACATGTTTTTGCTATTGTAAGGAGCTTGAAGAAATTTAGACATATGCTGTCCAACAACAAGGTTCATTTATTAGTGGCTCATTCAACTGTCAAGGATTTCCTGCTTAATAAAGATATTAATGATAAGCGTGCTAGTTGGATCACTAAAGTAATGGAGTTCGATGTTGATATAAAAGTAACCAAGCTTGTTAGAGGCAAGGGCTTGTGTGAACAAATTACTGGAAGTGAAAGCAACAGTTCAGAAGAGGCTGCAAATATAGAAATGGTATAAAATAATGATGTCTTAAGTGTTGTTCAAGCACCTCTTGCTACATGGTTGCAGCAAATGATACATTATCTGCAAACTGGAAAATGCCCTGAAGGCTTGGACCGAGCAAAAAGAAGGTACTACAGATTACAAGCCATCCCTTATGTAGTCATTGATGGCGTTCTTTATAGAAGAGATTTCCAAGGTGTTTTATTACATTGCATTCAGCCTGATCAAGTTGACAAGCTGCTGGCAGAGTTTCATGACGGACCTTCTGGAGGTCACTTTGCTGCAAGAAAAAAACTCTAAAAATTATGAGAGCTGGTTATTATTGGCCAGATCTCTTTAAAGATGCTATCGCGTGGGTCAGAAAATGTGAAAAATGTGCATTATTTGCTAGAAAACAGAGACTTGCGCCGCTGCCCCTGCACCCGATTCGGGTAGAACAACCCTTTGCTAAGTGGGATTTGGATTTCATCGGCCCTATAAACCCACCTTCGAGTGTAGGTCATAAGTGGATTCTTACTGCCACAGATTATTTTACAAAGTGGACCAAAGCTATTGCTTTAAAGGAAGCAAATGAGACTTTAGTGTTTAATTTTTATCAAGATCTCATTTCAAGATTCGGTGTCCCAGATTCAATCATTTCAGATAATGGTTTAGCTTTTATCGGATTAAAGATTTCAGATTGGTCTATTAGAAATAACATCTATCTAAACACTTCGTCAAATTATTATCTACAAGGTAATGGCCAAGCGAAATCCACAAATAAGAATCTGATTCAGATAATCAAGAAGACTGTTGAAGATAACCAAAGAACATGGCATGAAAAGCTGAAGCTAGCCCTTTGGGCTAACATAATTACTCCTAAAAGAGCCACTGGTTTTTCACCTTTTGTTTCAACTTATGGCAGAGAGGCTAAGTTTCCTATTTCAATTGAATTACCAACATTGAGTTATGTTAAAGAACTGGAGTTGTTGAATGAACAACCTCTTGAAGTGAGGTTTGCACAGCTGGTTGAGCATGAGGAAACTAGAAAAGAAGCTCTGAGACAGCTAGAAATACATCAAGCGAAAATGAAGAATACTTTTGACAAGAGGGCGAAGCCTCATGATTTCATTGTTGGAGATCTAGTCTTCAAGTGGAATGAATTTAAAAGTAGACCTGGACGACATTCCAAGTTCGATGCAATATGGGATGGGCCTTATGTGATTACGGAATGCAAAGAACACAACGCATTCCAACTTTCAAAGATGGCTGGCAAGGTGTTCTCTATCCTAGTGAATGGGATCCACCTCAAGCACTGCCTTTGAGATAAGTTATCTCACTGTTAGTAGAGTAGTTTTGCAAATAAGTGTGTTTCACAAATTTCATTTCAAGTAGTTTGCTTTCTCTAAGCACTGCTGCGCATTGTTTTGTTGGCCACTAGGGCCTGTTAGTTTGCTTTCAGTTTTGTTTCATTTTCTTGCTGTTGTTTGGAGTGTTGCTGTTCATGTTTTCTGAGTTTCAAGAAGGGGCAGAATTGACTCCGCGCCCAATGAATTGTTTTAAAGGCCACTGATCTATGCTTAGCAAGCAAGCATATAGCGGAAATCGCCAAAATGTTACATATTTTTCACCTCAGCTCAAATGGAGGAGCTAGCTGTTTATTATTTGCCATAAAGTGGAATTGCAGATTGGATTTTAAATGCTGTTTCACATTACTTTTGCATTAAATATCAGTTATGCATTTTAGTGAAGTTATGGAGTTGCAGAGTGCCATTCAGATGTTGCAAATTTAAAAGAAAGATAGAATTGAGTACATGTGCAAAATAGCATTTCAGATGCTTTTATTCATTCCAAAAAGAACTCATATTTTTACAAGGCTTATTTGATTTCACAATCAGAATAGTATTACAACATTGCATAAAATGCATTTTTCTTTTCAACTAAAAAGAAAAATTGAAATCGAAGATCCAAACAAGCCATGGATATAACTGTGACTGTGACAATGCATTTCTAACAACACATTGCACTACTAAAGATGCAAAAGGAAAAAACATAAGCAACATAATAGTCATCATTGCCTAATTATCGATGCTTGATGTTGAATGGTGCACCTCGTCGTCTCGAGCTTCATCGACCTGTAAGAGGAAAAGAGGGGTGTCAGTGGCTCCGACTATGACATAACTTATATGATGCACCTACAATAGTACAACATACTATTAGCTATACACTAAAACAATCAGTCAAGTGTAGAATGAAGAAGTGAGCTGAAGGAGAAGTATCAACATCATAATCAACATGTTCTATTTTTTATGCTAACACTGTTTGTTTCCTTGTGCAGGTATAGGTAAATTCATGAAGCGAAACATTATTCGAAGACCAAGCATGTGGAGTAAAATGGGCTCCCATAAGGGTAGAGCCTGACATGCTGCCCTATGCATTAAATGGGTTGTTTTTGAAAGATATTTCATCATATACATCAAACAAAGTGAAATACAACTGAAAGAGTAAAACATAGTTATCCATAGTTATCCATCAAGTAACAAAACCAAATGTGCATTCATAACGATCAACATTTCTTTCTGAAGGCTACAGGTGAATAGTGAGTTTAGTTCACTTAAGGAATTTAACTAAGTGCATTTGCATCAGAAATTGTTGAATTACTTCATTTTTTGTGTTGATCATAATCATATATCATGTGAGTTTCAATTCATTATTTCTCTTTTGGATAGTGAACAGGCATACAAATGCTTTAATGGTTTGTTCTAATTTTCATCATCAAAGAGAATAGTTTATGAGAGCAGTTTGTGCAGTGAAATATAAAAATGCATGAAGAGTACCATGCTACTTGAGGATACAAACACAAACAGTACATTTGAGTGTTAAATGATTCTGAGTTACCAGTTAGATATGAGCTAGTGAGTAAAGGAGGTGGTACTGATGTAATGTCGCAGCCCGAGAACAAAAAGGTGTCAGGTAAGATGTCACTTGTAAAAGGTCAAGCCATGAATTTGATACAACAAATGTGCAGGATTGTGATTGTTTTCAGATTACTCAGTCAAGGTCTTGATAAAACAATGAGGTAAAGTTTCTGTCATATCTCCAAGATGAGCACAGAATGCAGTCGGGGATCATAATGGAATGTTCAAATTCAAGCTTAATACACATATGAAATTTTGAATTTGAAATAGATCTTTCAGATTCTTATTACCTGGAGAGTACTCTCAGAATGTGTATTGGATGTTCTTTTAAGAATAGTTTATAGCTCTATGTCAATGACAATTCTGTAAACCGAGCTAGGGTGTTATGACTATCAAAGAAAGATTACATAAATGCCTAGATGGAAAACTGGGTATATGAGTCAGATAGATGTGAACAAACACACATATTCTTATTGTTCTCGTCAAGTTCTTTTTCATATTTCTGAAAGTATATTAGAACAGAATGCAGGAAGGTTAAAATAAAGACAAATATCCAAGGCATCTTTTGTTTTAGAAGTAGATGCAAAATATCACTGGTTTTCTGAGCCAAAATCCTGGAGGAAACACAAGAAAATATGCAGTTTTAGCACCATTTCAAGCAAGTATGGGAGGTCGAGTTCTGTCAGAAATAAGAATATTGCTTTTGTTTTGAAAATGTAAAAACCCATGATAGTATTTTGTTTCTTGGTTTCAGAAGTTCAGGATAAGATTATGATTCTAGGTAGAGTTTATATCCATAAATGAATTTACAATTTCTAATTTTAAATACCCACATGTGAATTCTGTTTCAAAAGTGCAGAAAGAGCAATAATAAAGATTTTCGGTATAGCCTTTTTATCTACAAGAGGTCCTACCGAAAACACATTGTCATGGCGAGAGGAGTGAAAGCATGAATTTTCGGCAAGACACAAGCTCTCAAACTGATGGTCGAGTTTCAGAAGGACATAAAAAATGATAATCTGTAATGCCCATATGGGTTTTATTTTAAATATCAGTTTAAATACAAAATATGCAAATCTTTGTATTGATTCGGGCCTCAAAGTAGAAGGAATTCAATTCTCATATGATTTTCATAAAAGCCACAAAAGAGACAGCGGAGAAAAGCAGTACGACTACAAATATGAAGATTTATGTGCTGGATCGAGTTCAGAAGAGAAGCAAATGCATTTTCCTTCAATAATTCAAAAGACCCATTCCAGTTTAGCATAAAACATAGAAAATGCAGTTTCCTTTAAAATTTTTGAGTACCCATCTTTAGTTCAGTTTCAAAATGCAAAGGAGATAGCTACAGAAATACCCATGTGCAGAAATAGTATCAAAAATACATAATAGGAAGTTTTTTGTTCTGGGTCAAGCCCAAAAGTCAAGTGTTTGTTTCTTATAGTGCTCTTTTGGCATGGCCTGAACATGGCTAGAAGTTCATGAGATAAAGAAATCCTTTTAGGGTTTCTACGGAGCAAAGAAAATTACTAGTTTAAAATTATAATAGAGTCTAAAGCCGTGGCCATAGCTTTCTCTTTAGTTTCCCGAGGCATGATTTTGAGTTTTGAAGAGTGGCCGAGCTCTTATGATGAGAATGTTACACAACAGTGAGCATGAGAAGCACACAAAAGTTTCAGAATAAAGACATCAGAGTGAGTTCACCACGGCCTCAGGGCCAAAATAGAGATTACAAAAACCATTAAAATAAAGCTTACCTCTGCACAGTAAAGAAAAACCAGAACACAAGTCGAGCTTCCATGGAGTGGACTGTAGAAGTTGAGCTCGAACTCATAATGGCATGGAGAAGTCAAAGAAAGAATAGAAGATCAGAAACAAACTTATGTAGACCGCGCCCTTAGGGCTTTTTGATACTCGAAATAATGAAGTGGAAAAGCTATTTCGCCATGAAAAGAAGCTTACCCACTGGAGATTCGGTCAACTAGAGAGCAAGGGAATATTTTTGAAGCACATGGGCTCGAATCCAACACCATCATAGCGGCGTTGTTCATGCAGACATAAGTTCTTTCTTTCCAAAGTCACAGGTGTGAAATGATGATAATTAGGGTTTGACCCTGTTTTGATCAAAGCCTAATTCGAGCCTTGTGAAATTCTGGAATGTTCATTCAAAATGCACATGTTGAATATCAAATGGTGGTCGAACCCATAATGTTTTCTTTATGCTTTATTCAAACCTAAGTCTAAATCAATTGTTATGTAAGGCCAAAATTCTATGCTAGGGTGATGTTTTAAGTATTTAAGACTTATTGTTTTGCCTTAGAGAGTATGGACTTTTTCCTTAGGGTTTTGTTTTAAATGAAGAGCAATTGGAGAGAATTATGAATACCTTAAGCCTTGGGTCAATGTTTTTAGGGTTTTTATTTTTGATTTATTTTGGAGAAATCAATGATGGAGTTGATAGGAATATGACATTATGTAATGTATTTTTATGATTTTTGAGAAAATCATAATGATATCTTGGAGAAATAAGCAGTTTTACTTTTGCAAAAGATTTCCAATCTTTGAGTTGCAAAAATAGACAAAATTGAAAAAATCTGCATCTTGTAAAAGCAGAAGCATGAAAGCGATATTTTATAAATTGCTTTATGTTTTCTTGCTATTTTTAGCAGATCTTTTATTGACTTTTCCTCTTGGTCGGATTCCAAACTTGTCTTGGAGAGATAAGGTGTTTTTGTGCTTTTAAAGCAGATTTAGCCTATTTTTAGAGACTTGACAGGTTCATCATAAAAGCATTGTGCTTTTTTCTGCTTTTAAGCGGTTTTTTGAGTTTGTTTGAAGCCTTTTTTCCTTGAGCTTTTTCTGAGCTCAGATTAGGCTTTCCTTGAGAGTTATTTTGATAGTTTTAGTCTTTCAACTCTCCATTCTTAGTAGTTCAGATTAGAGTTTCTTGCCCTTACTCATTTTAGGGAGCTTGTAAACCTTTTTGATACTCAGTTTGATCAGATCGACACTCTTCCAGTTTTAATAGAGCAACAAATTTCTCCTTATTTTCTATCTCAAATTTTGTAATGGCAATCTGATGTACTTGTGTTTTCAAATTGAAATCCTTTTATGTCTTGCTATTATAGGTGGTGTTTCAGAATTACATGTTTTAGGTTGCATGTTGTATTTGTTTTTCCAGATCTTCATGCAAATCACTGATGGGATGTGTGCCAATGAGATTGTGAGGGTTACTGCAATAGAGAAGTTGTTATGAGTGGCTAGGTCTGAATTCTTAAGTTTGGTGAATCATCTTTTAGAAATAGGTTTTTATGTTCAGTTATTCTTCATCCCTTTCCTCAGAAGCTGTTTTAGAATAGAATTCATCATTCGGAGAACCAGCTCACTCTGGAGATTCCTCTTTCGTGTAAGATCACCCACATCTGAAAGAGGTTTCCATGTTTCAGTAGTTTGCTGAATACTGCATTCAGCAGGGTGCAAAACTATTGATAACAGGTGGAATAATGGAGTCTTTTGGATTAGCAATTTGGGATACCAATTTTGATTTTTTATTTGAATGCATGAAATTTTTTTCTTTCTTTGGAACCCACATTGTTTTCACTTTTCATTTTTCTTTATAGCCTTTTCATTTTTTCTTAATTGGCACCTTAAATTTTATTGGAAGTGTTTTGCTTTTGATTTTGGAGCATATTTTTCTTTATTTTGGCATGTCTTTTTAGTGAGACATGATTATATTTAGGTTTTTGTGGATTCTTCGATTTATGCATTTCTTGTTTGGTATCCCAATTGCTTGGATAGGCCATAGAGGGATTTTATGAAAAAAGAGGATTTGAAGTGGAATGTTTTGGAAGGAATTCAAGGGTATGTGATTTTTTTGTTCTTGAAAGGGCATGTAAGGATATACATTAGGAACATATGGGCCCATAATGGATGGAAGGGTTGATGGATAGGGTCCAACAATAGATGAAAAAGATGATGGAGGAGGTGGACGTATTGATATAAAGGGAGGAATTTTGTGTTTGAAAGAGCTACCAATTTCTTTAGAAGGAGGTATGTAGTGAAGGCCATAAGAATTTAGATGTGTTTTAATATTAGGGTGTTCAGGTAAATGGAACTCATGAAGGTGTGTCGTATTGTAGGAGAAAACCAAATTTTATAAAGGTGGATGAACCAACCTTATATGTTTGTGGTTCATGAATGGGATCTTGCAAAAGTTTAGGATTATCATGTGATGTGAGGGAAATGCTTATACCTTGGGGGTATTGACTTTATTGAATGGATGGAAAGCTTTATTGAATGAATTTATACACTACAATTATTGTATGGAGTTGACAGACTTGGATCATGAGATGGTATGGCATCATAACATGGAATGGAATGATGAGATGGACTGGGATCATGAGAGGGAGTACTTTGATATTCACATAAAGGGGGATTTATGATGTCATGCTTTTGATCAATGAGGTCAAGTCTGTGACATGGTTGACTTTCTATAGGTGCTATGAAGGTGGAAAAAAATGAAATGGATGAGTTGGATAAACATGGGATGGATGAGGTGAAAGTGGGTAGAACTAGAAACAAGTCTACGACTACCATTTTGTGAAATAGGATTTTCCATTGGGTATTGTATTTCTTTCAGGGTGACTTTCGGTGTTCCTTTGGTGAAATAGGATGGATAGCTGTTGGTTGAACATGGAAGACATTTTGGTTTCCCTTGTCCATGGAGGAAAAGGATAATATGGAGGGTGACATGAGTTGGGTATAAGTTTCAATGGTATGAGTTGGAGAAATTCAAAAAGATGTTGAGGTATGAGATGGAAGATGGAGGATACGTTAGGCTCATCTTGATCCATGGTTTTAGGTAGGTTTATGATTTTCTTGTTTGATTAAGACTTAGATATTGAATACCCCATCCCACTATGGAAGATCATACACACTTCTAAGCATATATACATTCTAATCAACTATGGTCTCCAAACATATTGTTGGATGTTTGATAAATGCACAAACACAAATAATTTGTATGCCACTAAAATGACTTGCTGCAATGAGCAATTTATGTTTTGTACACTACAATAATGTATTTAAGTCCACCTTCATATTGTAGGCTAGAAAACACAGTGGGTTGTGACTCACTTCTCAATTCCTATTCTATAGACTATAACAAAATAGTGTATTGAAGTTCATCTTCATATTTTATAGCAACCCTTGGTTTGAGTAAACATTGCATTTGAATATCTCCATACATTTGGAATAGAAAATGCACATAATAGTTGTAGGTTGGAAAACACACAGGTTCTTGACTCTCTTCTCGATTCTTGTTGAATGCTCAAAGGTGTAGAGTTCAGGGTGGAGTTGCAGTGTGGGGGATACATAAAAGTAACCAGATGGAGGTGAGGGATGACTAACTAATTGGTTTGTTGTGTGTAGAGGGTTATGGAAAAGTATGCGGGATGTAGGTTGTATAACACGAAATGTTTTCCAAATTGCAATTATACGTAGAAAGTATGATTGTAATGAAACTCTTGTGTTTTTAGACATTAAGAATTTAATGAAAGTCACCTACAAAATTTATAATAACTCTTAGGTGGACTAAAATTTGGATTTCAAAATCATCATATGATGGTAAAATAAAATGCACTGAATAATTGTAGGTTGGAAAACATGGTGTGGGATGTCAATAGATGCTTTTATGAATCTTGCATTTCCTTTTGATGGGAAACAAGTTGAGGAACACATGTATTGTGATGTTCATCTATTGTTAATGCTTCGAGCTTGCAGATTTGTAACCTTTTTTCCTCCTCGCTTGTGACTTTCGCCAGTAAGAAGACCACTTGGCTGAAAAACGTCCCCTTTCAAGCATTTGAGTTGTTGCAAACTCATGCACTATTGCATTACATAAATTCCCTTGTCCACCAACCTCCAATGTAGCTATTGTTGTGGCATCTTAAACTTTTATCAGTTGTGCAACAACACCTTTGAATTTTGACCTATCAGTTGTGCAACAACACCTTTGACTTTTGACCTTTATCAGTTGTGCAACAACACCTTTGACTTTTGACCTATCAGTTGTGCAACAACACCTTCCATTTGTCATTGTTTTATGCAAATTCATGTCTTTTTTATGTGCAACTCTCTCCAAAAAAAAGATCTCTTCTTTTGATCATGACAACTTCTTCTTGTATTTATTTTTCTCCATTTTGAGCATTTCCAACTATTGTTTTGTAGATTGTCTTTATGATTAGGTATGCACCAGTTTCTTTGAAAGCTTGTTTGAGAACTTGTCTTCCTGGTAATGCTTTCACCTCCACCCCATTCTCCTTTTTGCACTTAGATCTGGGTTTTTCCTTTTCCTTATCATCCATTTCCAATTGTATTTGTTCCATGGAATTGCAACTTCAAGAATGCTTGACTTCATTTGTTCAACTCCACTTATAGCATCATTTCTCTCTTTCTTTTGCTTGCCAATTTATATGTAATAGAAACCTTTCAAGTTAATCCACTTCTGCATTTCCATTTTCCCCTTGCACATATTGCGCATGCTCCTTCCTCCACTTCTTATGACAGGAACAACCTCTTCAGTCAATACATTATCTATCTCATTCACTTTGGTCTACTTCTTCCCAAGTTTTTTTAGAGCAGATTCCTTTTTCATTAGATACTTTCCAGTACGTCCTCATATTTTTTTATTACTAGCATGTCATACAATTCTCATAAAAAATATTTTTGGGATTCTGTTGGATTTGTTGCAAGGAAAAGGGATAGAGTTTTGAATGTATTGAATACTTTCATGTACCTTTGCAGCTACTTTTTTCCCAACTTTGAGAGTGTATTTATGATTACATAATCCATATGTTTCTTTTAACAAGTTATTTGCAACAAGTTTTTTATGATTAAATAATTCATATATTTATTTTAACAAGTTATTTGCAACAAGTGTATTTATGATTACATAATTCATATGTTTCAGATAATAATTTCATGTCTCCCCCAACTGATTCTCTTTTTCTGCACTTAGATCTGGTTTTACAATAGTGAGTGGGTTGCAGTTTTCATAGCACCCTGTGTTTTCCAATCTATAGTTTTACAAAACAATATTCATGTAACTAAGACCTTTTATTTTCATAAATGTATTGCGATATTTATTTATTTTCTCAAGTAGTGGATGAATTAGTAGTTGCAAGTAAATAACAATTTTTTTTGCATGCCCGCAACGCTATCTGTTACTAATGCTTTTTCCCTTTTTTTTTATAGTACAACTCAAAATGTTGAACTCAACGATTCACATTGGCTAGCTTCCGAGCGACGATCAGTAAAATAATGGCAGTCCATTCACTACGGAGAGGCTACATAAATCTTTTAAATTCAATTGTCATACGGTGGAGGATGCGATACGTAAGATCGATAGATTTTTGGAGCCCATGGAACCTGTACTCCCCTATTATGAGGTTGATGTAGCATGCAGATTCCTCTCAAACTCCATGGACTTGATCACAAACTATACTACTATTCACATTCTATGTGCTAAGTATGTATAGAATTCGGTGGTAAATCACACAGCTTGATGAAGCATTCTAAAGATATGATGTTGATCACGGTGTATACCCCACTGGTGGCATATTTTCATGTTTGTTGCTTGAATCGTCCGCATATATGAGGTGTGTAAAAGCAACGCTTAGTAGCAGCCTACAACATGAGGGTTCTCATTTTTTTGACCAAGCAATGCAATTACATGGTCATGTTGTCAAGCCACACATCAAGGAGGATATACAAGAGATGTATCGTTCCCTCCGCACACTGCTAGACCACCCCACACCAGTTCCAAAAAATGATGAAAATGATATTCAGTGGCTTAGAATAGTCTACCCCTACCGTTCAGATCAAGGTAAAAATGTAAAGACTGAATATGATTAGGATACACATAGACTTGTTAAATGAAAAATGGAAACTTGGAATTTTATTTTGTATTACTGTTTTGAAACACTACTGTTGAATGAAATATATTTTGTATTACTCTTTATTAGTGGTTATTATTGTATTTTGTATTACTCTTTATTACTATTTATTACTGTTTATTACATGAATACTGTTTTGTAAAACTATAGATTGGAAAACAAAAGGTGTTGTAAAAACAACCCACTCACTATTGTATAACCAGATCTACTATTTTGAAGCACTACAATTGAATGAAAGATATTTTGTATCACTCTTTATGAGTGTTTATTACTGTATTTTGTATTATTGTTATTACTTTATTACTATTTATTACTGTATTTCAATATAGAAATTTAAAGATAAAGTACATCAGACATATACAATGCAATATCATAGGTACAATTAACAAGGTACGAATGAGCAAAAAAATTTCAATCGATTGTGTCATGAACCTTGAAGCAATTAAAAAGGTATTCCACTCATGAAGCATCACCAAATGCCTCAATTTTTTTAGTTTTTTCCCATGATCTGGTTGCTCTTAGCCAGTTTTATAATCTCTTTATATTCACAGTTTGAATGAATTTCATTCCAAAAGTTCATTGATCTATTTAGCATGTAAACTGGAATGTCAATACTCCACTTATTGAACTCTATTTCCCAAGGGAAAAGAATGTTTTTTGGAGCAATAATCAAAGGCCTACTTCTAGGAAACAATTCGAGGTAGATCTTTATAAAATTATTTCTCATGCTTCGGGCAGAGGAAACAAAAAACTTATAATGAGAAATGTTTTTCTTGTGCCTGGAGCATGAGATATAAGTTTTCTAGAGACCTACTTGGAATTGTTTCCTAGAAGCAGGCCTTTGATTATTGCTCCAAAAAACATGCTTTTCCCTTGGGAAAGAGAGTTCAATAAGTGGAGTATTGACATTCCAGTTTACATGCTAAACAGATCAATGACCTTTTGGAATGAAATTCATTCAAATGGTGAATATGAAGAGATTATAAAACTGGCTAAGAGCAACCAGATTATGGGAAAAAAATTGAAAAATTTGAGGCATTTGGTGATGCTTCGTCAGTGGCATAGTAGAAAAGTGTGCTTGTTATCGGCTACAATCTTTTTGTATACCTAACTTGTGAGACAAATGTGAGCCTTACTAAAGAGGCTAAGCATATTGGAAAACTACTTTTATAGAGCCCAGGTCTGCTCATTCTTGATGAAGGTCGTCAAGCTCAAAATAATCGATCAAAGATATGGAATTCATGGATCTACAGGTTGAGGAAGTTCTTCATGGATCAAAGATATGGAATTCATGGATCAAAGAAATGGAAATCATGGATCAAAGTTATGGCTAACAACAGGATCTACAGGTTGAGGAAGTTCTTCATGGATGAAATTGGGAATAAAATTCACAATGGAAAAGAGAGTGTTGACCATAGGTTTACTTAAATATTGAGGTGACTGTAGAACTATTGCTTCAAGTTTCATGACACAATCTACTGAAAACGTTTTGCTCATTCATACCTTGTTAATTGTACCTATGATATTTCATTGTATATATTTGATGTACTTCAGGTATTTAAATGTCCATATTGAAACATATTCATTTGTGGATTGTTATTTACTTTTGAAACTCATCCATAAACATAAAAAAATCATTACCATAGGTTTGTCCCTTTATCATTTGACTTGAATGTGCATTGTAAAGAGGTCTACCATAATCTTCTTAATGACTGATTTTTTTTTTCTTTTCCCTTTGGTTTAACATATGACAACTGTCCTTGTCATTGTGTTTTCCTTTTTTCCATATGATAGAGTTTTGAATGTATTGAATAATTTCATGAGAGTCTAAGCGAGGATGATGCAACATGTGGGAAAAAAGTAGCTGTAAAGGTGCATGAAAGTATTCAATACATTCAAAACTCTATCCCTTTTCTTGTAAGAAATCTGATAGCATCCCAAAAATATTTGTTATGAGAATTGTATGACATGCTAGTAATAAAAAAACATGAGGACGTACTAAAAAGTATGTAATGAAAAAAGGAATCTACTCTAGAAAAACTTGGGAAGAAGCAAACCAAAGTGAACGAGATAGATAATGTATTGACTTAAGAGGTTGTTCTTGCTCATGAGAAATGGAGGAAGGAGCATGTGTAGTATGTGCAAGGGGAAAATGGAAATGCAAAAGTCGGTTAACTCGAAAGGTTTTCTATTGCATATGAATTTGTGCAAGAAAAGAAAGAGAGATGATGCTATAAGTGGAGTTGAACAAATGAAGCAAAGAATTCTTGAAGTTAGAAATTCCATGGAACAAATACAATTGAAAATGATGATAAGGAAAAGGAAAAACCAGATCTAAGTGCAAAAAAAGAGAATCAATTGGGTGGAGGATTGAAAGTCTTATCAGAAAAGGTAGACAAGTTCCCTAATGAGATTTCCAAAAGAAACATCTACATACTCTAATGATAAAGGCACTGCAAAAACAATAGTTGGAAATGCTCAAAGTGGAGAAAAACAACTGAAGACTAAAATTAACTGCTTAGAAAAGGAATTAAAACACAAGAAGAAGCTGCCATGGTCAAAAGAAGAGGAGCTTAATGTTGTTTAGAGATAGTTGCAATCTAAAAGACATCAATTTGATAAAACAAAGACAACAATGGAAGGTGTTGTTGCACAACTGACAGGTCAAAATTCAAAGGAGTTGTTGCACAATTGATAAAAGTTTAAGATGCCACAACAATAGCTACATTAGAAGTTGGTGGATGAGGGAGTTTGTGTAATGTGGTAGTGGATATGGAATAGACAGGAAAGCTCCCACTTCAAATAGGAAATATACATACAGGAGTAATGATTATCCCTTTAAACAAAATCCAAGCCCATACCATTTCCTCAACAACTCAACAATCTCTAGCCAAATTGTTGAGCAATAGAAACTAAAGGCTGCCACTATCTCTTGTTGCATATGAAGATAAAATTGAACCAACTATGCAATTTTTATTTCATAGTGCATGAGTTTGCATCAATTCAGATGTTGCAAAGGGGACATTTTTCAGCCAAGTGGTCTTCCTATTAGTGGAAGTGACTGGCGAGGAGGTGAATTGTATGGGCTTCGATTTTGTTTAAAGGTATAATCGTTACCTGTATGTAGATGTCCTATTTGAAGTGGGAGCTTTCTTGTCTGTTATGTATCCACTACTGCATTACACAAATTCCCTCCTCCACCAACCTCCAATGTAGCTATTGTTGTGGCATCTCAAACTTTTATAAGTTGTGTAACAACACCTTTGATTTTTGACCTATCAAAATACTTTGTAGGACCATTATAGGTAAGTTGAACATTTCCTGCAACTATTTTTTGCATTTTCAAGACCATTATAGGTAAGTTGAACTATTTTTAACTTCAATACATTGTTTTGTTACAGTGCGCATAATAGAAAGTGGTCATTGAACAAGAATTGAGAAGTGAGTCACAACCCTGTGTGTTTTCCATCATGCAACTATTATGTGCATTTTTTGTTCCAAACATATGACAAAATTGAAATGAAATGTTTGTTGAAAGTAAGGGTTGTTATAAAATATCAAGGTGAACTTCAATACATTGTTTTGTTACAATTTGCATAAAAGAAAGTGGTCATTGAACAAGAATTGAGAAGTGAGTCACAACCCTATGTGTTTTCCATCATGCAACTATTATGTGCATTTTTTGTTCCAAACGTATGATGAAATTGAAATGGAATGTTTGCTAAAAGTAAGAGTTGTTATAAAATATGAAGGTGAACTTCAATACATTTTTTTGTTACAGTCTGCATAACAGAAAGTGCTCATTGAACAAGAATTGAGAAGTGAGTCACTACCCTATGTGTTTTCCATCATGCAACTATTATGTGCATTTTCTATTTGAAATGTATGACAATATTGAAATGGAATGTTTGCTAAAAGTAAGGGTTGTTATAAAATATGAAGGTGAAATTCAATACATTGTTTAACAAGAATTGAGAAGTGAATCACAACCCTTTGTGTTTTCCATTTCCTGCAACTTTTTTTTGCATTCTCTATTCAAAACATATGAAAATATCGAAATGGAATGTTTGTTGAAAGTAAGGGTTGTTATAAAATATGAAGGTGAAGTTCAATACATTGTTTTGTTATAGTCTGCATAATAGAAAGTGGTCATTAAATAAGAATTGAGATGTGAGTAAATCCTATGTGTTTTCCATCCTGCAACTTTTTTGTGCATTTTTTGTTCCAAACACATGACGATATTAAAATGGAATGTTTGTTGAAAGTAAGGGTTGTTGTAAAATATGAAGGTGAAGTTTGATAAATTGTTTTGTTATAGTTTGCATAACAAAAAGTGGTCATTGAATAGGTATTGAGGTGTGAGTAAACCTTTTGTGTTTTCCATCCTGCAACTTTTTGAGCATTTTATGTTCCAAACGTATGATGATATTAAAATGGAATGTTTACTGAAAGTAAGGGTTGTTGTAAAATATGAAGGTGAAATTCAATACATTGTTTTTTTATAGTCTGCATAACAAAAAGTGCTCATTGAAGAAGAATAGAGAAGGGAGTCGCAACCCTGTGTGTTTTCCATCTTGTAACTTTTTTCTACATTTTTTGTTCCAAACGTATGGAGATATTCAAATGCAATGTTTACTCAAACCAAGGGTTGTAAAATATGAAGGTGAACTTCAATACATTGTTTTGTTACTGTCTACATAACAGAAAGTGTTCATTGAACAAGAATTGAGAACTAAGTCACAACCCTGTGTGTTTTCCATTTCCTGCAACTTTTTTGTGCATTTTCTGTTCGAAACGTATGACAATATTGAAATGGAATATTTGCTGAAAGTAAGGGTTGTTAAAAAATATGAAGCTCATTATTTTGTTACATTATGCATAACAGAAAGTGCTTATTGAATAAGAATTGAAAAGTGAGTCACAACCCTGTGTGTTTTCCATTTCCTACAACTTTTTTGTACATTTTATGTTTGAAACGTATGACAATATTGAAATGGAATGTTTGTTGAAAGTAAGGGTTGTTAAAAAATTTGAAGTTCAACTTCAATACATTGTTTTGTTATAGTCTGCATAATAGAAAGTGCTCATTGAACAAGAATTGAAAAGTGAGTCACAACCCTATGTGTTTTCCATTTCCTACAACTTTTTTGTGTATTTTTTGTTCACAAAACATATGATGATATTGAAATGGAATGTTTGCTAAAAGTAAGGGTTGTTATAAAATATGAAGGTGAACTTCAATACATTGTTTTGTTATGGTCTGCATAATAGAAAGTTCTCATTAAACAAGAATTGAGAAGTGAGTCATAACCCTAAATGTTTTCCATTTCCTGCAAAATTTTTCTACATTTTCTCTTCCAAACGTCTGACGATATTGAAATGAAATGTTTGCTGAAAGTAAGGGTTGTTATAAAATATGAAGGTGAACTTCAATACATTGTTTTGTTATAGTTTGCATAACAGAAAGTGTTCATTGCACAAGAATTGAGAAGTGAGTCACAACTCTATGTGTTTTCCATCCTGCAACTATTATGTGCATTTTTTGTTCTAAACGTATGACGATATTGAAATTGAATGTTTACTGAAAGTGAGGGTTGTTATAAAATATGAAGCTCAACTTCAATAGATTGTTTTGTTACAATTTGCATAACAGAAAGTGCTCATTGCATGTGCTTACATTTGTAAGTAAGTTTGACATAAATAATAAGACTTGAGGTGGCATTTCCTACCATTATTTGATGGCATTTGACATTGTTTATAATGAAATTTTGTAATGTCCCCAATTTAGCCCTACACTCTTCATTTAGGTTTAGCCTATTTCTGGAAGCTCGTAGGCTAAGCAGAAGCTCAAAATTAGGGTTTCCAAACTTCTTGGAGGATGTTTTCGTCTTTTTGCAGAGCTTGCACTTGGAAATGTTGAACTTGGATTGCAGATTCCTTTTGGGTTTTCGGAGAGCTTCGCATTGGTGGTTTTGGTTCGGCATTCTGAGCACTTTCGAGAATTTACTATTTTTAGTAAATTCTATTTCTGGCAGTGGTTCTGTTGACTTCCGCTTGGTTGGCTCTCATCTTCAGTATGTTCAATTGGTTTGATCAATCTTGACCTTGGGAAGCATTTTTGGTGAGATATCCAGTTGATTTTAAAATGTTATACTTTAATGTTATATTTTATTATTGAGACCCCTTGGCCTAGTGAAGCAACTTTAAGTTGTTCATAAAAGGGGGATTTTGAGGGGTGGCGCCTCATGGAGTTATTTTATTATATTCTAAGGTCCAAAAATCAATATTTGAAAAGGGACGCCCATCTTGAGGAGAAGATTAATTCAAATTAAAATTTAATTTGCCTTGAGAAAAGAGACGCCATCTTTGGAGGGAAAAGGAGTTACTTCAAATTTGAAAATTAGGGTTTCTAGAAGCTTACACGGAAGTTTTCACCAAAGTTATAAAGGAGGCTAGGTCTTCATTTTGAGCATCTGATATCTGCAGGTATTGTTATCTTTTGCCGAAATGGATTTGTTGGATTGCTTCGAGGAATGAATGCCTCCTAGCCTTGGCTCGACTTCGTGCTTGAGAGATAGCACCTAGTGGAGAGGTTTGCTTGTTTGAGTGACATTTTGTAGTGAGGTTTGCATTTGTAGTTTGGGTTTGCTCATGTAGTTCAGTTTATTGCATTTTATGTCATTTTCTGGAGTTGCTGATAACAGGGCTGAATCTATAGTTTCACTTATAAATCAAAAAATACAAAAAGAGTTGTTCTGGGTATTGTCTCATTGGTTTTCTCTGTTGGAAGAGACCCTTCATGAATATTTGCAGATTTTAATATGAAGTTTATGATTTTATAAAGCAAATTCGTCATTCCTTGTAGGGCGCCCTTTTTGGAGTGCTTTGGGATCCGTGCCATTAATTAATAACCACTTTTAGCTGTCCTTTCTCATAACTAAACTAGGCGCCATCATTTTAAGAGTATTTTGCATCAGTTTTCATGTAATTTGAGTGAGAAATGAGTGAGTTAGCTTTTCATTGAGTTTATGTATTGCTGGTTCTGTAATTCATGTTGCTGGTCTGTCAGATCAGACTTGAGGTACGCCCCTACAAGCATTTGATTGGCAGCCTGATGATTAAGATTAACATGAAACACACATGCCACAATTAGGCAACAAACCGTATAGTCTCAATTTTTTTAATTAAGAGGTAAATGCTTTTGAATCGAATTGTTCAACCGGTGAGATTACAAATGGGATACCTCCACACCTAATATAAATTGTCAAAAACTACACCCTAAAGGGATTGGAGCCTTGATGGAAAGATTAACAATCACACATGCCACTATTGGCAACAAACCGTAGTGTTCAAACATACCAAAGTAGTGTAATTCCACACCATAATTGTTCAATAATTAGATGATCAAAGATAGTGTAATTCCACACCATAATTTTTCAATAAGTACATTATCAAAGATAATGTAATTCCGCACCATAATTGTTCAATAATTACATAATCAAATATTGAATGGAAAATGACTATTGTCAGCCTCTCTCATCCTCTCCTACAGTGCCTTTTATGTGTAATTGAGGAGATAGTTAGATAAAATCTTATAGGCTTCTTTGGGTCCTTAGCACTAACGGTGGGGTGATTCCACTTGCACGGATACTCATTGTTGTATGTGTAACAAGAGGGTTCGGGAAATCCTTTTCTTTGACCATTGCACTTTCAACACCTTCAGCCTATAAGAAACCCATCAATATAAATGACTACATTCAAGAATTAACATATGGATATAAGGAAAAGGAAACATCATATCTAAGCGTAGAGAAAGAGAATCAGTAGGGGGAGAGATGAAAGTCTTATCTAAAAACGCAAACAACTTTCATAACACGTTTATATATACGGAATGAAAACATTTATATGTACCTGTGGAGGAGAAATACAATTGGAAATACATGAGAAGGAAAAGGAAAAATTAGACAAACCAAGAAACATCGCCAATAATCAAGGCCCGATTTTATCGCTTCTTTGACAAAAAGTGAAGGAAATTGAGAAATTGATTTGGCTAGTGTCAAGAATCAATAAAATCAGGCCTTGACCTTATTGGTGACATTTCTTTATACCCACCACTTCCTTGTTCATCCTTTCCCTATAATGTGAATTTTGATAACATCACATCAAATTCAAATGCATGCAACAAATTCATTCAAAATATGAATATAACATTCAAACGTAGATTTCAAAATTACCCTTTCTTCCATTGTCTTCCTCTGAAGGAACCAGGGATAGTGTTTTTTCCAATATACTTTCAAAATCAGCATATTCGTAACAGAAATGGAATTTTCAAAATGAAATCACAAAGAAACTCTAAAAGCTGAAGCAAAAAGTGACTGCAACGAAACATAAAAGTATTCAAGATATTGAAAACTCTATCCAAGAAATGTCGCCAATATGGTCAAGGCCTGATTTTTTCGCTTCCTTGCCAGAAATTGAGAAATTGGAAACTCGTTGCCCTATTACATCAATGTAGCAAGATAACGATTTTCCTATTTCTCAAAGATTTATGCCCAGGAAAATGATCTCCTCCCCAAGAACCCTTTCTTCTTGCTGCCCTATTGAGGCATATTTTCCTGTCCCAAATGTACACTAAATTGCTCGCGCCCACCACTTCCTTGTCCATCCTTTCCCTGTAATGACAAGAATGTAAATGTCACATCAAATTCAAATACATGTAACCAATTCATTCAAAATATCAAAATACATGTTAAAAAGAAGGTTTTAAAATTACCCTTTCTCCCACTTTCTTCCACTTTCCCTTTTAAAGTATGCATCCGTGGTTGCCTGGAATATGTAAAAAAGTTGCAAGTGTTACCAAACAGTTTAAGTTCCAAAATTTATTGCACTGTCTGTTCTAAGTAAGCATATATTTTTTCAATCATAAGAAACAAAATTTTAAGATGGACTTCCTTACATTCTTGGTGCATAGGAAACACAAACTTTTCACAAGCAAATAACTGACAGGGGACAGTGTGTTTTCCAACACTGCAAATAATGTGAGCATTTTTTTTGTTGCGATCAGATGAAGATAGTGAAATGTCATTTTTACTATTACAAATAGCATTTAATATGATTATTCATTTGAAACTATCCATGATGCGAAAAATAGTCGACCTCAAACGATTTAAATGTCAACCTTTTTCTTTCATTTATAAGCAAGCTACCATTAACAATAAGACTTCAGGTGGCATTGCCTATCGGTATATTTCATATTAACATAAATAGAATGTACATTATAAACACACAACCAAATGATTGTTTTGTTACAGTCTGCATAACAAAAAGTGCTCATTGAACAAGAATTGAGAACTGAGTCACAACCCTGTGTGTTTTCCATTTCCTGCAACTTTTTTGTGCATTTGTTGTTCCAAACATATGATGATATTGAAATGGAATGTTTGCTAAAAGTAGGGGTTGTTATAAAATATGAAGGTGAACTTCAATACATTGTTTTGTTACAGTTTGCATAACAAAAAGTGCTAATTTAATAAGAATTGAGAAGTGAGTAACAACCCTCTGTGTTTTCCATCCTACAACTATTATGTGCACTTTTTGTTCCAAACATATGACGATATTGAAATGGAATGTTTGTTGCAAGTAAGGGTTGTTGAATACATTCATACAGTCAATATAATTGTTGGTGGGGGATACATAAAAGTATCCAAAATCAAATGAGGTGTCACCAACCAATTGGGTTCTCACTATGTAAGTAACCAAAACATTTTCATTACATTCATATTGTCTGTGTAATTGCAAGTTCAAAAACATTGGGTGTTATGAAACTTGCAACCCAAATACTATTTTCAAACCCTTTACAAGTAACAACCCAATTAGTTACTCACCCCTCAGGTGAATTTGGATAGTCTTATATATCTTCAACCTACAACTCCCTATAGAATGAGAAAACCCAGAACACAGAGTGTTTTCCAAGAACAATACTTGTTACAATTTAAAATGCATACATCTTAATCACATTAATTCCCTTCCTCCCATGGTGAATGGATAGCTTCTCGCGCAAGGAAAAAAAAATTGGCATAATTCAATGTGATGGGACACCATCTCACTTTCCTCACCATGACATTTCCTCTTGCCTATCGGTTTCATCACTTTTATTATCCATCTTGCTATGCCCTGCACTAAGTCGTCTCATCATGTTATGTATGTTTCCATGTATGTTGTTATGTATGTTTTTATACATTTTTGTATGTACATAGGTGCATTTTGTCAGCAGATTAGCTCCGTTCATACATGGTTTTACAACATTGTGTGGGTTGAAGGTTTCATAAATCATGCACTCACATCCTAGTGTGTTTTCCAACCTACAATCATACATAGTGTTAATGGTTGTTAGAAAACACTGGGTGTTTAAAAAAAATTCCTTTCATTGCATTGCTACAATCTAAATAACAAAAGCTTTTCAAGACATTCATAATATTGTGTAAAATTCTAGGTTGCAAAACACTAGTTTTTTTTAAATCTGTATATGTGGCGTGGCAATATTGCAGAGATCTCAGCTTTACCGACAAAGTGATCCAATCCTATATTGGTTACCCAAATTCCCCCATCACCTCCATATTCCATTGGTTTGCCACTGTACTACTCCAACCTTTCGCTTTCTAACCTGCAGAATGAGAAAACCTCACTTAACACAAAGCAGTTTTACTAATGAACCTAACCTTAACCTTCTTAATATTACACATATTCAAACACATGTCTTAATCATATCAACTCCCCTTCCTGCCCATGTTGAAAGGATAGCTTCTCGCACAAGGAAAATAACACTGGCATCATTCAAAGTGATGGGAAAACTGACCCGACGACACTATTAGGGAAGAAGCTAAAGTGTAGACAAAACACACCTATGTATGTAACGTTATATCATAACCCCCATCCCCCATTCCACGCACTGGACAAAACGCACCGACGGAAAGACTTGAAGGATGGTTAGTCATGTGTCGTCACGTGTCTATCACAGGAAAAGGACACACGACCAACAGGAAAGTGAAAAAGCAATAGAAAAAATGCACCTAAACGTCACCATTTTCCACATTTTTATTTTGCAATTTGCTAGTCAGTGCAGGCGATGGAATGGAGTTGCAAGTGTTCGTTTTTGGAGACAAAACAAGAGCAACACATTCGATAGGCGTGGTGGCTACCTAGCATGTATGTAAATCTACCATTTCTATATTTTCCATGTTCATTAAAAAAATGGGTTTTCATTGACGAGAAAATAAAGGGTTTTCCTTGCCTAAAGGGTTTTCATTTGAAATGTAGAGCTCTTTATGTGTTTTTGTGTAAAGGGATAATTAAAAGGATACATTATCATCATTCACCTTTTTTTTGACCATTTCCCATGTAACACTCACACTTCAATGAGGAAACATCCTTCATGTAAATTTTTTGGATACAATAGGCACACAATAATGTAACATTTTTTTTTATTAAACTGGAAATTATTTGCATTCACCATAGTAAGCATCTCATCTATGAATAAATCATAACTTCTTAATGAAAAATAAATTTTGGAAATTTAACTGACCAGTACACTTGCAATTCAAGCTATGATAGCTAGAATCACCTGTATTTAGTGCAGAAGCTTCACATCTCCTAAAGCATCCTTCTCAATCCACCCACCCTTGTTTTATTCAATTTTGTTTCCTCAAATATATCAACCACCTGGAAGGAAGAAAAGTGTTAGCGATAGATTAAATTGGAAAATTAAAGACATTTGGTGCTACAAAAAAAAATTATTCCAAATTTCACCAATATAGGATTATATGTTGTGGTGACTCCAAAATGCTAGCTTGTACAAACAATAAACAAACATATTAAACTATACAATGGGAATTTAATTTCCAATTTAACCTATTGCTAACACTAGTAATATATATCAGCAATTATATCTTTCATTCTGCCATTCTGTAGGAACTATGAAGCACTGAACGTTCATTCAGAAATATAAAAAACTCATCTCTACTAACATATGAAAGAGGCCATAACTTGCAATAATCAATAAGGGAATAGAAGACAGACAAGAAGGATACCACGTACCACTATCAAAATTTTGTTTATATCTTGTGTCTCTCAATGAACATCTAAATGACATATCAGTATCGTAACCATTGTTCAATGATATTGTAAATTGAACCATTACTTGTACAGACGATTGAAAAAATACAGATTATTGCAAGAATAAAGATTAACAAGTCAACAAAAGCCTTGGTGGTCACCTTGATTGACCAAAAAATAGCTTGTTCTTCCTAGCCTTTTGTTTTGGTGGGTGTGTTCTTTTCTTGGTTTTAAGCTTGTCTATTAGCTTTCAATTATTTAGTCTTTTCTATTATTTGTTCTTTCAGTTTTTTGCCTTGTTTCCCAATCTCTTTGGTCTTGGTGTCCTTCTTTCCTCCTTGAATCTTGTGCCATCCTTTTTCCCACCCTCCTTCCTCTCTCCTTTTTATTCCTTCTGGGTCTGCAACTTTCTTTTTATTCCTATGCTCTCTTTATCCTGATGATGAATCACATAGTGTGATTCAAAACATTGATGCAAAATTTTTGACACAATCTAATCCATAAACTCTTGCAATAATAAAAAATAGCAGCTAATTTTCTGACAAAACACACCTATGTACATACAAAAATACATAAAAACATACACAAAAACATACATAGAAACATACATAACATGAAAAGACTGAAAAATAGGATGTCAGTGCAGAAAAGAGAATCAGTTGGATGGAGACATCACAATCCTATGTGAAAAGGTAGAAATTTTTTGTAAACAACTTATTAAAAATAAAACATCTGCATTCTCTAATCAGAAAGACACTCTCAAAGATGTGAACAGTATTTGGGTTGCAGGTTTCATAACACATACTATTTTCCAACATGTAAGTATATATAGACAACATGCTTCTAACGAAAAATTTAAAGTTTGTAGATAGTAAGAATGTACTAAAGTTCATTTACCCTCACAATTTATAGCAACTCTTACACAAAAAAAATTCAATTCAATTTCCTCATGATTTAAAAATAAATGCAGAATATAATTTACAGGTTGGAAAACATGATGTGGTTTTCCATTTATTTCATTCTATACATTCAAAGTTACGTGGTGGAGAGCATGAGCATGAATGTCTTGAAAATATTTTGTTAATTAGGTAGTAGGAATGCAATGAAAGGCATTTTTTTATAAACACCCACTGTTTTCCAACAACCATTAAAACTTTGAATGATTGCAGGTTGGAAAATTGTTGCAAGATGGTGTGTCCCTTGGTCTTCCTCTCAGCACAACGCTTGGGTTTGTGACATGGTCTAACCGCCTCCTATGGATCTTAATTGACACTTGTATTGGGAATTGACAGGTTGACCTTTTGGTGCAATGACAAGGCCAAAAATTGGTATCAGAGCTAGTCACAGGTTCAAACCCCTCGCTTGTGCTGGGGGGGATAGTTGCAAGATGGTGTGTCCCTTGGTCTTCCTTGTAGCACAACGATTGGGTTTGTGACATGGTCTAACCGCCTCCTATGGATCTTAACTGACACTTGTATTGGGCATTGATAGGTCGACCTTTTGGTGCAATGGAAAGGCCAACAAAAACATCGTGGGAGGTGAGGGATTTGGCTAACTTGTAGACAAAATGCACCTATGTACATACAAAAATGCATAACAACATACATGGAAACATACATAACATGAAGAGATGGCGTAGTGTAGGTTAAAAATAAATGCAGAATATAATTTGCAGGCTGGAAAACACAATGTGGTTTTCCATTTATTTCATTCTGTACATTCAAAGTTACATGGTGGAGAGCACAAGCAGGAATGTCTTGAAAATATTTTGTTAATTAGGCAATACGAATGCAATGAAAGGCACCATTTTATAAACACCCACTATTTTCCAACAACCATTAAAACTCTGAATGATTGCATATTAGAAAACACCATGGGAGGTGAGTGCATGATTTATGAAACCTCCAACCCACACAATGTTGTAAAACCCTCTACGGACAGAACTAATCTCCTAAAAAAACACACCTATGTACATACAAAAATGCATAAAAAAATACATAACAACATACATGGAAACATACATAACATGAAGAGACGACGTAGTTCAGGTTAAAAATAAATGCAGAATATAATTTGCAGGTTGGAAAACACAATGTGGTTTGCCATTTATTTCATTTTGTACGTTCAAAGTTACATGGTGGAGAGCACATGCAGGAATGTCTTGAAAAGCTTTTGTTAATTAGGTAGTAGGAATGCAATGAAAGGCACCGTTTTATAAACACCCATTGTTTTCCAACAACCATTAAAACTATGAATTATTGCAGGTTGGAAAAAACCATGGGAGGTGAGTGCATGATTTATGAAACCTCCAACCCACACAATGTTGTAAAATCCTCTACAGACGAAACTAATCTCCCAATGAAACACACCTATGTACATACAAAAATGCATAAAAAGTAACATACATGGAAACATACATAACATGATCAGATGACATAGTGTAGGGCCCACCAAGACGGATGATAAAAGTGATGAAACCGATAGATGGAAGGAAACATCACAGCAAGGAAAGCGAAGAGGTGTCCCATCGCCTCAAATTACGCTGGTATTTTTTTGACTTGTGTGAGAAGCTATCTATTCACCGCAGGAGGGAAGGGCGTTGATGTGATTAAGACATGTGTTTGAAATTTTAACAAGTACTATTCTTGGAAAACACTCTATGTTCTAGGTTTTCTCATTATGTAGGTTGAAAGTGAAATGTTGGAGAGCGGGTGTTGCAGGTGGACGAGATGACCAATTGAGTTGAGGTGAGGGTTTTCTAACCTACTGTATGTACATAGGTGTGTAAGCTTGGTTTTCTTGACTTACCAATTGGGCTATTACATCTAGAGGGTTTTACAACACTGTGTGGGTTGCAAACTTCTTAAAACTCTGTGTTTTCCAATCTCATTACATTCTTACTATCTAATTCACAAAAGGCTCTCAAGGAAATCACAAAACATACCAAATTGAGGTGAGGGATGAGTAACCAATTGGGTTGTTACTTGTAAAGGATTTTAGAACAATAAGGGTTTTAGGAGATAGTGTGTTTTCCAAAAAGTTGGTTTGGAAAGTGGCAGAAAAAATGGGACCTTGTCTGGGCTTTTTGCTATTTGCAAATTATTATTTTGAATGCCACATTTTGGGCTTTTTGTCCATTTAGAATAAGAATGTGAACAATGGCAACGTTCTGGGCTTTATGTGGTTTTCAAAATATATCATTTCATTGCAGAACCCACATTGTGTTTTCTAACCTCATAATATATTTTGCATGGTTTCCAATTTCTATAAACGTTATTTAGTTATTTCACTCATATTTCCACAATGGGTTGTCATTAATTTCATTCGACAATCACAAAATTCCAAAACTAGCATACAAGAAGAAACCAAAATTAAAAAACCCTCGACACAAAAAAACATTAACAACTTTGCATTTCAAATAAAAACCCCTTTTCCCAATGAAAACCCTGCAACCTTCAAAATAAGAATGTGAACAATGGCAATGTTATGGGTTTTATGAGGTTTTCAAAATATATCATTTATTCCAGAACCCACATTGTGTTTTCCAACGCCGTAATATATTCTACATGGTTTTTGGTTTCTATAAATGTTATTCAGTTATTTCACTCATATTTCCACAATGGGTTGTTCGTTATTCCATTCGGAAAGCACAAAATTTCAAAAACAACAGACTGGAGGAAACGAAAATTAAAAAACCCTCAACAAAAAAACACATAAACAACTTTGCATTTCAAATGAAAACCCCATTTCCCAAGGAAAACCCTATGTTTTCACGTCAATGAAAACCCATGTTCAAAACAAATAGGACTCGTTCATTTCTTCATAGTTCCTAAGTAGAATGGTAAAATGGCATATATTTCTAGCAGATATACATACTTGCTAGCTAGCTAGGTGCCTGCACCTATCAAATGCATTTTTGTGTCAAATGTGTTTTCGTATAGAGGGTGGCCGCACTGCTTCAACCTATGAATGCCCGCAACTCCTTCCCATTTCTCTCCAGCAAATTGCAAAATGTCACTATGGAAAATGCCAATGAAAATGGGAGAAATGGGACCTCATTTTGGTATTTGCAAATAATGATTTCAAATGCCACATTTTTTAGGGTTTTTTTCCATTCTGAAATATCATTTTAAAAACCCACCCACGTTGACACATTTTCTCGGTGATGCAACAGGCGACGGTAGGTCAGAGTTAACGTTCAACTTTCAAGTCTTTTTGTCGATGCGATTTGTCCATTTGGCCTCCTTTTCCGTCAGGGAGTTTTGTCTGTGCGATGGGGATATGATATAACGTTACATAGGTGTGTTTTTTCTACGAGTTAGCTTTCTTCGCATATCATCCACCATGGAAGTGATTGGCACAAGTGATGTGATAGATAGCCTACCTAAAGAGGCTCCAGGCCTTGAGAAATTGTCAATGGCAGGTATCGGGTTCAACCCTGCTTAGCTCCAATAGAGAGGCTATGGAAATTGTGAGAACTATTTAGTGTAACACGGATTAGTAGTAATAGGAGTACCCTTTTTCTTTCATGTTATATTAATTTTTTGTGGAGCAACAGTTTAAAGAACATAGTCCCTTGAAATTGAATAAATTGGCACAAAAAATGTTGGTTAGAATTTGTTTATTTGTCTTCAGTTTGGCAGCTCTCTTCTCCCTTAAATATTTAGCAGCTGCATAATTTGAGTTTGACAACAGAGCGCAGGCCCAAGAAAAGATTTTTTTGTTGAAATTGATTTGGATTTTTAGGGTGAATTCAAAATGTTTTCAAATTTCGATTAGGTACTGCTTTAGTCTTTCTAAGATGGACTCGTGATTTTTTGGGGGTTGTTTATTGTTTACTTGGTAAATATAATTTGGAGGAAATAAATTTGAGACATGGGAGGATGTAATAATTTGGAGGTAATTTTAGTTTGGACCTAGGAAAAATAATTATGCCGAGAGGCCTTCTATTAGTCACAACAGGGGATCAAGAGACCTGAGTACATAAAAAAGAAAGCTAAACCGTTACAAACTAACGATGGAAATGCATGCGGGTAGTGGGTAGTCGAAGAGTCACCATACTAAACTAAGGATAGTGGAGGAGCGGAAGAGTAATGGATGGTAGTGGAAGGGTCTTCCAATGGTACGATAAAGCTAGCATCTAAGCGCGGTCATCTCATACTAGAAATACATCTTCTGTGAGTATGCGGTTAGTTTAAAAGAAGTATGGGAGCATAACATTTCATTTTAGACCAACAAGAATTTCACTGCTCATGTTTGCCTCTATAGTTTGCTCCTGCATTTCATACTTTTTTGCTAAGTTTAGCCACATTGGAGGGTTTTTCAATTGTTGTTTATGAAGGGAAATATTCTACATGGAAGGGCCAAGGATCTGTTGCAAAAGCTTAGTGGAAAATAAGCATGTTTCCGAGGGCGAGTGGAAATCATGTCGTTTGGCAAGGTGATCTAAAAGTTTAAACTTGTCGCTTCTGGCATTGTCATGGTTATCGTTGTGAATGAGATAACACCTTTTCCAGCAAGGAAAATCATCAAGCTTTCCAAGGATTCCATTTGTTGTAGCAATGATTATGCCAGGGAATCTGATTTCAATATGTTGCAACAACGATTGTGCGAGGGAATCTGATTTCAGTATTAATAGAAATATAGAAAATTTATTTATGCTTTATTCCACTCTCTTAGGCCTTATTATCTAGCTTTTCTCTTGCAAATTGTTTTGTGTGAAAATTTATAAAGATTTTATCAAATGCAATTTGTGCATCATCGGCTACCACCACATATTTATCTGCACAATCACATTTGTTCATGTTTGCAATCATTGTATTTGTATTTCTTGGGGTATCGATTGTATAGATCTGAAAACAATGTCTATGCTTCTATGTTTTATATGTATGTCAATGAAATATTTTGCTTTTAATGGTTTTCCATACCCCATCCAAGTTTCAATTATATCGTAGGCAGGGAGGATGTTGGGCAGCTGCAAAATGGCCTTTGTAAATCCACATTTTTTTGGATGTTTTAAAAGCCTTTTTACACAAACTTATTTGTCAATATCATGGGTCATTGTGTTCCATAGATCTTCAACCGTTAAACCTAATGTTTGAGTAGTGGGTTATCTAGGTTGGTCCCTTCATTGGTTGATTCTCAAAATGATATTTTTAAAATTTCAGATTTAGTTTTCAATTCTCTGCATAGACATGCATGCAATGATTGTGGGATATGCATAGAATGAGATTTTTGATAAAGCCATTGTGCTATTTAGGTAAATGCAAATTGCAGGTGTAAGGCAAGAGAAAACCAATTTATATTTAAATGAAGTGACCTAACTCCCACAGGGTGCAATCAAATTCAATGACCTTGGCCATCTCTTCCATGACCATGCTTAGAATAGGCTATGAAGAATTTTGTATAAAGGGAGATTTCTATGTAGACAGGTACGTAGATTTTAGAAGTCAAGACAAGGCAAATAAATTGTTTAACAAAATACTACTAAGTAATGCACTATTAACATGTTATGCATTAATGGTAGTGCTAAACTTGATCCCACTACTATGCTAGCATTCTCAGCTGAATAAAGTATAGAAAATTATAAAAAAATTCAATCAAAATAATATATATATATATTGCAAAATTTACTCTTTTGTTCATTATTTTATTTATGTTGTATTTTTATCTATAAGCATTAAGAATGTAACATGATAGCCAATCTATTTTTTCCTTCAAATTATAATCATTTCAGTTTCTAAATCTGTAAAGATTTATATAGTTGGCTCTTCTTTTAAAAAATTACTTAAATTTTGAACAATTAATATAGATTCGATGTTTATAAATTGTTTTATATATTATTATTAAAAGATAGTATTTTTTTAAAAAAAAATTATGATTATTTGAACTAAACAATCTAGAAGTAGAGATTTATTTCCCTTGTCAACCTTAAAAAAGATAAAAATCAAAAGCTTTTGTACTCCAAAATATTTTATGATTTTTCTTTAAATTAGAATTTAGTTTAATATTAGAATATGAAATGATTTGCATGCAAAAAAAAAAGAAAGAAAAAAAATAGAAAGGCTGCTTTTATATTTAAATATTGTTTTTTTAATTTATTCTAAAACTACAATTAGTAATTTTTAAGTTATTTTAAAATGAATATGTATTTTTATTTAATTCATTTGTATTCAATAATTTCTATAATTTAATAAATTATTTGACAATTGGATAATTAATAATTTATGAATTTTAAAATTTATAACTTAATTTTTTAATTTTAGAATTAAATTTAAATTTTAAAAATATTTTGATGATTTGATTATTTATTTATTATCTAAAATTTTGAAAACAATACAATCTAATTGAGCCCAAATAATTTAATTTTGGTGACATCCCAACATACTAAACCATTTAATATGTTTATTCAAATGGTTAAATTTTATATTCAAAAATCTATATTAAAGTTGAATGAAATCAAATAATCAACCAATTGCATGAAATCTTGTAAAATTTTATATAAAATTATTTATCAACTTAAGCACATAATACATGGAAATTAATATATATTTTTTAATTAGATAAAATTGATAACATATTTTGTGCTACTCATTATTTGTAATGTACGTGGTTTTGTTTAAATGTGTGGTATTAAATATATTTTTTAAGTGGATGTGTGCCAAATCTATATGAAATATTAAATGTGCCTCAAATATAATATATTTTATATATCTTAATATAGATGTATTAAATATTATCATCACAAATAGGTTTATCATCACAAATAGGGATTAGGGTTAGGTTAGGTTTAGGGTTAGTGTTAGGGTTAAGGTTATGGTTATGGTTAGGGATAGGTTTATAAATGATAAAATATAGTAATTTGGTTAGGGTTAGAGTTAAAATTGGGATTAGGGCTGGGGTTATCATCACAAATAGGTTTATCATCATGAATAGGGATGAGGGTTAGGATTAGGGTTAGGGTTAGTGTTAGTGTTAGGGTTAGGGTTAGGGTTAGGGTTAGGGTTAGGGTTATGGTTAGGGATAGGTTTATAAATGATAAAATATAGTAATTTGGTTAGGGTTAGAGTTAAAATTGGGATTAGGGTTGGGGTTAGGGTTAGGGCTATGGTTATGGTTATGGTTATGGTTAGGGTTAGGGTTATCATCGTGAATAGGTTTATCATCACGAATAGGATTAGAGTTAGGATTAAGGTTAGGGTTATGTTTATCATCACGAATAGGATTAGGGTTAGGGTTAGGGTTAGGGTTATGGTTAAGGTTATGGTTAGGGTTAGGGTTATCATCATGAATATGGATTACGGTTAGGGTTAGGGTTAGGGTTAGGGTTATGGTTAGGGTTAGGGTTATCATCACGAATAAGATTATCATCATGAATAGGATTAGGGTTAGGGTTAGTGTTAGGGTTAGGATTAGGGTTAGGATTAGGGTTAGTTTTATCATCACAAATAGGTTTATCATCACAAATAGGATTAGGGTTAGGGTTAGGGTTTTCATCACAAATAGGGATTAGGGTTAGGTTAGGGTTAGGAGTTAGTATTAGGGTTAGGGTTAGGGTGTTAAGGGTTAGTATTAGGGTTGGGTTATCATCACGAATAGGTTTATCATCATGAATAGGGATTAGGGTTAGGGTTAGGGTTAGGGTTAAGGTTATGGTTATGGTTAGGGATAGGTTTATAAATGATAAAAATATAATAATTTGGTTAGGGTTAGAGTTAAAATTGGGATTAGGGTTGGGGTTATCATCATGAATAGGGATTAGGGTTAGGGTTAGGTTAGGGTTACGATTAGTATTAGGAGTTAGGGTTAGGGTTAGGTTAGGGTTAGGGTTAGGGTTAGGTTATGGTTAGGGATAGCTTTATAAATGATAAAATATAGTAATTTGGTTAGGGTTAGAGTTAAAATTGGGATTAGGGTTGGGGTTATTATCACAAATAAGTTTATCATCACAAATAGGGATTCAAGTTAGGGTTAGGGTTAGGGTTAGGGTTAAGATTAGTGTTAGGCATAGGGTTAGGGTTAGGGCTATGGTTATGGTTAAGGTTAGGTTTAGGGTTAGGGTTAGGGTTAGGGTTATGGTTAGGGTTATCATCACAAATACGTTTATCATCACGAATAGGATTAGGGTTAGGGTTAGTGTTAGGGTTAGGATTAGGGTTAGTTTATCATCATGGAATATAGGATTAGGGTTAGGGTTAGGGTTAGAGTTAGGGTTAGGAGTTATCATCCGCGAATAGGTTTATCATCACAAATGGATTATAGTTAGGGTTATGAGGATTTATTACGTATGGTTAGGGTTTGGGTTAGGGTTATCATCATGAATAGAAGTTATCATCACTTGAATAGGATTAGGGTTAGAGTTAGTATTTAGGAGTTAGGATTAGAGGTTAAGTGATCATCCGCGAATAGGTTTATCATCATGAATAGAGGATTAGGGTTAGGGATAGGATTAAGGTTAGAGGAGTTAGAGTTATCATCATGAATAGGTTTATAAATGCACACTAACTCATTTGGCTACAAAATTCAATAAAATTTCTAGCGAAATATGTATAATTTGATGTAACATCAGTGCTTATAAAATTTGATGTAATTTTCAAATTTTAAAGTTATCTAGATATTTCATCAAAATTTTACGGCTAAAACACGGGTTTTGTCGAGAAATTCCGGCCGAACCTAGGTTTAAATCGAAATTTAAACTTCGCAATTCATCCAAGAATTTTGAAAAACATGAAAAATAAGAAAAAAATAAAATTGTGGCCGACATAAAGAAAAGTGAGTTCGTTGATTTATTGCGACAGTGTTTTTCTCTACTTGAGACAGTTTGTGGAAAACTAAGGATGATTTTCTTGGGAAAAATTAAAAAAAATTCAAGAAGATATCGCCAAGTTGAGGGTAGTCATTGTCTTTTTGCAAAAGTTAGTTGTGAAGTCAGATTTGTAGTTCCAGGTTTGAAAATAATATTTTTTAGCAACATCTCATCAGATTTCATTTTTAGAGGTTTAGGGTTTTGAGAATTTCATGCCCAGATTTTTTTGTGTGGAATCACCATAAGATCACAACTAATTAACATATTCTTGTGACTGTAATTATGTGATCCATAACTCTATTGGTCATGTGGCACAGTCGTGCTATAATAAATATAGGATGCATTCATGTGTGACCCAAATTTAATGTGGCTATGTTGTGATAGAAATGGAGGCACTCATATAATGTAGTTAATTCAAGTTGTATAATGTAGGTTTTGATCATCATTGGGTGCATTCAGGTTGTCTCAAGTTTAACAGGTTACGATGTAATTATAGCATGATCCAAGAGTGATTACCTCTTGCTACAATAAAGAGCCTATAACTCTGGTTGATATGCAGAGTGGTTGTGTTATATCAATTATGTAGTGCATTCAAGCACAACCCATGTTTAATGGGCTATTCTAGAGAGTGATCAAGATTTTCTAAACTTTTTATGAATGTTACTTAAAAGTGTATAGCTTAAACTACAAACCAAGTTTGTTACATACTTGAATGCAATCTTGGGTTACCACAAACTATAATAATGTGATATGCTAATAACCATTATGGAAAGTATTAAGCAAGACCCATGCTATATAGGATACATTTCCTGATCAGGTTTACATACCTTAATGATCAAACACAAGCTTCCCACACACTCTAGGATACAATCCAAGATCATACCACAACTTTGTCAAGACAACTAATTTTCTGACCCAAGATTTAAGGTTTTTTGTAATACCAACAAAAGCATTGGTAAGAGCATGATTAGGGTACAAACCCTAGGCCTCCGTAGAAACATAAACAATAACTCTAGCAGATTAGTGAGGTTGCAATACTAAAAATATTGAGACATTGTAGCTAATAACAAAATCTTGCAATCTAAAGATTGTATCATATAACAAGCACACTATGTAGCTTAGTGACATTTTTAAATGCAATATATGGTAAGAAGAATGATAGTCACTTGAGATGTGACAGTCAAAAAGAGGTTGAGCAGTCACAAGATAATAAAGCTCAAACCTTGCATAGTAAAGTGGAGATTTTAACAGTGAGATTCTTTACCCCCTTGCTAACCTTAAGGGTGTTTCAAATGCTTTTGGTAGTGTTAGACAAGGAAAATGTAATCAGGGAATGACTTTCCAAATGAAGTAACAGTGGTAATCATAGGTTCAATGTTTCTTCTTAGCCATTAATGTATAATGGAGGTAGTGGATTGCATGTTTGAGCAGTGTTTTGAGACTCATCAAAGATGGGAGAATAGTGAATAATATCTTGTGGACTGTGAAGTAGTGTCAATAAGGTTGAAGGATCTTCAGATCTATAATACCATGAAACAATGAGTCCCTTGTAGTAAGTAGGAAATCTATAGGGCATAGTTTGATTTTATAGAAGGATGCTCATGAAAGGAATCTTCAAGTGATAGTGAGTGAGCTGTTTGAGATTGCAGCTGAGGATGCAATACCTAGTCTTAAAGGAAGTTAGAAAAATAGTAAATGTGCAAGAAAATCAAATCATGCACAACAAACAATTCACAATGTTATCTTGCATAATGCCTTGAGTTGGAAAAAAAATCTCATTGTATCTTGATGAAAGTGGTGACCTTAATGGTCGATCACTGGCAACCATGATTTAAAAACATGCTATTATGCTTATGGAAACAACATTTTAAGCAAGGCAATGAGTGGTGGTTTGGAACAATGGCAGGTATGAAGGAATTTCTTTATATGCATACTATGCAATCTAGCTTAAGACAACATTCGTAGAAGAGATTGAAGGTGGATTATGGAACTCAAGGGTTGCCATGAAAAGGATTAAAGCAAAGACTGAGATCTATTTAAAAGCCACAGTCATGAAGATATTAAAGATGTCACATGCAAAACCCTAGTAGCTGGAGTAATGAATACAGTGCCAAAGAGGATAGTGTGTTGGGGCAGATTTAGGAGATCTCCACATTATCTAATTATAGGGAAATACATCATTTATTTATTTATTTAATTAAAGAAATCATTCTAAACCCTATATAGGATACATTGATACTTCAAAAGCCTCTGAAGGAATTTGAGATTATGCAAATATATGTCAAGTAAATACCTAGATTACAAATAGTAGCGAAACAATGTAAGATTTGTTGAGCAGTAGCAGAATGAGATAAGAAACAATGAATCCTATGCCTCCTTTCACGCACATCTCCTCACTGTTCTCTGTCATTCTTTACTGAAACACTTCTCCATTTTGGTGTCTATGCTTGAAAATAATGTTTTGACGAAGGTTTTAGAGTATGTTTATTAAAATGAAAACTCCATTCTGGTGGGCTACGCCTGAAAATAAGATTTTGATAAAAGTTTTAGGGTATGTTTATTAAAGTTTTAGAGTATTTTGGTGGCTATATTCTTGATTCCTTAAATGATTTATTCAAATGGATTGTGACTAAATAAATGACTAACTATTTAGTCATTTTTATTTGTGTGACTAAATAATTTTTAATCAATGACCAAACTAGTAATTTATTTACTCATTTATAGCTGAGTTGCAAAAAATGAGCAGAATTTAGTCATTTTAGTTTGTTGTGACTAAAATTTTGTCACCTGGTCATTTATTTGCCAAATTCTACTAGTGTGTTCTTCTTTGTGCGATTAGGGCTCTCTCAATGTTGAGGGCCCTAGGGATAAGCTTGTCATAAGAAGTGACACATTGCATCTTTAACTAAAAGGATAAATCTGTATTGACATTAGCAATGATGATTCCAACTTGTTGCTCCTTAGGAATGGATCATTTTCTCTTACTAGCTCGCTACTTCCATCGTTTTAGGAATTTTCCAATCAAGTTCAATATTCTGATTTTAGGAGTCTAACGGTTGGAAATCATAGTAAAATTAGAATTGAATAAGTTTTTGAATTAGCACTTTAAAGCATTTTTTGGGGTCATTATCTTCAGACTATCTTCTCTTTTACAGGGGTGGTTGCATGCCAAAGTTTTTTGGTGTAAAATATCAGAATTATTAGATTTTGTTACCTGTCTATGAATAAAAATTATTGGAGTGTGAGTTTGATATTTTTTGGAGATCTAAATAGTCAAGCTTGGTAAAGAAAAATCATGTCAGATAATATTAGTTCAGAACAAAATGAAGAGACACTTGATAGATTGTGGGCTAGATTGAAAAGAAAGGGTGACGAGAAATGTTATTTTCCTTGCAATAATTGCAAGGGCTTAAAGACAAGACAACTTTTAATCACAACAGTTGAGAAATATTGTAGGCACCATGGTCACGTTGAAGGGGGGCATGATTATTGTCCATTGGTAAGTTGTTCATTATATGTGTTTATATTTATTGAATTTGTAAATGTTTATATCGTTTTAACATTTTATATATATATAATCACTTGATCATTATCATGGTTTATTTGTGTCTATCATTATTATAAAGGTGGTGCACCCTAGGGCACATGATATGGATTATCACGGCCCGAAGAATGTGGGTTTGCAAGCGAATGAACATGGAGTTGTGAATACCGAAGATGAAGTTAATGATCCTATGGAAGAAAATGATCATGCGCCATAAAACATAGTTGAAGATGATGGTATAGATACATTGATCCATGACACATTTAGTGGTGGAGCTAATCATGATGATCAAGATGACTTTGATGATGTTCATTATTCACCTGTACTTGAGAAGGCATACAAGCCCCCTTTATGAAGGCTCCCAAACAACTCTTCTCTCTGTTGTATTGTTGTTGTTGAACTTGAAGGTTATGAATGATTTATCAAACATAGCAATCTCATAGATGTTAAGGTATGTCATATATGTCATCTTTTTTCATCTATTTTAATTGTTGTTAGTTCATCACTAGTAAATAAAGGACGAAATATGTACCATTAATATTCTTTATATTAACAAATTATTTTTTGTTGTAGATTGATTGGTGAATTTTTGTTACCACCATCAAATATTTTACCTCGCTCATACCGAAATTTATCTGGAATTATGAAAGATATCATAATGGAGTATCAAGCAATAGATGCATGTTCCAATGATCATATTATATATCATAAGCAATATGAATTTTCAACAGAATTCCCAAAATGTCATATCAGTAGATATCAAATAGATCAACTAACAAAAAAGGTGCCTCACGAGGTTCTTCGTTATATTCCCATTATTCCAAATATGCAACGATTATTTAGGTGCAAATCTTAGTGCAATTTATGGATTACCATGCACGGAATAGAAGTTGAGATGACATTCTTTGAATGCCTACAGATGGTTTTGCATTTAGGGACATGGAGGAAAAATGGCCACACTTTAAAGAAGAACCTTGTAATCTCAGGCTTTCATTAAGAGCGGACGGTGTCAATCCATTTGGAGAGTTGAGATCTATTTACTCGGTGTGGCCTATTTTTGTTATCAACAATAACATTCCTCCATGGATGTCAATAAAGAAGGAGCACATAATGTTGTCAATGATTTTTCCAAGCATTTGTTTACATCAATTTTTTTTAACATAGTAGCATCTCATTTGTCTTATTTGTTGCATAATGACATATTTTTTTCATTCAATAGTCATGTACATTAATTTATATATATTGCAGTAAAATGGTTATAATAATTATGTAATGTATATGTTCATTCAACTAGGTAAGTACCAAGTTAAAGATATGAATGTATATATCAAGCCTCTTATCGATGAGTTACCAAAGTTATGGAATGGCGTCACTATGTATGACGTCTCTAGACCAATAGGACAAAGACAATTTCAATTCCATGCAATGCTTGTATGGACAATTCATGATGCCCTAGGGCTAACACATTTTTGTTTCATGTTATAATGTTCGACTGCACTTTAACAATATTTAATTATATGAAGTAGATATCATGCATGTTTCTAAAATAATCTATTCATTATATATAATTATAAAAATTGACATATTTAATCCAATTATATATGATCTTGCAGGTCTTCAAAAAAAAGGGAAAATTTGCATGTCCAATTTGTGGTCCAAAGATGAAATCTTGTCGTTCAAAAAGTTTAGGAAAGTATGTGTTTGATGAGTATAGGCACTTCCTCCATAGAAATCATAAGTATCGAACTACTGAAAAACATCTTTTCAATGGGAAAGAAGAGACTACATAAAAACCATGAAGAATGACACCTCGCCTATGGAAGTTGGAATATAATAGAATTAATCGTCAAGGTTATACATCAGATCAAATTGTTTATCTATCATACATGATATGTTTTGAATTTATATTTTTATATTGTGTTGTGTTTACTCATGCTGTAATTGACAATGATTGTCGTTAATTTGTTTAACTTATATGCTTCATGAAGGTCGTCAAGGCATTAATGGCAGGCTTCCACATGGACTGAAAAGTTATCCCAGACAATTTAGTAGGTTTCCCTACTATGAGTAGCTACAAATTGTGCATTTGTTTGATACAATGCATATCAGAAAGAATATAATAGAAACATTATGGAAAATATTGGATGGAAGGCATGACAAAGAAAAAATTGTCAAAAATTGTAGTGACATTCAGGAAGCCATGCAATGAAAAATGTCATTCAATTGAATAGCGATGGAGACCAAATTAATATAAGTTTCCTTCCTTGGTTATTAATAGAGTAGCAAAACAATGCTATAAAAGAAGTCATACGAAAAATTCGATTTCCCACAAGATTTGCTACAACATAAACAATATAATAACAAAGAAAGGTGAATTTGGGTCAGGGATGAAAATGCATAATTGGCATACCTTCATTAAGGTAATTATTCTGGTATATTATATACACTTGTATAATACATGTACTTTTTAGTGTATTATGTTTACTACTTTTGGAAAAATAATGAAAAGATCATTTTATAATTGTTGCAGTACGTTCTACCTCTATCTCTCCCAGACAACTTTAAAAACAATGTCAAGCAAGTTATATATGATTTTGGAAAATATAGGAGGTAAGTAGCGATATTTGTTCAATTCATTGTATGCATCTTATAATTGTCATTTATTTTACTTGTTATGTAATATACTGTATATTTTTGTTAAATCTCATTAATATATTTTCTCCTTGAATCACTTATAGATGGTTGTCAACTAAATAAATCCATAAAGAAGATATAAATTATTGGAAGAGAAAAATTCCTCGTCTAATGTGCGAAATGCAAAAGTTTCTACCTTCGACATTTTTCAATACACAAGAACACTACCTCATATGCCAAGTTGAGGAGATTGAATTGTGTGTACCTGTACACACAAGGTCAATGTGGATGGTTGAGAGGCACTTGAAATTTTTGAAGTCTTTAGTTAGACAAAGAGCACATCCTAAGGGTTCTATGGTGGAGGGATATATGGTATACTAGACCATGGTGTACATTAGTGAATATCTTCCTAAGTTTGCAGCAAAGATCCATGTAGATTGCATTTGGGATCCCAACTCCTTTAAAAAATTTGAAGGGGAGTACCTAATGGGGAAAGGTAGATTGAGGAAAGTGAGAGGTAATTATAAGATGGTCATGGAGATTAATTGGAATAAATTTTACATATGGTTTTTATGTATATTGTACTTATTTAATTTTTAATCTTCAATATACATCAATTATAAATTAAGGTCATATACTGTGGTATTTAACTAATTATACGCCATTTGTGAATTTCATTTTTTTTTGATACAGTTGATCGAGAGTGGGATGCACTACATTTGTATGTCGCAAACAATCTTGATTGGATGACGATATGGATTCAACAATGTCAACAATTTGGTCACGCATTAACATGGGAAGGTGTGGCTTCATTGGTTAAAGAAGCTCATTGTAATGGAGATTCCAATGTTACACAAAGGGAAATTGATTTAGCATATGGTTTAAGAGATAAATAGGTACGTATAAATATATTAATCACCCATATTATTTGATTATTTTCAATTATATTTGTAAGGAAAATTAGATGCAGAAACAACTCTCCTAATTTCAAAACCACAAGGAAGAATGCAGAGACACTTTAAATTTTACAATTAAAGTTCAATTAAGATGCACTTTGAAATAAATACCAGAAATAGAGAATTAGACAAACACAGATGAACACCAAATTTATGTGGGAAAACCCTTATGGGAGAAAAACCCACCACACCAAGAGAAGTCACTTTGTATTACAGTAAAAAATAATTACATACAGAGTTCTGACTTATCTTTCTGATGCCAGATTACAACAGCTTTCACAATGATCAATCTTGTACAGGAACCTTCAAGTTACAATCTTTAGAGAATAGAGATTACTCTGATACAATTTGAACTGTTCTTCGAACCAACCGAACCTCTCCAAAATTATAGAATGTATTCATTTCATCACTGGTCTGTTGATCTTCCTCTCAGAACTACCACAACGAACTGTCTTCCAATGGTTCCTATTCGGCTTCTCTGATTGGTCCACGAGACGCCACATAGGAAAGGATAAAAAGCTTCAACCTTTGTTGGCATGTCGGTGAGACACTAATCATGTCTCCCCAATGCCCAAAGGCTTCATTGTTGATATCGGCGTAAGTCCCAACAGTCGGCAAGACGATATAACGAACGCCATGAGTCATACCGAATCCAGCGACATCCATTGCGTTTCTATTGGCAATAGATTCCTCCATCAGCAAGACATTTTACTGATACTCACAAGTCACAACGACTTCAGTTTTCCATCGGCAAGAATTTACCACTCGCCAAGAGGTTACACCAAGTCTCCTCAAGTTTCACCGACTTCACTTTTCCTTTCAGGAAGACTATCGCTCTTCTCTTCATGTTATACTGAAGCATCAAAGAGTCGGCGAGACTTATCGCTATCGCCGGGAGGTTACATCGATGTTCAACAGTTACTCCGAAGTATTCAATAGTCGGGAAGACTATCGTCCTTCGCTGAGACCTTTCATTGATCGCCTTGAGCTACTCCGAGATCTTTATGTTACCCTGATAGCCATATGCTATCGATGAGACATTCCATCGGTCGCCAAGACTTCATACCGAAGTCTTTGAGTCACCGTGAAGGCACCATGCGTATACTCATCGGCAAGACTTTACATATCGGTAAGACTTCTTACCGTACCACCATATCTTACTCCGAAGACTCCATGTGAAACAACCTGTCGGCGAGACTCTTCTTCATCGTTGAGACTTCTTCCTGAACTAAGCCTTTCGGCCAAGGGTCTCCTCGATAAATGATAGAATGGCCTGTCAGCCAGAGATCTCCACGGGCGGTGAGAGGTTATACCGAACGAAATGTCACAGCGATAGGCTCCAATGTGTAACTGTTTGGCAAGATGTTTGCAAGGTCATAGCGACTTGTACAAACCATAAGGCTACAAATCTGCTCGTTGGCTAGACATAGAATATGTCACACCGGCTTGGCTCCAATAGAGGTTTCAGCCTATGATGATTTAGGCACATATTTCCAACAATCTCCCACTTGAAGAAGATCACACAGGCACCTCTAGAGCACAACAAAACTTACTGAAAATCATGGGCACTAAGGCCCATTGAACTAGCACACCACCTAAACTTGTTTGTGCTCACTGGCTTCGTCAATGCATCTACAACATTCTCCAGAGTATCAACTTTTTCCAAACAGACCTTTCCATCCTCCACCATATCTCGTACAAAGTGGTATTGTATATCTATATGTTTCATCCTGGCATGGAAAGTAGGATTCTTTGCCAGAAAAATTGCACTCTGACTGTCACAAAAAAAAGTTATTTTCCCTGCATCAAAACCAATGTTAGAACACAAACGGTTTAACCAGATTGCTTCTTTACAAGCATGTGTAGCTGCCATGTATTCAGCCTCTGTAGTGGACAAAGTGACTACAGCCTGCCGCTTACTCATCCAACTCACTGCACCACCATTCAACATGAAAATGTATCCACTAGTAGACCTCCTGCTATCAATGTCCCCTGCCCAATCAGAATCCACATAGCCTCGAATACTGAGAGTCCTCTCTGAGTCAACCAAGTTCCCATGGTAATACAAAGAAAAATCTGAAGTTCCCTTCAAATATCTGAAAACTCTTTTCACAACATCCCAATGTGTCCTTCGAGGATTAGCCATAAACTGACTAAGAACTCCCACTGCTTGGGCAATGTCTGGCCTTGTACAGACCATTGCATACATAAGACTGCCAATCGCACTAGCATAGGGTACACTGGTCATGTCCTCCATCTTAGTGGGATATTTTGGACAATCTTCAACAGATAGCTTTGTTCCCTGCAAGACTGGAACAACTAGCTGCTTGCAATCTGTAGTACCCCTCCATTCTCACCTGGGATGTGCAGATAGTCTGGCTAAGGAATCGGAAGAGGAAGATGGGACAAGAGCTTCTAATGGTATTTTATATGTTGTGATTGAATTAATTAAATAAGGGTAATATTGTTATTAAAATGCTAGATTAAATTGTATTTAAATATTTAAATGTTTTATTTATGTTTAAAAAAAAAGTCATGTATTTTATTAAATGATAATTAAAATATTAAATTGTGTTTTATTATTTTAATTAATTATCTTGTTGAGGATAATTGTTAGAATAAAGTATTTAAATTAATTAGATAATGTGTTGTGCAAGTAAAGATGTAAAAACGGAAATTAAAACAAAAAAAAAAAAAAAAAAAAATGAAAAAGTTGTGAGAACGAATGAGAACTCAGATATGACTGAAAAGCTTGCTTTTAAAGAATTAATTTCTTTTATTCTAGATTTTTGAGAGTTTTTGAAAGAAATGGTATTATCTTATATTTTAATTGAAAATTTTCTGAGTTTTAGAGACAGAGGGGATTATTGAGATAGGAGGAGGAGAAGTGAATAGTGAGGTATTGTTGAAATCTTCTGTAGTTTTAGGAAAAGAATATTTTCATTCTTGTTTTGAAAAAAATCTTGGAGAGAGTCTTCGGAATAAAGACTGAGATTCAAATTCGAGTATAGTATTTTGGAGAAGAGATTTCGAAGCAGGAACGAGGAGCTCTTCGGAGAGGCCATCAGAATCAACGGGCATCAACAGATTTTCAAAAAGCGTAGGACTCCAGGTTTTATCTATTTCTTCTTTCGTCTTCTGATTTTAAAATAAAATAGAAAAATAATTAGATTATTTGGTGAAAGAAAAATGAAACCTTAGAAAGAGAAATTACTGAAAATTACTGTAGAAATTAAACAAAGATTGTCTATAAAACTTTGCCCTATGAATATTCTTTCGATTTGACTTTGAGAAAATAATGTTGTGTTTATGAAAATAAACTATGCCTTAAATTGTTTTTGTGTGTTTCTTTTGAAAATTTACATAGTTTCTGTGAAGATAATCTTCGTATTTTGGATGGTTTTAAAATATTTTTTAATAGTCATAAATATATTTATACTGTAAAAATATGTTGTTCTGTATGTATACAAAAAACTGTGTTCTTTGTAATTGTATATAAATTTATATATATTCATATTTATATTAATTTATAATATGTATTTAAAAATAAAGATATATATATATTGGTTTTCGTGCAAATTAAAAAAAGGGCCGAATAGGGCCGTCAGAATCCGTACCAAACAGATGGCATTTTATTAATAATGATTTCCGTATTTAAAAAAAAAATTATATAAATGAAATTTTATTAAAAAAATTTTATGGAATTTAAAAGTTAATGGGGAGGGAGAAGGGACGGCATCCCTCCCCCCTACCCATTGGGCTGCGGACTGCACAGCAGTCCACACAGACTGCTGTGCGCAGCAGTCCGTATGGGCTGCTGCGTACAGCAGGTCGTGGGGACTGATGCGCAGTCCCCAATACGGCAGGCAGCCTTTGTTTTATTTTTTTAAAATTTGTTTTAATTTAATTTAAATTAAATTTTAATGTGTGTTTCATTATATTATATAATTCAGAAATTTGAATATAAATTAATAAAATATTGTGTTATTATATGTTTTAATTTTAGGAAATAAATAATGAGATTGTTATGTATATATATTTAATGTAACTTGTTCAAAATATCAGTATAATTTAAATATATATGTATAAATAAATTTGTGTATATATATATATTATGATATATACATAGGTGTGTACATATTTATATATATATATATATATTATATTTATAAAAAGATATATTGAAATATTTCTTATGATTGTTAAAAAATTAGGGATTTAAATGGTGTTGATTAGATAGAAATAGAGAAGCACAATACAGGTTGTTTGGTTCGAAAAATGGAAATTATAGATTTGTTAATTATAAAAAAGGAGAAATTATTTATCATTTGTATTTTGTTTCATAGAATTCTTTGTGGGAGTAGAGATTTTGAGATAGGATTAAATAGGTTGCTAGTTATGTTATTTTGAACTTGAAACCCTTTGGAGTGGTTTATTAAATTAAAATCAGTATACTATTGCTTACTTGGTTTTTATAATAGGCCTGTGTGATATTCATTTATTGTTGGTTTAGAAAATTCATCGCTTAGGTTATGATGTGATAAACCTAGCTTATTATCCATTACCATTACTTGATATACTTATACCAATTAGAATATCTATGAATTCATATTTATTCATTGCAAATATTAATATTGGTACAATAACTGATGGACTATAGTTTTTAGATAGCTTTAAGATTCAACTTTATTAATCGCATATATTATGTTAGTTCAATTTATTAGCTATACATGGGTTCTAAAGATGATTGATTGATATGTTTAAGGGAATGTTAGTGAATAGGAGCTAAGAAATAGTAAAGGATAACATAGTTCAAGTGTAGATTACTGTTTTGATTATAATTGTAAATGGTACTATCATATAATTCAAATGTTGATATTATATTGTTGAATTCTCATTTTGAATGACCCTTGAAATGTTTTCATACATTAATAATCAATTTGTATATTATAAATTGATATCGTTGAATGTTTAAGTTTTAAGTATTAGTTTATTGAGTAGTATTTGACTAGTGATAAGGATTTGATATCTATTGTAAGTTTACCTATACTAACTGTTTGTTTGTTAACCAAGAATGATGTGAAATCACTATTTTCTTTCACGGTGGATAGCTATAATATATATAAGTATATGTTTTATCGTGAGCTATCTAGCTAAAAGGGAATGTTGTTATGCCTTGTGACCTTTCTTGTGCAAGTATGAATAAATATTTGAGTAGGCTATTTTTATTTTATTTTTGCAAGAATATGCTTATCTAGTTCATCAGTCTTCGGCTTCACCTAAGTGGGTGGCAGCCGCCTAAGAAACTGTCTGGGGTGATGGACCCTAGAAAGGGTTGCATACCCACTCCTCTAGTATGTAATTTTGTATGGGTCACATAATGCTTATGAATAGAGGATTGAGTTTAGCGTGTATTTGTGGTGTTGTGTTACTTTTGTGTTGGGGTAGATTCCTCCTTGAAAGTCTTATGAGTGAACCCTTGGTTGGTCAGTCAATGAGTTGGAGCAGCTCAAGTTGTCGAACTACGGTGCCTCTGCGAATTATATACGTAGGCAAGGCCATCGAGTGATGAGCTCCCGAGGCATTAGGTCGGGCCCCTAGGACTGTTCTTCTGAGTCTTGTTTGAGACTTGTCGTTTATTTCCGATAACGTAAAAACTACCATTGATTTATATAGTTTCTCTTAGTGATCATGTGCTAACTATCTTTGATCTGATGTGTGTGCCAAGTCATGTAGACCTTGAAGGTATAGGCATTGGGAGCAAGGACTTGTCGATAAAATAGAATGTAAGAGGTATGTTAAGCTGACCTAAGTAAGTAGACTCTATTGCCAAAGTTAGTAAATCACTCCTATCTTTTCTTGCAGCTTGTGTGATCATTGAATATAGCTATAAGTAGTGAATTGTGTTGTTGTTATCCTTGTTTTCGTTGTTAGTTGTTTGTGAAGTAACCTCGCGTGCCCCAGAGAACTAAGTGTAATAGTGTAATGTAATGTGTTATGTGATTATGGTTAATGTTTTTGCATGTTCAACTATGTTGTTTAAAAAAAAAATTATTTGCTTGTGTGTGTTCTCTGGGGTTTGCATGGCGGGCGTTACACAATCATTCATGCAAAATCTCTCTAGAATAGTCTTGATATACTTACTCTGACTGAGCCAAAGTTTTCTACTATTCCTGTCCCTGGTTATCTCCATCCCCAAAATATACCTTGTTGCACCAAGATCTTTCATTTCGAACTTAGCAGACAACTGATACTTAAGATCAGAAATCATTAGCTTACTATTGCCTATGAACAACATATCATCAACATAGAGAGCAATAATAAGAACTTGATCACTTTCAGTTTTATAATTTTGACACAATGATCTAATTTTTATCTCACAAATCCCAAAGACATTACAAAAGTATCAAATTTTTGGTACCACATTCTAGGTGACTGTTTTAACCCATACAAATACTTCTTTAACTTGCAAACCAGTTTCTCTTTACCTTTCTCAACAAAGTGCTCAGGCTGGGACGTATAGATTTCTTCTTCAAGATCACCATGAAGAAATGTTGTCTTCACATCCATCTGTTTGACCTCTAAGTCATATGCTGCTGCAAGTGACAAAAGAAATCTGATAGATGTCAGCTTAGCTACAAGAGAAAAAATTTCCCCATAATCAATTCCCTCTATCTGGGAATAACCCTTCGCAACCAATCTTGCCTTGTACTTTTCCACACTACCATCCAGACCAATATTCTTTTTAAATACCCATTTGCAGCCAACAGCTTTTCTGCCTTTAAGCAAGGGCACCAAACTCCAAGTTTCATTCTTTTCTAATGATGTCATTTCCTCGTTCATGGCTTCCAACCAAGAGTCTGAATCAAACATTTTAAATTCCTCTTTTACAGTCCTAGGCTCATCAGTGCTAGAAATTAAAGCATAGGCACAAGTAGAATCTATTAAAGAGAACCCATACCTATCAGGTTGTTTTCTTTCATGGGTTGACCTCCCCACTTGTTGAGGCTGAGGTTCTTCTTCTTCTTTAGAACTTTCAGAACTGCTTGAGCTCTCCTCAATTTCAGGTACATTTTGAATTTTGAATTCCTCTTCATCTGGTGTAGGAGGAATTCCAACTACATCCTTATTGTTTTCTGACTTTGTCTCTGACTGCAGATCCAAGGTAGAAGGTTCCAGCTCACGAAAGATTACACTTTTGTTGTATACAACCTTCTCTGTATTAGGTTTCCAAAGCTTGTATCCTTTTATGCCAGCGCTATAGCCAATAATACAGCCTTGTTCTCCAACTTAGATCTTTTCTCATACGACACATAAGCATATGCCTCAGCCAAAAACATGAATATGTCTTAAAGAGGGCTTCTTACTAGACCATGCTTCCAGAGGTGTTTTCTCAACAAGAGTATAATTTGCAGAACAATTAATCAAGTAACATGCAATAGCAACAGCATCAGCCCAAAATTTCTCCTCCAATTCAGCACTACTTAGCATACTTCGTGCTCTCTCCATCACTGTCCTATTGAACCTTTCTACAACTCCATTTTGTTGTGGAGTATAAGGTCTAGTCTTATGTCTTTTAATCCCATGGTATTTACAATACCTCTCAAAATCATCAGAACATAATTCACCACCATTATCAGTCCTTAAGCATTTTATTTTTCTTCCAGTCTAATTTTCTACAAGGTTCTTAAATTCCTTAAATCGACTGAATACTTTTGATTTACTTTTCAGAAAATAAACAAATGCTCTTCTTGAATAATCATTAATAAACGATACATAGTACCTTGACTTAGACAAAGAAGGAACATTCACTGGACCAAATACATCAAAATGAATATAATCTAGCAAACCAGAAGATTTATGAGGACTGGAATAAAAATAAACATGGTGCTGCTTTCCATATATACAATGTTCACAGAATTCAAATTCAAGGTTACAATCTTCAAGCCCCTCAACCAGGTTTTTATTCTTCAAGGTTTTTAAACCTTTTTCTCCTATGTGGCCTAGCCTATGATGCCAGAGTATAGTCTTTTCTACTGGAAGTTTAACTTCCATAGATTTTATACAATTAGGAACATTTCCCTCCTTTCCTCCATGAGTAGCCTTCTGTGACTTTACAGAGACATTGTTACATTGAACAACATGTGCATCCAACTTGTACAAGGTACCAATTCGAGCACCCCTTGCTAGCACCATTGAGCCTCTAGTCATCTTGCAGCCATTTCTAGAGAACGTGACTTGCACTCCAATATCATTTAGCATACTTACAGAAAGTAAGTTTCGAGCTAGACCTAGTATATGCATTACATTATTGATTCCCTTCATTCTTCCATGAGGGAATTGGATTATGACTCTTCTATGGTCAATAATCTCTAAAGTTGAATCACTTTCCAAGTACACCTTTCCACCATCATATTCTTCATACTTCTTGAACCAGTCTCTATGAGATGTCATGTGGAAAGATGCTCCAGAATCAATCAGCCAAACATCATCGAATGCCTATGTAGCCAAGGCTGCAATGAAGGCGTCTCCATCACTGTGAGAATAATCATTGTCAGAAGAATACTTCTTCTTCTTCTCCTCCTCTTTACAATCCTTTCGGACATGACCAGGTTGCCCACAGTTCTAGCACTTCACCTTGGACTTCTTGCCAAGATACTTTGATCTCCCTTCTGATTTCAATTTGGACTTCTTGTCCTTCTTCTTACCTTTCTCTTTTGACCTTCCTCTAATAGCAAGGGCCTCCTTCGCCATCTCAGAATATTTCCTTCTCATTTCTTCTAATAACAAAGAAGCAACAACATCCTCCATCTTGAAACTGGATGTTGTACTCCCAATAGCCATCACCAGGTGATCCCATGAATCTGGAAAAGAACACAATATCAACATACAACGATCCTCTTCATCAGTCTTTACACCAACAGAAGTTAACTATGCAATCAACATGTTAAATGTGTTCAAATGATCAGCAACAGACCCTCCTTCCTGCATTCTCAAAGAGTACAACTTCTTCCTCAGGAACAGTTTATTCACCAAGGACTTCCCCTGATAAATAGATTCCAGTCTCTTCCACAAGGAAGATGCAGTCTTCTCTTCATGGACATTGAGAAGAACAGAATCTGCCAAGCAGAGCCTTATCAAACCCTTAGACTTTCTATCTACAAGGTCTCAATCTTCTTGCTTCATGCCTATAGGTTTAGTTCCAGACACAGCAAGCCACAAATCATGATCCACTGAGAGATCCTCCATTTTGAGTTTCCACAACTCAAAATTGCTGCCATTGAACTTCTCTATTTCAATCTTTCCTAACGTGCTTGCCATCTGAATCTATAATTTGAAATTGACAAAATTCTACAAGACTCCCATTGAATAGAAATTGACTCAAAAAACCCAACGTACCCAAAAGGATAACACAACTGGCCAGGCTCTGATACCACTTGTAAGGAAAATTAGATGTGGAAACAACTCTCCTAATGTCAAAACCACAGGAAAGAATGTAGAGACACTTTAAATTTTACAATTAAAGTTCAATTAAGATGCACTTTGAAATAAATAGCAGAAACAGAGAATTAGACAAACATAGATGAACACTAGATTTACGTGGGAAAACCCTTATGGGAGAAAAACCCACCACACCAAGAGAAGTCACTTTGTATTACAGTAACAAATAATTACATACAAAGTTCTGACTTATCTTTCTGATGCCAGATTACAGCAGCTTTCACAATGATCAATCTTGTATAGGAACCTTCAAGTTACAATATTTACATAATAGAAATTACTCTGATACAATTCAAACTGTTCTTTGACCAACCGAACCTCTGCAAAATTACAGAATGTATTCATGTCATCACTGGTTTGTTGATCTTCCTCTTAGAACTGCCACAATGAACTGTCTTCCAACGGTTCCCATTCGGCTTCTCTGATTGGTCCATGAGACGCCACATAGGAAATTCTTCACTCGGTCAAAAAATCTTCAACCTGTGTTGGCATGTCGATGAGACACTAACCGTGTCTCCCCGATGCCCAAAGGCTTCATTGTTGATATCGACGTAAGTCCCAACAGTCAGCAAGACGACATAGCAAACACCATGAGTCATACCGAATCCAGTGACATCCATTGCATTTCTATCAGCAAGAGATTCCTCCATCGGCAAGACGTTTTACTGATGCTCACAAGTCACAACAACTTCAGTTTTCCATCGGCAAGACTTTATCGCTCGCCAAGAGGTTACACCGAGTCTCCTCAAGTTTCACCGACTTCACTTTTCCTTTTGGGAAGACTATCGCTCTTCGCGGAGACCTTCCACCGAGCTCTTCATGTTATACCGAAGCATCCAAGAGTCGATGAGACTTATCGCTATCACCGGAAGGTTACATCGATGTTCAATAGTTACTCTGAAGTATTCAATAGTCGGCAAGACTATCGTCCTTCGCTGAGACCTTTCACTGATCACCTTGAGCTACTATGAGATCTTTATGTTACCCCGATAGCCATATGCTATCGGTGAGACATTCCATCGGTCGCCAAGAATTCATACCGAAGTCTTTGAGTCATTGCGAAGGCACCATGCATATACTCATCGACAAGACTTTACATATCGGTAAGCCTTCTTACCGAGCCACCATATGTTACTCTGAAGACTCCATGTGAAACAACCTATCGGCAAGACTCTTCTTCATCGCTGAGACTTCTTCCCGAACTAAGCCTTTCGGCCAAGGGTCTCCTCGATAAATGATACAATGGCCTGTCGGCCAGAGATCTCCACATGTAGTGAGAGGTTATATCGAACAAAATGTCACAGTGATAGGCTCCAATGTGTAATCGTTCAGAAAGATGTATGCAAGGTCATAGCGTCTTGTACAAACCATAAGGCTACAAATCTGCTCGTCAACCAGACATAGAATATGTCACACCGACTTGGCTCCAATAGAGGTTTCAGCATGTGATGATTTAGGCACATATTTCCAACAATATTGATGTATATATGTGTTGAGATTATTTTCTTTGCATACATTCGGCCAAGAATAAATATGTTTATCAACTGACGATATTGCAATAATTTTTACATGTTTGACATATTGCAGGTGAAACACCATAAGGCTATGTTGTGCAATGGTCATAAATTTCGAATCAAAATGTTGGATGACATGAAGAAAACTTGTGATTTTGGTATAACTGCAGTCTTTCAGGTGACTAATGTTTCATCTAGAAGCGACATACATCCAGAAGTCTCAGAAAATCGATACTATGGGATTTTGGATGATATACTTGAGTATGACTTTAAGTCCTTCAGATTAATTATGTTCGTTGTCCTATGGTATAGGCTACCATTGAATGAAAATGATCATGACAGAACTGTTATTGAACATGATAATGGATTTACCATGGTTAATACAAGTTTGATCGAGTGAGTTGGAAATGAGCCCTATGTTCTTCCAAGCCAATGTGAGCAGGTATTTTACTCAGAGTTTCTAGGTAAACCGGGTTGGTCATTTGTTGTTAGACATGATCCAAGAGGAGGCCGATAAAATATAATTTTGTGGAACAAGAAGATACCGAAGAACTAGAAGATGATGTAGATGATCATCAAGATCAACAGTTAGTTGATGATGTCCCTGACGAATATGTCAAAGAGGAGGAACTAGATCATGATGATGTAGGAGTTAATGTTCATAAAGATGATATCCATGTGGATGATGACATTATAGAAATTGATATCGATGATGATGATGATGATATGACCAATCATTAGAATGTCGAGTCTGGATCAGATGATACAGACAAAGAGTTTAATGAAGAAGAAGATCAATGACATTAAAATGTATGACTTATGCAATTATATTATCTATTTGATATTAATTTCTTGATAGAATTATATTTGACTTATGTGGTTACATAATTAATTCATGATGTTTTTAATTTTCGTGCCATTACATAATTAATTTAATGATGTACTTTTTAATGTTTGAAAGGTCAAAAAATTAAAACATTTCAATAGTGATGTTAACAACCTTGAAATTAGTGTGTTTTATGTTTCATGTGATCATAAAAGATTAAAAATTCAGTTGTAGAGGTGGTTGTTCAGTGGTTGACGTGTAAAGTCCTTTAAAAGGCATAAATTGATCATTGTAATGGTTGTTGATGGTTGAGGATTTAAAATACAAGCTCTTGACATTCAAAAATCTGTGTTTTTCTTCAAAATTTCTGTATTTTTCATGTTATGCAGCATTGTACAGTCACATGCAGCCATATTTTGATGTGAAATCAATTCCAGGTCATGAAGATATGTGTTAGCTTTTATTTGAATCTGATTTGAGGGCTTAAGGCATTGATTTGAGTTAGAAAGCTTCATTTCTTTGCATACAGCCCGGTTACCCTGTTTTTGAGGGTTTTGTAGTCCAAACATGATATAAAGGGGCTCTTACACTTTTTGTGATTATTGTAGCTTGTGTAAGAGGCCCCATGGATACTGTTGTAATTGTAGGATGCATGAATAGGGCGTAGGATGCCAAAAAAAGAAGGTATAGATGTTGTCCTCAAGATTTTTGTGAAGAAAAGCATGTGAAATGAGAGGTACTTTCTGGCCCGATGCTTGTTTGCTCCTTCATTTTCTATAAGAAGGATTTCAAGGCTAGAAGTATGGGTTAGCAAGTTAGATATTTTTTGGTCGAGTCTAGGTAGAGTTTCAGAGCAAATTGTAAAGTTCGATGGTTTTAAGGAAAATGCAATTTAGGTTTTGAGTCATTCTGTAGTAGGTTTTGAATTCATGGGGATTTGATGTTTGATGACAGTACTAGCATTTGAATAATTGAAAAAGATTAATTCAAACTCATGTCTCTCCATTGTACATGCATATCTGAATTTTGAATAAGATAATCAAGGGTTGTCTCGTTCATCTCACTATTGTGATGTGTATGATTTTTGTTTTGGCTTTAATTCAAGGAATTAATTAATTTTTTTGAATGGGATTGTAGGTGGATATGTTATGTATAAGGATTTTATAAGTATTATTGGGTTAGAA
>VDFB02047230.1:495852653-495873444 GCA_007258455.2 Sequoia sempervirens | reverse complement strand
TTTAATGTTATATTTTATTATTGAGACCCCTTGGCCTAGTGAAGCAACTTTAAGTTGTTCATAAAAGGGGGATTTTGAGGGGTGGCGCCTCATGGAGTTATTTTATTATATTCTAAGGTCCAAAAATCAATGTTTGAAAAGGGACGCCCATCTTGAGGAGAAGATTAATTCAAATTAAAGTTAAATTGCCTTGAGAAAAGAGACGCCATCTTTGGAGGGAAAAGGAGTTACTTCAAATTTGAAAATTAGGGTTTCTAGAAGCTTCTGGAGAGTTTTCACAAAGTTATAAAAGGAGAGCTTGGGCCTTCATTTGGGCATCTGATATCTTGAGTATTGTTATGCTGCCGAAATGGTTGCTGGATTGCTTCGAGGAATGAATGCCTCCTAGCCTTGGCTCGACTTCGTGCTTGAGAGATAGCACCTAGTGGAGAGGTTTGCTTGTTTGAGTGACATTTTGTAGTGAGGTTTACATTTGTAGTTTGGGTTTACTTGTGTAGTTCAGTTTATTGCATTTTATGTCATTTTCTGGAGTTGCTGATAATAGGGCTGAATCTATAGTTTCACTCATAAATCAAACAATACAAAAAGAGTTGTTCTGGGTATTGTCTCATTGGTTTTCTCTGTTGGAAGAGACCCTTCATGAATATTTGCAGATTTTAATACGAAGTTTATGATTTTATAAAGCAAATTCGTCATTCCTTGTAGGGCGCCCTTTCTGGAGTGCTTTGGGATCCGTGCCATTAATTAATAGCCACTTTTAGCTCTCCTTTCTCATAACTAAACTAGGCGCCATCATTTTAAGAGTATTTTGCATCAGTTTTCATGTAATTTGAGTGAGAAATGAGTGAGTTGTGAGCTTTTCATTGAGTTTATGTATTGCTGGTTCTGTAATTCATGTTGCTGGTCTGTCAGATCAAACTTGAGAAAATTGCATATTAGCGAAGGAAGGGTGTTAGGAATTCATTATTGACCTAGTGGATGACATCTTTACTATTGCAGCAACTTGTAGAGCTTAAATCCTTGATCTTGTAGGCATTCTACTTCTCATTGTAAGCTGAACAGTAGTACTGTCAGCAATTCTCTCAATTTTGCTTATCATGTTTGTAATTGCCCATTGAATAAGTGGAAGAGGCTGGCTTGCCGCCTATTTACTTTGATTTGCATTGTAATATCATACATCTCCGCTCTATGGTAGCTCCATTCCCACTCCGGGTTTGAAAGCACATTCTGGGTGTTGAGTTTATTTCGAAGTTGCATTTGTATTTCTTTAAATCTCCACCATATGGTCGCCTCATTCCATTCTGGTTTGGGTAGCACATACTTGGTGTTGAGTTACTTTCAGTTGCAGTTCTGATTTATTGTACTGACGATCCTCTTGCCATATGACAGCCTCTCTCTTGTTGAGGTTGAGTGCACATTCTTGGTAAAGAGTTATATTGTAACTGCTGGTTTGATTTATCTAACCCTAACAGGTGCCTTCTACATTGTTGTGTAATTTGGAAAAAATCGGAAAAATTGGTTCCGGTTTATTACAAATTTTACATGGAAACAAAAGTGTCATGAGATTTGCAACAAACATAGTCTTATATTTTTTTAATTAAGAGGGGTAAATGCTTTTGAATCGAAGCTATGAACCGGTGAGGTTACAAATGGGGGACCTCGTCCCTAATATAAATTGTCAAAAACTACACCCTAAAGGGATTGGAGCCTTGATGGAAAGATTAACAATCACACCATGCCACTATTGGCAACAAACCGTAGTGTTCAAACATACCAAAGTAGTGTAATTCCACACCATAATTGTTCAATAATTAGATGATCAAAGATAGTGTAATTCCACACCATAATTTTTCAATAAGTACATTATCAAAGATAATGTAATTCCGCACCATAATTGTTCAATAATTACATAATCAAATATTGAATGGAAAATGACTATTGTCAGCCTCTCTCATCCTCTCCTACAGTGCCTTTTATGTGTAATTGAGGAGATAGTTAGATAAAATCTTATAGGCTTCTTTGGGTCCTTAGCACTAACGGTGGGGTGATTCCACTTGCACGGATACTCATTGTTGTATGTGTAACAAGAGGGTTCGGGAAATCCTTTTCTTTGACCATTGCACTTTCAACACCTTCAGCCTATAAGAAACCCATCAATATAAATGACTACATTCAAGAATTAACATATGGATATAAGGAAAAGGAAACATCATATCTAAGCGTAGAGAAAGAGAATCAGTAGGGGGAGAGATGAAAGTCTTATCTAAAAACGCAAACAACTTTCATAACACGTTTATATATACGGAATGAAAACATTTATATGTACCTGTGGAGGAGAAATACAATTGGAAATACATGAGAAGGAAAAGGAAAAATTAGACAAACCAAGAAACATCGCCAATAATCAAGGCCCGATTTTATCGCTTCTTTGACAAAAAGTGAAGGAAATTGAGAAATTGATTTGGCTAGTGTCAAGAATCAATAAAATCAGGCCTTGACCTTATTGGTGACATTTCTTTATACCCACCACTTCCTTGTTCATCCTTTCCCTATAATGTGAATTTTGATAACATCACATCAAATTCAAATGCATGCAACAAATTCATTCAAAATATGAATATAACATTCAAACGTAGATTTCAAAATTACCCTTTCTTCCATTGTCTTCCTCTGAAGGAACCAGGGATAGTGTTTTTTCCAATATACTTTCAAAATCAGCATATTCGTAACAGAAATGGAATTTTCAAAATGAAATCACAAAGAAACTCTAAAAGCTGAAGCAAAAAGTGACTGCAACGAAACATAAAAGTATTCAAGATATTGAAAACTCTATCCAAGAAATGTCGCCAATATGGTCAAGGCCTGATTTTTTCGCTTCCTTGCCAGAAATTGAGAAATTGGAAACTCGTTGCCCTATTACATCAATGTAGCAAGATAACGATTTTCCTATTTCTCAAAGATTTATGCCCAGGAAAATGATCTCCTCCCCAAGAACCCTTTCTTCTTGCTGCCCTATTGAGGCATATTTTCCTGTCCCAAATGTACACTAAATTGCTCGCGCCCACCACTTCCTTGTCCATCCTTTCCCTGTAATGACAAGAATGTAAATGTCACATCAAATTCAAATACATGTAACCAATTCATTCAAAATATCAAAATACATGTTAAAAAGAAGGTTTTAAAATTACCCTTTCTCCCACTTTCTTCCACTTTCCCTTTTAAAGTATGCATCCGTGGTTGCCTGGAATATGTAAAAAAGTTGCAAGTGTTACCAAACAGTTTAAGTTCCAAAATTTATTGCACTGTCTGTTCTAAGTAAGCATATATTTTTTCAATCATAAGAAACAAAATTTTAAGATGGACTTCCTTACATTCTTGGTGCATAGGAAACACAAACTTTTCACAAGCAAATAACTGACAGGGGACAGTGTGTTTTCCAACACTGCAAATAATGTGAGCATTTTTTTTGTTGCGATCAGATGAAGATAGTGAAATGTCATTTTTACTATTACAAATAGCATTTAATATGATTATTCATTTGAAACTATCCATGATGCGAAAAATAGTCGACCTCAAACGATTTAAATGTCAACCTTTTTCTTTCATTTATAAGCAAGCTACCATTAACAATAAGACTTCAGGTGGCATTGCCTATCGGTATATTTCATATTAACATAAATAGAATGTACATTATAAACACACAACCAAATGATTGTTTTGTTACAGTCTGCATAACAAAAAGTGCTCATTGAACAAGAATTGAGAACTGAGTCACAACCCTGTGTGTTTTCCATTTCCTGCAACTTTTTTGTGCATTTGTTGTTCCAAACATATGATGATATTGAAATGGAATGTTTGCTAAAAGTAGGGGTTGTTATAAAATATGAAGGTGAACTTCAATACATTGTTTTGTTACAGTTTGCATAACAAAAAGTGCTAATTTAATAAGAATTGAGAAGTGAGTAACAACCCTCTGTGTTTTCCATCCTACAACTATTATGTGCACTTTTTGTTCCAAACATATGACGATATTGAAATGGAATGTTTGTTGCAAGTAAGGGTTGTTGAATACATTCATACAGTCAATATAATTGTTGGTGGGGGATACATAAAAGTATCCAAAATCAAATGAGGTGTCACCAACCAATTGGGTTCTCACTATGTAAGTAACCAAAACATTTTCATTACATTCATATTGTCTGTGTAATTGCAAGTTCAAAAACATTGGGTGTTATGAAACTTGCAACCCAAATACTATTTTCAAACCCTTTACAAGTAACAACCCAATTAGTTACTCACCCCTCAGGTGAATTTGGATAGTCTTATATATCTTCAACCTACAACTCCCTATAGAATGAGAAAACCCAGAACACAGAGTGTTTTCCAAGAACAATACTTGTTACAATTTAAAATGCATACATCTTAATCACATTAATTCCCTTCCTCCCATGGTGAATGGATAGCTTCTCGCGCAAGGAAAAAAAAATTGGCATAATTCAATGTGATGGGACACCATCTCACTTTCCTCACCATGACATTTCCTCTTGCCTATCGGTTTCATCACTTTTATTATCCATCTTGCTATGCCCTGCACTAAGTCGTCTCATCATGTTATGTATGTTTCCATGTATGTTGTTATGTATGTTTTTATACATTTTTGTATGTACATAGGTGCATTTTGTCAGCAGATTAGCTCCGTTCATACATGGTTTTACAACATTGTGTGGGTTGAAGGTTTCATAAATCATGCACTCACATCCTAGTGTGTTTTCCAACCTACAATCATACATAGTGTTAATGGTTGTTAGAAAACACTGGGTGTTTAAAAAAAATTCCTTTCATTGCATTGCTACAATCTAAATAACAAAAGCTTTTCAAGACATTCATAATATTGTGTAAAATTCTAGGTTGCAAAACACTAGTTTTTTTTAAATCTGTAACCCACACAATATTTTAAAACCATTTGCAAGTGACAATCCAATTGGTTACAAACCCCTCACCTCAATTCCATTGGTTTTTTGTCTCCCCCACCTGCTCTCCAACCTTTCGCTTTCAACCTGCAGAATGAGAAAACCCACAACACAAAGAGTTTTCTAATAATATTACTTCTTACATATTCAAACACATGTCTTAATCATATCAACTCCCCTTCCTGCCCATGTTGAAAGGATAGCTTCTCGCACAAGGAAAATAACACTGGCATCATTCAAAGCGATGGGAAAACTGACCTGACGACACTATTAGGGAAGAAATAAAAGGTGTAGCCCAAAGGAACTAGTACTGCACCTATGTATGTAACCTTATATCATAACCCCCATCCCCCATTCCACGCACTGGACAAAACGCACCGACGGAAAGACTTGAAGGATGGTTAGTCATGTGTCGTCACGTGTCTATCACAGGAAAAGGACACACGACCAACAGGAAAGTGAAAAAGCAATAGAAAAAATGCACCTAAACGTCACCATTTTCCACATTTTTATTTTGCAATTTGCTAGTCAGTGCAGGCGATGGAATGGAGTTGCAAGTGTTCGTTTTTGGAGACAAAACAAGAGCAACACATTCGATAGGCGTGGTGGCTACCTAGCATGTATGTAAATCTACCATTTCTATATTTTCCATGTTCATTAAAAAAATGGGTTTTCATTGACGAGAAAATAAAGGGTTTTCCTTGCCTAAAGGGTTTTCATTTGAAATGTAGAGCTCTTTATGTGTTTTTGTAGGGACCAATTAAAGGTCCGATATGTCTGTTCGCTTTTTGACCGAACACATGTAACGCCACGCTTCGGTATCAACTAGTTTTTTACGGATTTAATAGGCACACAATAATGTAACATTTTTTTTTATTAAACTGGAAATTATTTGCATTCACCATAGTAAGCATCTCATCTATGAATAAATCATAACTTCTTAATGAAAAATAAATTTTGGAAATTTAACTGACCAGTACACTTGCAATTCAAGCTATGATAGCTAGAATCACCTGTATTTAGTGCAGAAGCTTCACATCTCCTAAAGCATCCTTCTCAATCCACCCACCCTTGTTTTATTCAATTTTGTTTCCTCAAATATATCAACCACCTGGAAGGAAGAAAAGTGTTAGCGATAGATTAAATTGGAAAATTAAAGACATTTGGTGCTACAAAAAAAAATTATTCCAAATTTCACGCCCGTATGGGATTACCATATGACAAAAGTATGACGGCACGATGTCAGCGGCTTATATTTAAAACATATACAATGGGAATTTAATTTCCAATTTTAATGCTACCTATCATCTATATAAACGTTATATCTTTCATTACGCCATTCCGGAACTAGCAAAAACCTTTGAGCGTTCATTGAAATGTAAAAGCTGTCTCTACTAACTGTAAGAGGATACGCTGGCGGCCAATCGTAAAGGGGCGTGACAGAAAGGATACCCGCATTGCCAACATCAAAATTTTTGACATATCTGTATACTACAGGTAGAACATCTAAATGACATATCAGTATCGTAACCATTGTTCAATGATATTGTAAACTGAACCATTACTTGTACAGACAATTGAAAAAATACAGATCATTGCAAGAATAAAGGTTAACAAGTCAACAAAAGCCTTGGTGGTCACCTTGATTGACCAAAAAATAGCTTGTTCTTCTTTGTTTTTTGAATTGGAATTGTGTTCCTTTCTTGGTTTCAAAGCTTGTATTAGCTTTCGGTGTTTAGATCTTTTTAATATTTGTTCTTTTCGAGTTTTTGCGCTTGTTTTCCCAATCTCTTTAGTGGCAATTGTCCTTCTTTCACCTCCTTGAATCTTGTACCATCAGCACCCGCCTGTATTTCTCTCTCCCCTTTTATTCATGCAGGTGCGCAGCTTTCTTTTATTCCCTGTCTCTCTTTATCGATGATGAATCTACGATTATTGATTCCGGACGATAGGTGCGACTTTCGTCCATTCGCGCAAACTCGCAACAATGAAAAACTAAGCGACTAATTTTCTGAAATAAAACACCTATGGCATGCCAAAGCCTTGAAAATATACCTAAAACATACATAGAAAGCAACCATAACATGAAAGACTTAAAAATAGGATGTCGGTCACGGAAAATCAGGTTGGATGGAGACATCATTCCTATGCATGAAAGGTAGAAAATTTTTGTAAGCAACTTATTAAGAATAAAAAATTTACATTCTCTAATCATAAAGACACTCTCAAATCTGACAACAGTATTTGGGTTGCGGGTTTCATAACACATACTGTTTTCCAACATGCAATTATATATAGACAACATGCTTCTAATGAAAACCTTAAATTTTGTAGACAATAAGAATGTACTAAAGTTCATTCACCTTCAAAATTTATAGAAACTCTTACAAAAGAATTTCAGTTTCTAGTTTCAGGTTTGAAAATAAATCACAGAATATAATTCTGAGGTTGGAAAACATGATGTGGTTTCCATTTATTTCATTCTATACATTCAAAGTTCACAGTGAATTGAGAGCTTTTAGGGCATGCGAATGTCTTGAAAATATTTTGCATTTATTCGGGTAGTAGATACAAGTGAAGGCGGTACTGCATAAAGCCTTATGATGCTCAGCGGTAAACTTTGGAATGATTGCGGGTTGGTATTTACCAAGAATGGTGTGTCCCTTAGTCTTCCTCAAAATTTTAGCGGAGTTTGTGACATGGTGCTCGCCCTCCTGGATCTTAATGACCTTATCCGGGGAATTAGCCAGTTTGTTTTACGGTGCAATAATAGGCCAGAGTGGTATCAGGCTAGTCCCGGGTTCCAGCGCTTGTCTTTGGGGGAACTGGTCTGAATTAACCATGGTCTTCAGCGCTGCTGGGTTTTGCGACGTGATTCTAATAGCAGCCTCCGCCGGATCAGCATTGCTGTATTGGGCATTGATAGGTTACGACCTTTTGATTTTGACGGAAAGTGCAACCGAAACTTAATAGATGGGAGATTTTGAGGGATTTAGCTAACTTGTGAACAAAATGCACCCCATATTTTTACAAAGAGGTATAACAACATACATGGAAACATACATAACATGAGAGAATTGGTATGAGTGGTTGTTAAGTAAATCTGAGAATATAATTCTTGATTTGGAAAAACTTTCCTGTGTGGTTTCCATTGTATTTCATTAAATACATTCAAAGTTCTATGAATTGGAGAACCTGGCGGAATGTCTTAGAAAAGATTTTGTTAATTAGGTAGTAGGAATGCAATGAAAGGTAACGTTTTATAAACACCCACTGTTTTCCAACAACCATTAAAAATCTGAATTTTGCAAATTGGAAAACACCATGGGAGGTGAGTGCATGATTTATGAAACCTCCAACCCACACAATGTTGTAAAACCCTCTGGGATAGAACTAATCTCCTAAAAAACACACCTAATATTGCTTTACGAAAGTACATAAAAATACCGCGCTTTCTTTATGGCGGAACCTTGCCAGCTTATGAAGAGAGAGGCAGTGGATTTCGGGTTAAAATAAATCTGATCTCATTGCAGGTTGGAAAACCTGGTAGCGGTTTTGCCGTTTGGGCATTTGCATGCGTTCAAAGTTACATGGTGGAGAGCACATGCAGGAATGTCTTGAAAAGCTTTTGTTAATTAGGTAGTAGGAATGCAATGAAAGGCACCGTTTTATAAACACCCATTGTTTTCCAACAACCATTAAAACTATGAATTATTGCAGGTTGGAAAAAACCATGGGAGGTGAGTGCATGATTTATGAAACCTCCAACCCACACAATGTTGTAAAATCCTCTACAGACGAAACTAATCTCCCAATGAAACACACCTATGTACATACAAAAATGCATAAAAAGTAACATACATGGAAACATACATAACATGATCAGATGACATAGTGTAGGGCCCACCAAGACGGATGATAAAAGTGATGAAACCGATAGATGGAAGGAAACATCACAGCAAGGAAAGCGAAGAGGTGTCCCATCGCCTCAAATTACGCTGGTATTTTTTTGACTTGTGTGAGAAGCTATCTATTCACCGCAGGAGGGAAGGGCGTTGATGTGATTAAGACATGTGTTTGAAATTTTAACAAGTACTATTCTTGGAAAACACTCTATGTTCTAGGTTTTCTCATTATGTAGGTTGAAAGTGAAATGTTGGAGAGCGGGTGTTGCAGGTGGACGAGATGACCAATTGAGTTGAGGTGAGGGTTTTCTAACCTACTGTATGTACATAGGTGTGTAAGCTTGGTTTTCTTGACTTACCAATTGGGCTATTACATCTAGAGGGTTTTACAACACTGTGTGGGTTGCAAACTTCTTAAAACTCTGTGTTTTCCAATCTCATTACATTCTTACTATCTAATTCACAAAAGGCTCTCAAGGAAATCACAAAACATACCAAATTGAGGTGAGGGATGAGTAACCAATTGGGTTGTTACTTGTAAAGGATTTTAGAACAATAAGGGTTTTAGGAGATAGTGTGTTTTCCAAAAAGTTGGTTTGGAAAGTGGCAGAAAAAATGGGACCTTGTCTGGGCTTTTTGCTATTTGCAAATTATTATTTTGAATGCCACATTTTGGGCTTTTTGTCCATTTAGAATAAGAATGTGAACAATGGCAACGTTCTGGGCTTTATGTGGTTTTCAAAATATATCATTTCATTGCAGAACCCACATTGTGTTTTCTAACCTCATAATATATTTTGCATGGTTTCCAATTTCTATAAACGTTATTTAGTTATTTCACTCATATTTCCACAATGGGTTGTCATTAATTTCATTCGACAATCACAAAATTCCAAAACTAGCATACAAGAAGAAACCAAAATTAAAAAACCCTCGACACAAAAAAACATTAACAACTTTGCATTTCAAATAAAAACCCCTTTTCCCAATGAAAACCCTGCAACCTTCAAAATAAGAATGTGAACAATGGCAATGTTATGGGTTTTATGAGGTTTTCAAAATATATCATTTATTCCAGAACCCACATTGTGTTTTCCAACGCCGTAATATATTCTACATGGTTTTTGGTTTCTATAAATGTTATTCAGTTATTTCACTCATATTTCCACAATGGGTTGTTCGTTATTCCATTCGGAAAGCACAAAATTTCAAAAACAACAGACTGGAGGAAACGAAAATTAAAAAACCCTCAACAAAAAAACACATAAACAACTTTGCATTTCAAATGAAAACCCCATTTCCCAAGGAAAACCCTATGTTTTCACGTCAATGAAAACCCATGTTCAAAACAAATAGGACTCGTTCATTTCTTCATAGTTCCTAAGTAGAATGGTAAAATGGCATATATTTCTAGCAGATATACATACTTGCTAGCTAGCTAGGTGCCTGCACCTATCAAATGCATTTTTGTGTCAAATGTGTTTTCGTATAGAGGGTGGCCGCACTGCTTCAACCTATGAATGCCCGCAACTCCTTCCCATTTCTCTCCAGCAAATTGCAAAATGTCACTATGGAAAATGCCAATGAAAATGGGAGAAATGGGACCTCATTTTGGTATTTGCAAATAATGATTTCAAATGCCACATTTTTTAGGGTTTTTTTCCATTCTGAAATATCATTTTAAAAACCCACCCACGTTGACACATTTTCTCGGTGATGCAACAGGCGACGGTAGGTCAGAGTTAACGTTCAACTTTCAAGTCTTTTTGTCGATGCGATTTGTCCATTTGGCCTCCTTTTCCGTCAGGGAGTTTTGTCTGTGCGATGGGGATATGATATAACGTTACATAGGTGTGTTTTTTCTACGAGTTAGCTTTCTTCGCATATCATCCACCATGGAAGTGATTGGCACAAGTGATGTGATAGATAGCCTACCTAAAGAGGCTCCAGGCCTTGAGAAATTGTCAATGGCAGGTATCGGGTTCAACCCTGCTTAGCTCCAATAGAGAGGCTATGGAAATTGTGAGAACTATTTAGTGTAACACGGATTAGTAGTAATAGGAGTACCCTTTTTCTTTCATGTTATATTAATTTTTTGTGGAGCAACAGTTTAAAGAACATAGTCCCTTGAAATTGAATAAATTGGCACAAAAAATGTTGGTTAGAATTTGTTTATTTGTCTTCAGTTTGGCAGCTCTCTTCTCCCTTAAATATTTAGCAGCTGCATAATTTGAGTTTGACAACAGAGCGCAGGCCCAAGAAAAGATTTTTTTGTTGAAATTGATTTGGATTTTTAGGGTGAATTCAAAATGTTTTCAAATTTCGATTAGGTACTGCTTTAGTCTTTCTAAGATGGACTCGTGATTTTTTGGGGGTTGTTTATTGTTTACTTGGTAAATATAATTTGGAGGAAATAAATTTGAGACATGGGAGGATGTAATAATTTGGAGGTAATTTTAGTTTGGACCTAGGAAAAATAATTATGCCGAGAGGCCTTCTATTAGTCACAACAGGGGATCAAGAGACCTGAGTACATAAAAAAGAAAGCTAAACCGTTACAAACTAACGATGGAAATGCATGCGGGTAGTGGGTAGTCGAAGAGTCACCATACTAAACTAAGGATAGTGGAGGAGCGGAAGAGTAATGGATGGTAGTGGAAGGGTCTTCCAATGGTACGATAAAGCTAGCATCTAAGCGCGGTCATCTCATACTAGAAATACATCTTCTGTGAGTATGCGGTTAGTTTAAAAGAAGTATGGGAGCATAACATTTCATTTTAGACCAACAAGAATTTCACTGCTCATGTTTGCCTCTATAGTTTGCTCCTGCATTTCATACTTTTTTGCTAAGTTTAGCCACATTGGAGGGTTTTTCAATTGTTGTTTATGAAGGGAAATATTCTACATGGAAGGGCCAAGGATCTGTTGCAAAAGCTTAGTGGAAAATAAGCATGTTTCCGAGGGCGAGTGGAAATCATGTCGTTTGGCAAGGTGATCTAAAAGTTTAAACTTGTCGCTTCTGGCATTGTCATGGTTATCGTTGTGAATGAGATAACACCTTTTCCAGCAAGGAAAATCATCAAGCTTTCCAAGGATTCCATTTGTTGTAGCAATGATTATGCCAGGGAATCTGATTTCAATATGTTGCAACAACGATTGTGCGAGGGAATCTGATTTCAGTATTAATAGAAATATAGAAAATTTATTTATGCTTTATTCCACTCTCTTAGGCCTTATTATCTAGCTTTTCTCTTGCAAATTGTTTTGTGTGAAAATTTATAAAGATTTTATCAAATGCAATTTGTGCATCATCGGCTACCACCACATATTTATCTGCACAATCACATTTGTTCATGTTTGCAATCATTGTATTTGTATTTCTTGGGGTATCGATTGTATAGATCTGAAAACAATGTCTATGCTTCTATGTTTTATATGTATGTCAATGAAATATTTTGCTTTTAATGGTTTTCCATACCCCATCCAAGTTTCAATTATATCGTAGGCAGGGAGGATGTTGGGCAGCTGCAAAATGGCCTTTGTAAATCCACATTTTTTTGGATGTTTTAAAAGCCTTTTTACACAAACTTATTTGTCAATATCATGGGTCATTGTGTTCCATAGATCTTCAACCGTTAAACCTAATGTTTGAGTAGTGGGTTATCTAGGTTGGTCCCTTCATTGGTTGATTCTCAAAATGATATTTTTAAAATTTCAGATTTAGTTTTCAATTCTCTGCATAGACATGCATGCAATGATTGTGGGATATGCATAGAATGAGATTTTTGATAAAGCCATTGTGCTATTTAGGTAAATGCAAATTGCAGGTGTAAGGCAAGAGAAAACCAATTTATATTTAAATGAAGTGACCTAACTCCCACAGGGTGCAATCAAATTCAATGACCTTGGCCATCTCTTCCATGACCATGCTTAGAATAGGCTATGAAGAATTTTGTATAAAGGGAGATTTCTATGTAGACAGGTACGTAGATTTTAGAAGTCAAGACAAGGCAAATAAATTGTTTAACAAAATACTACTAAGTAATGCACTATTAACATGTTATGCATTAATGGTAGTGCTAAACTTGATCCCACTACTATGCTAGCATTCTCAGCTGAATAAAGTATAGAAAATTATAAAAAAATTCAATCAAAATAATATATATATATATTGCAAAATTTACTCTTTTGTTCATTATTTTATTTATGTTGTATTTTTATCTATAAGCATTAAGAATGTAACATGATAGCCAATCTATTTTTTCCTTCAAATTATAATCATTTCAGTTTCTAAATCTGTAAAGATTTATATAGTTGGCTCTTCTTTTAAAAAATTACTTAAATTTTGAACAATTAATATAGATTCGATGTTTATAAATTGTTTTATATATTATTATTAAAAGATAGTATTTTTTTAAAAAAAAATTATGATTATTTGAACTAAACAATCTAGAAGTAGAGATTTATTTCCCTTGTCAACCTTAAAAAAGATAAAAATCAAAAGCTTTTGTACTCCAAAATATTTTATGATTTTTCTTTAAATTAGAATTTAGTTTAATATTAGAATATGAAATGATTTGCATGCAAAAAAAAAAGAAAGAAAAAAAATAGAAAGGCTGCTTTTATATTTAAATATTGTTTTTTTAATTTATTCTAAAACTACAATTAGTAATTTTTAAGTTATTTTAAAATGAATATGTATTTTTATTTAATTCATTTGTATTCAATAATTTCTATAATTTAATAAATTATTTGACAATTGGATAATTAATAATTTATGAATTTTAAAATTTATAACTTAATTTTTTAATTTTAGAATTAAATTTAAATTTTAAAAATATTTTGATGATTTGATTATTTATTTATTATCTAAAATTTTGAAAACAATACAATCTAATTGAGCCCAAATAATTTAATTTTGGTGACATCCCAACATACTAAACCATTTAATATGTTTATTCAAATGGTTAAATTTTATATTCAAAAATCTATATTAAAGTTGAATGAAATCAAATAATCAACCAATTGCATGAAATCTTGTAAAATTTTATATAAAATTATTTATCAACTTAAGCACATAATACATGGAAATTAATATATATTTTTTAATTAGATAAAATTGATAACATATTTTGTGCTACTCATTATTTGTAATGTACGTGGTTTTGTTTAAATGTGTGGTATTAAATATATTTTTTAAGTGGATGTGTGCCAAATCTATATGAAATATTAAATGTGCCTCAAATATAATATATTTTATATATCTTAATATAGATGTATTAAATATTATCATCACAAATAGGTTTATCATCACAAATAGGGATTAGGGTTAGGTTAGGTTTAGGGTTAGTGTTAGGGTTAAGGTTATGGTTATGGTTAGGGATAGGTTTATAAATGATAAAATATAGTAATTTGGTTAGGGTTAGAGTTAAAATTGGGATTAGGGCTGGGGTTATCATCACAAATAGGTTTATCATCATGAATAGGGATGAGGGTTAGGATTAGGGTTAGGGTTAGTGTTAGTGTTAGGGTTAGGGTTAGTTAGGGTTAGGGTTAGGGTTATGGTTAGGGATAGGTTTATAAATGATAAAATATAGTAATTTGGTTAGGGTTAGAGTTAAAATTGGGATTAGGGTTGGGGTTATCATCACAAATAGGTTTATCATCATGAATAGGGATGAGGGTTAGGATTAGGGTTAGGGTTAGTGTTAGTGTTAGGGTTAGGGTTAGGGTTAGGGTTAGGGTTAGGGTTATGGTTAGGGATAGGTTTATAAATGATAAAATATAGTAATTTGGTTAGGGTTAGAGTTAAAATTGGGATTAGGGTTGGGGTTAGGGTTAGGGCTATGGTTATGGTTATGGTTATGGTTAGGGTTAGGGTTATCATCGTGAATAGGTTTATCATCACGAATAGGATTAGAGTTAGGATTAAGGTTAGGGTTATGTTTATCATCACGAATAGGATTAGGGTTAGGGTTAGGGTTAGGGTTATGGTTAAGGTTATGGTTAGGGTTAGGGTTATCATCATGAATATGGATTACGGTTAGGGTTAGGGTTAGGGTTAGGGTTATGGTTAGGGTTAGGGTTATCATCACGAATAAGATTATCATCATGAATAGGATTAGGGTTAGGGTTAGTGTTAGGGTTAGGATTAGGGTTAGGATTAGGGTTAGTTTTATCATCACAAATAGGTTTATCATCACAAATAGGATTAGGGTTAGGGTTAGGGTTATCTTCACAAATAGGGATTAGGGTTAGGGTTAGGGTTAGGGTTAGTATTAGGGTTAGGGTTAGGGTAAGGGTTAGTATTAGGGTTGGGGTTATCATCGAATAGGTTTATCATCATGAATAGGGATTAGGGTTAGGGTTAGGGTTAGGGTTAAGGTTATGGTTATGGTTAGGGATAGGTTTATAAATGATAAAAATATAATAATTTGGTTAGGGTTAGAGTTAAAATTGGGATTAGGGTTGGGGTTATCATCATGAATAGGTTATCATCATGAATAGGGATTAGGGTTAGGGTTAGGATTAGGGTTACATTAGTATTAGGGTTAGGGTTAGGGTTAGGGTTAGGGTTATGGTTATGGTTAGGGATAGCTTTATAAATGATAAAATATAGTAATTTGGTTAGGGTTAGAGTTAAAATTGGGATTAGGGTTGGGGTTCCTATCACAAATAGGGATTCAAGTTAGGGTTAGGGTTAGGGTTAGGGTTAAGATTAGTGTTAGGCATAGGGTTAGGGTTAGGGCTATGGTTATGGTTAAGGTTAGGTTTAGGGTTAGGGTTAGGGTTAGGGTTATGGTTAGGGTTATCATCACAAATACGTTTATCATCACGAATAGGATTAGGGTTAGGGTTAGTGTTAGGGTTAGGATTAGGGTTAGTTTTATCATCATGAATAGGATTAGGGTTAGGGTTAGGGTTAGAGTTAGGGTTAGGGTTATCATCACGAATAGGTTTATCATCACAAATATGGATTATAGTTAGGGTTATGGTTATTGTTATGGTTAGGGTTTGGGTTAGGGTTATCATCATGAATAGGATTATCATCATGAATAGGATTAGGGTTAGAGTTAGTGTTAGGGTTAGGATTAGGGTTAAGTTGATCATCACGAATAGGTTTATCATCATGAATAGGATTAGGGTTAGGGATAGGATTAAGGTTAGGGTTAGAGTTATCATCATGAATAGGTTTATCATCACACACTAACTCATTTGACTACAAAATTCAATAAAAATTTCTAACGAAATATGTATAATTTGATGTAACATCGGGTGCTTGTAAAATTTGATGTGTAATTTTCAAATTTTTAAAAGTTTAACCCCCCATGTTCATCAAAATCTTGAAACTGGTTTCCTTTTATTTAAATTTCGAATTTAACCTAGTTTCAATGTACTGACTCAGCACTCTAATTCTAAATCTTTGAAAACATGAAAAATAAGAAAAAATCAAATTGTGGCCGACATAAAGAAAGTGAGTTCGCGCCTGATTTATTGTGACAGTGTTTTGCTCTACTTGAGACAGTTTGTGGAAAACTAAGGATGATTTTCTTGGGAAAATTAAAAAAATTTAAGAAGATATTGCTAGGTTGAGGGTAGTCATTGTCTTTTTGTAGAATTCAGTTGTGAAGTCAGATTTGTAGTTCCGAGTTTGAAAATCATATTTTAGCAACATCCTCATCGATTTCATTTTTAGAGGTTTAGGGTTTTGAGAATTTCCATGTCCAGATTTTGTTATGTGGAATCACCATAAGATCACAACTAAGGAACAAATTCTTGTGACTATAATTATGTGATCCATAACTCTACTGGTCATGTGGCACAATTGTGCTATAACAAATACATGATGCATTCATGTGTGACCTAAGTTTAATGTGGCTATGTTGTGATAGAAATGGAGGCACTCATATAATGTAGTTAATTCAGGTTGTATAATGTAGGTGTCAATCATCATTGGGTGCATTCAGGTTGTCCCAAGTTTAATAGGTTACTTATGTAATTATAGCATGATCCAAGAGTGATTACCTTACTACACAATAAAGAGCCTATAACCTGTGCTGATATGCGTGAGTGGTTGTGTTATATCACCATGTAGTGCATTCAAGCACAACCCATGTTCAATGAGCTATTCTAGAGAGTGATCAAGATTTTCTAAACTTTATGAATGTTACTTAAAAGTGTATAGCTTAAACTACAAGCCAAGTTTTTTACATACTTGAATGCAATCTTGGGTTACCGCAAACTATAATAATGTGGTATGCTAATAACCATTATGGAAAGTATTAAAGCACCCATGCTATATAGGATACATTTCCCTGATCAGGTTTACATACCTTAATGATCAAACACAAGCTTCCCACACACTCTAGGATACAATCCAAGATCATACCACAACTTTGTCAAGACAACTAATTTTCTGACCCAAGATTTAAGGTTTTTTGTAATACCAACAAAAGCATTGGTAAGAGCATGATTAGGGTACAAACCCTAGGCCTCCGTAGAAACATAAACAATAACTCTAGCAGATTAGTGAGGTTGCAATACTAAAAATATTGAGACATTGTAGCTAATAACAAAATCTTGCAATCTAAAGATTGTATCATATAACAAGCACACTATGTAGCTTAGTGACATTTTTAAATGCAATATATGGTAAGAAGAATGATAGTCACTTGAGATGTGACAGTCAAAAAGAGGTTGAGCAGTCACAAGATAATAAAGCTCAAACCTTGCATAGTAAAGTGGAGATTTTAACAGTGAGATTCTTTACCCCCTTGCTAACCTTAAGGGTGTTTCAAATGCTTTTGGTAGTGTTAGACAAGGAAAATGTAATCAGGGAATGACTTTCCAAATGAAGTAACAGTGGTAATCATAGGTTCAATGTTTCTTCTTAGCCATTAATGTATAATGGAGGTAGTGGATTGCATGTTTGAGCAGTGTTTTGAGACTCATCAAAGATGGGAGAATAGTGAATAATATCTTGTGGACTGTGAAGTAGTGTCAATAAGGTTGAAGGATCTTCAGATCTATAATACCATGAAACAATGAGTCCCTTGTAGTAAGTAGGAAATCTATAGGGCATAGTTTGATTTTATAGAAGGATGCTCATGAAAGGAATCTTCAAGTGATAGTGAGTGAGCTGTTTGAGATTGCAGCTGAGGATGCAATACCTAGTCTTAAAGGAAGTTAGAAAAATAGTAAATGTGCAAGAAAATCAAATCATGCACAACAAACAATTCACAATGTTATCTTGCATAATGCCTTGAGTTGGAAAAAAAATCTCATTGTATCTTGATGAAAGTGGTGACCTTAATGGTCGATCACTGGCAACCATGATTTAAAAACATGCTATTATGCTTATGGAAACAACATTTTAAGCAAGGCAATGAGTGGTGGTTTGGAACAATGGCAGGTATGAAGGAATTTCTTTATATGCATACTATGCAATCTAGCTTAAGACAACATTCGTAGAAGAGATTGAAGGTGGATTATGGAACTCAAGGGTTGCCATGAAAAGGATTAAAGCAAAGACTGAGATCTATTTAAAAGCCACAGTCATGAAGATATTAAAGATGTCACATGCAAAACCCTAGTAGCTGGAGTAATGAATACAGTGCCAAAGAGGATAGTGGTTAGCGATTTAGGAGATCTCCACATTATCTAATTATAGGAAATACATCATTTATTTATTTATTTTAATTAAAAGAAATCATTTTAAACCCTATATAAGATACATTGATACTTCAAAATCCTCTCAAGGAATTTGAGATTATACAAATATATGTCAAGTAAATACCTAGATTACAAATAGTAGCGGGAATAATGTAAGATTTGTTGAACAAAGTAGGAATGAGATAAGAAACAATGAATCCTATGCCTCCTTTCATGCACACTTCCCTCATCGCTCTCATTATTCTTTACCTAAACACTTCCATTTTGGCCTATGCTTGAAAATACTTTGACGGTTTTAGAGTATGTTTATTAAAATGAAAAACTCCATTCCTGGTGGCTACCTAAAAATAAGATTTTGATAAAAGTTTTTAGGGTATGTTTATTAAATTTTTAGAGTATTTTGCTGCTATATTCTTGATTCCTTAAATGATTTATTCAAATGGATTTTGACTAAATAAATGACTAACTATTTAGTCATTTTTATTTGTGTGACTAAATAATTTTTAATCAATGACCAAACTAGTAATTTATTTACTCATTTATAGCTGAGTTGCAAAAAATGAGCAGAATTTAGTCATTTTAGTTTGTTGTGACTAAAATTTTGTCACCTGGTCATTTATTTGCCAAATTCTACTAGTGTGTTCTTCTTTGTGCGATTAGGGCTCTCTCAATGTTGAGGGCCCTAGGGATAAGCTTGTCATAAGAAGTGACACATTGCATCTTTAACTAAAAGGATAAATCTGTATTGACATTAGCAATGATGATTCCAACTTGTTGCTCCTTAGGAATGGATCATTTTCTCTTACTAGCTCGCTACTTCCATCGTTTTAGGAATTTTCCAATCAAGTTCAATATTCTGATTTTAGGAGTCTAACGGTTGGAAATCATAGTAAAATTAGAATTGAATAAGTTTTTGAATTAGCACTTTAAAGCATTTTTTGGGGTCATTATCTTCAGACTATCTTCTCTTTTACAGGGGTGGTTGCATGCCAAAGTTTTTTGGTGTAAAATATCAGAATTATTAGATTTTGTTACCTGTCTATGAATAAAAATTATTGGAGTGTGAGTTTGATATTTTTTGGAGATCTAAATAGTCAAGCTTGGTAAAGAAAAATCATGTCAGATAATATTAGTTCAGAACAAAATGAAGAGACACTTGATAGATTGTGGGCTAGATTGAAAAGAAAGGGTGACGAGAAATGTTATTTTCCTTGCAATAATTGCAAGGGCTTAAAGACAAGACAACTTTTAATCACAACAGTTGAGAAATATTGTAGGCACCATGGTCACGTTGAAGGGGGGCATGATTATTGTCCATTGGTAAGTTGTTCATTATATGTGTTTATATTTATTGAATTTGTAAATGTTTATATCGTTTTAACATTTTATATATATATAATCACTTGATCATTATCATGGTTTATTTGTGTCTATCATTATTATAAAGGTGGTGCACCCTAGGGCACATGATATGGATTATCACGGCCCGAAGAATGTGGGTTTGCAAGCGAATGAACATGGAGTTGTGAATACCGAAGATGAAGTTAATGATCCTATGGAAGAAAATGATCATGCGCCATAAAACATAGTTGAAGATGATGGTATAGATACATTGATCCATGACACATTTAGTGGTGGAGCTAATCATGATGATCAAGATGACTTTGATGATGTTCATTATTCACCTGTACTTGAGAAGGCATACAAGCCCCCTTTATGAAGGCTCCCAAACAACTCTTCTCTCTGTTGTATTGTTGTTGTTGAACTTGAAGGTTATGAATGATTTATCAAACATAGCAATCTCATAGATGTTAAGGTATGTCATATATGTCATCTTTTTTCATCTATTTTAATTGTTGTTAGTTCATCACTAGTAAATAAAGGACGAAATATGTACCATTAATATTCTTTATATTAACAAATTATTTTTTGTTGTAGATTGATTGGTGAATTTTTGTTACCACCATCAAATATTTTACCTCGCTCATACCGAAATTTATCTGGAATTATGAAAGATATCATAATGGAGTATCAAGCAATAGATGCATGTTCCAATGATCATATTATATATCATAAGCAATATGAATTTTCAACAGAATTCCCAAAATGTCATATCAGTAGATATCAAATAGATCAACTAACAAAAAAGGTGCCTCACGAGGTTCTTCGTTATATTCCCATTATTCCAAATATGCAACGATTATTTAGGTGCAAATCTTAGTGCAATTTATGGATTACCATGCA